>OZ010666.1:2701978-3301978 GCA_963932185.1 Troglohyphantes excavatus | reverse complement strand
GTCGACGTTTGAAGGGTATTCGGGAATCGTTAGGGTTTGGTTTGGGTTGCTGTAGTTGGCTGGTATGGAATAAGTGAAAGTGTTATGGGTTGTTTGATTAAAAATACTAGTCGCGACATTGTTGGAAGTTTATATTTCCATTCAACAAAATTTATCAAACAAGCAGGGCCTGATAGTAGGTTCCATGAAGCCCAGGCTTATACTTTACATTTATGAGTGGGCCCCAAATCACATATTTTATATAAATATGTAACATCCCTAACATAGTTTGCTTCTACATTTATCTTAAAAAATTGCATTGCAAACTTTAGTTATAGAAAAGTTGCCATTTGTGCTAAATTTGTTCGAATTTAACCACAAAAAAATGTAAACATACAGCATATTAGGAATACCCATTACTTATTAATTTATTTTGTTACAGTATTTATAATGTGTTTCATTTTAATGCTATTAAGAGCAGGAATTTCAGTGCATATAGGAGTTCGATTTAATGTTCTAGGATCTATTTAAGAGCAGCGGGGCCCACATTTAAAGGCGGGCTTCTAGTGCTTCAATGTTTTAATCGGGTCCTGCCAACAAGAGCTGTTATGTTTCCAGGACAACAAACATTGACTTGGCGAGCAGATATCGCTAAAATACTATATTGATTCGTTTCAAATTAGTACTTTACTTTTTGATTGGAATACGAAAGATTACGCTTACTTTGAGATTGATTTTTTCAACTTATATTTGAGCGCTTTAAAGCATCTTGAGGGTTTAGGGACATTTTAAAATTGTAAAGTTGTTTTCTCTTCAAAATAGTTTATTTAATATTTCCAGTGCACCTACCACATATCGTCGCTTAAGCCGTGTTACCACGCAAGTCTAATTGGATTAACACTAGACATGTGGTAACACGACTTAATCGACGGTATATATGATTAGGTAATCGCAAAAATGGCCCAACCCACATTTTTTTTAAAACTAATTTTATGATACTAAAATTTTTTACAGAATGCGAATTACTGAAGCAATATCGGTCTCATCCATTTTCCCGTAATTTCCGCTAGAAAACGTTCATAGTTCGTTTTTAACTTCAAAAACTTCTTCGTTGACTAAAATATTCAAGCTCTGTTTTCTTCGTAAAGTATATTTAAGGGTTGGACCATTGTTGCGCTCACCTACCATATATAGTTCTTAATTTTTATTATTTTAATAGATATAGTTACCAAGGAACATCCCAACGCTTTAGACTTAAAAATTATCGCAACATCGTTTATTTTTATGAATTTCAAATTTACGTGTAATGCTAGAAGAATTGAATATCCATGGACGACTTAAGTCGCCGAGCTCCATCAAAGGGTTGGCGTATTTTTATGTATATTTTGATTTTTTCTAATTGACCTCCTCTTTGGAAGAAGTTTTCGGGCGTTTCTCAAACAACCAAATTCGAACAATGGCGGCTGTTGTACCCTGTATAAACCAGTGACTTGTTTACCAAATTTAGTTGTAGTACTTACCGTCCTAAAAATATGTGCCATCGCAAGTGTATATCTCATCATCTGATCATGGTTTAAAAATACGAGGCAGTGTTCCCGGATCTTTCCTTCGAACCGTCGCCAATAGCCCACTGTGCACTCTCCTCCAGTGCGATGATAAATCACCAACCAACTTAACGTTTAAAACATAAATGATATTAATTTATGTTTTTGGAATAAAATTAATAAAAAATTTATAAGATTGACAATGATGCCTAACATAATTATAAGAGAGGGACACGGAGCTAAATAAGAACTGGAGAGACGACTTACACTGGTGAAATATAGAATTTTCCATGGTTCCACCTTGGCGTTTGGACAATTGTACTCTAATGTTGTTCTGTTCGTTGCATTAGCATTATTGAAAATCAATAACATATTTTCAAACTTAAATTATCTCCCCACTGTTACTTTTAAAGTACAAATCTTAACGTAACTTTTTATTTTTATTTTTATCACAATTTGTTCTTTTGAGTCAAGGTCGCAAAAAGCACACCCTTAGTATACACTCCAGTTTTTATTTAGCTTAGTGGAGAGGAATTGGGCAAGGCACTTTAAAAATATTAAATTGTAATTTTAAGAAAGTAACTTTTATGTAAAATATTTAGGACCTGCAGTTATGAATTTTATCAGAGCTGAAAGATGGACACTTAGAGGTTTAGTAATAAAGTCAAGTGATTTTGAAATGAATATCTAATTTGATTTTTTTGTCCGTTTCCTTTATCCGATTGCCTAAATTTTAAAATATTTAAATGAATAATGGCACATTTGTATTACTACGCTTTCGGCAATTTAAAGATATTTTTTTTGTATAGTTGTTAACTACATTAAACAACTGCTGTGTCATTTAAAAAAAATTTACATTGAAATATTTTGATGTGATTATTTCCATAAAATCTTAATACATTTGAATTTTTTTTCAGATGTATTTTTATAAATGTGTCATTATTCAAGCGCACTTTTGTTTTCAACGTATATCGATAGATGGCGCTATCAGTTTGTTAAGAATATTGAAATTTCTAAAATAAGTTTTGTTTCAAGAAAAGATTATCTTAACTTAAAAAAAAAGATAATAAATTCTTTTTCATTTACTCTCATTAACAATAATAATTATTTGATCCATTATTCCTTAAGTGAAAGTTAACGACACATTATATTTTAAACTTTAAAAATAGTTACTTTTGTATAAAATTATCAAAATAAAATGTCAAGCGTAAAACATTGACAATATACACTTAATAATACATCACAAAGCATTTTTAGAGAAGATTATATCTGTTTTAAAATGAATAAACTTTAAAATTCCAATTTGCAAGAGTTTAGTTTTCATACACACATATAGATGGCAGTGTATGTTCATTCCCACATTCCCCCCCTTGTAGTTTGTTCCCATACATGCTCTGAAGTTGGTTCAGTTAGAAAACCGAAAACCGTGTTGTTTTGACTCAAAATAAAAGGAGCACCTACGGAGGGGGAAAGGGGTAAAAAATCTGCCCCTTGTGCTTTTTTATTTTATCGCTTTTTCTTACTTTCAACATTTAAAAACTATAGTCCATTATTAAATAGAATTGATTTTTAAACGAAAATAATCTTAAAACAATATATATCTCTAAATTAGTATTTTGTTCATTTAATAAAATAAATATTCTTATTCATTTATAAACAATTGCACGAGTGTTTAACTATACATTTGTTTCAAGTTTGAACGTTAAACAGTTTGAATGATAATTTAATAACACATAATTGCATCGGTAAAGAAAGTAATTTCGAATTCATAGTTTAAAAGATAATCATTAAAACAAAATTTAAGGCACTAGTTTTTCAAATGACATGATGAATAAAATTATTTTGAAGCAACGAGTATACATTTGCAATTTAATTGCTTGAACATGTTTTTTTTTACATAAATTTATATTAAGAACATATTTTAAAAAAAACTTTAAAAAAAAAATTCCGTTGCATTTTTAATACTGAAAAAGATTTTGAAACACTTAGCTTAAATTTGTAAAAAATATTTCTTTGAAAAACTTTTTGTCAAAATGACAAAATAGCTTTCTTAAACGAAATTCATGCATCGAAGCTAATTTCTTTTGCATTTCTACAATTTTAATTTTCAGTAAACTTCCATCATTTGAGTAAACACTTCCACACTGTAAAAAAAAAGCTGCTTAAATATGAGTACATGAACGTAATCGTTTTTCTGTGAGTACAATTGCATCGTAAATCAGCGATGACGCACTAAAATTTAATTAATCGCATTTTCGCAAAAATGAGCAATATGATTTAATATTGCTCATCTCAGCTTCTGTTTAAGCCATCTTAACAAAGCGACTTGTCAAACTTATAATAGTTGTTCAGAAGATGGTTTTCCACATTATTTTATGTCGATTGCTTAAATGGAAACTGAGTTATTGCAATTCAATTATCTTATTTCCCATTCTTTTGGAAAACCTTTTTAACATTACTTTGTATATAACTTCTTCACTACGTTCTGGTAGTACAACGGATAAGACCCTGGACTGCGGTGCGGACGACATCATGTAGACGGTAAGTCCTGGTTGTAATTGTTGAAATTTATTAAAAGAGATTTATGAAGGCAGCCTATGAATGCAAGCAAATGCTCTTTTTATTCATTGTACTCATTTTTGAGTACAATGAATAACAATAATGATATACAAGGAGTACATGTCTTTTTCAAAAATGAAACATATATTCGAAGATATGATAAGTATAGAATGTAATAAAAAACGAGTACATTTTATTTATTTTTAAGTACCTATTTTTGACGGTGTGATTTATTACAACTCAATTATCTTACTTCCCATTCATTTGGCATACCTTTTAAACATTTCTTCTGTATATAACTTCTTCACGTGTCGCCATGGTAATACAACGCATAAGGCACTGGAATGAGGTGCCTTATCTGGGTTCGATTCCCGGTATATCTTGTTTGAATTTTTGATTTTTATTGAAAATTATTTATGAAGGCAACCTATTTAGGCAAACAACTGCTTTTTTATTAATTTTTACGCATTGTACTTATTTTTGAATACATGTCATTTTCAAAATTAAAACTTACGTATACGGAGCCATGATAAGCATCGAATAATGTATTAAAAATGAGTTTTTAATACATATTTTTAACAATGTAGCAGTTCAAAAAATACCCAACTCTCCATACAGTGAATAACCCCGACAAGCAGTTTGTCCCCACATTCACAAACAAAGCCCCAAACACAAACACTCATCGACAAACCAACATTCCATATTACAAACCAATCCAATTTCACTAACAATGCACAATCCCTTTTCACATAAAAAAAAAACCAGGACTCAGAAACGAAGTTATGCTCCCTTCATAACAGCGGCAAATTCCTCACTTCTTTCACCATCTCATATTGGGTGGAAGTCCCCCCCCCCCCTCCCCCCCACTGTCACAGGGCTGGGGGGTGGTGGATCGGGGCGAGCCGGAGCGGGAGTGTCAAAAAGGCGCGCCTTTGTTGAGTCGGGTGCTGCCTCCACCCCCTGTTCTCAGACGATACAGGAAGATAGGAAATTTGACTTTATTCGATTGATAGGGGACTTGAAATGGGAGAAAGTGAGGGGGAGGTCCTCGTTGAAGAGTTGGGGAAACATCGATAATGGGGATTTTGGATTTTTTGACATGTGGATGTTTTTTTTGGTGAATAATAACATGTTTATCATATTGCTGTGCAGTGGTATCGTTTTTATTTGGGTGGGTTGTCTGCTAAGTAGTACATGTCCAAAAAATACAAAAATGTACTAACATTATTTTTCATTACTACACTGTTAAAAATGCATGACTATTTTTTAAAGACATTTAAAATTATTTTTGACGAAATAGACTCCTAAATGCTTCCAAAATGAGGAAATTATTTCTGTAGTTTTATACGAAATTTACACCGTAAAACAATTGTATATAAAAATGAGTACCTGAACCTATTTATTTTTGTTTGAGTACAATTGCATCGTCAATGAGCGATGACGTACTCAAATTGATGTAACCGTACTTTCTCAAAAATCAGCAGTGGGGATTAATATTGCTCATCTCAGCTTCTGTTCAAGCCATATTAACAAAGCAACCTGACAAACTGTAAATAGGTGTTTCAGTGGCGGCTCGTGCACTACAGCAAGTACAGCCGGGCTGCACCTAAATTTATTAGTTTATTTTTAAACTAAAATAAGATATTTTATTAATTTTCTTAAATGAAGATTAAAATTGAAAATGAAATTTATACGGTAGTAAACAAAATCGCCGATAACTAGCAATCCTGTTGCCGTAATGCACAATTCAGGAGGGGAAATACTCCATTCAATCAAAACTGCAAACAAAAAGCGAAATTCGAAATCGGCTGCATCGTTACCATGGCAACCTCTACGTAGTATGGAGATTCCTCCCCATTCTAATGCACTGCATTTGTGAGAAGGTACAGCCGAGATGAATTTTCTTGTCTTAGCTGCACTTGAGATTCGATATGCTGATTGGCTCGTCCGTGAACCGCTGGAATGGGTGGATTAAACGATAACTTACGAGAATATCTCCAAACAGAAATGGTTTTCGCGATAAATTTACTGTGCGATGTTGTTTCAGGACATGGTCCTGCTGTTGTTTTGTTATTTAAGTTAATATTAAAATTGACCGATTCACATGTTTAAAAGAAAGTAGGATTGCTTTAATTTAAAAAAAATAAGTAAGTGTTTTCTAATTTTTTCCGCATGTTATCATTTTGTAAAAATTGAAAGGAAACTTTGATTTGAGTAGTAAATAATAAAGAATTTCCGTTCATGTATGGGTTGTGGAAAATAAGGGGGGGGGGGAGGATTCACATAATTTCATTTCGGCTGCACTAACATTTTCGACCACGGGCCGCCACTGAGGTGTTTAGAAGATGGTTTTCCACGTTATTTGATGTCGCCTGCTTAAATAGAAACTGAGTTATTACAACTCAATTAACTTACTTCCCACTCTTTTGGCACACCTTTCTAACATTTCTTCTGTTTATAACTTCTTCACGTCGCCCTAGTATTACAACAGAAAAGGCATCGGGCTGTTATCCCTGAGGAACTGGGTTCGATTCCTTGTAAATCTTAGTATTAATTGTCGATATTCATGGAAAGTGATTTATGAAGGCAGCCTGTGTATGATGAGCATCGGATGTAATCAAAAATGAGTACTTTTTACTTATATTACTTATTATAATACTTATATTTGAATTCCTATTTTTAATAATGCGTATTTATTTCGTCAAAAATGAGGAAGATTTTAAATGAAAAATTGACGGCTCGGCTCGAATCAAGAACCTTGTGGCCCGTGGTCCCACATGCTATCAACCAAGCCATAACACCTTTTTAGAATTGTGGGGATAAACAGATATCAGAAGAAAAAATATAGAATAAAATTATGCTGCCATCGGAAAAGAATCGGAGTAATACTTCCATTATAAATTCGACGATTCTTGTTTCGTCAAAGATCAAGTGATTCAACGACGAAACGTTTGTCAAAATTGGCGAAAGTAGCCTTGACGATAGCAGAATGCTCAAAAATAAGAATGTTATTTCTGAGAGTTAGACAATTACATATGTTATTTGGCCGAGTGGTGTGGATCCAAGTTAATTAAGTTGTCCAATAATGAGTTGAATTTCATTCCACTTAACATTATAGCCGAGCTCAGTTGCAAATTTTCTAGACTCATTGAACGACGCTCAATTTTTAGGCAACCTGTCATTTTTTTTATTACTACGCTGTTAAAAATAGGTATTCAAAAATAAGTAAAAGGTGCTCATTTTTCAATGCATTCGATGCTTATCATAGCTCCGAATACATATGTTACATTTTTGAAAAAGACATGTACTTAAAAATGAGTACCATTGGTAAAATTGAATAAAAAGAGCAGATGCTAGCCCACATAGGCTGCCTTCATAAATAACTTTCAATAAATATCGACAATTACAAACAAGACTTATCAAGAATATCTGCAGCCACCGCTGACCACTGTCCTATCCGTTAAGCCATGACGAAGATGCGAAAGTTATTAACAGAAATAATAAAAGGTGTGCCAAAAGAATGGGAAGTAAGATAATTGATTTGTAATAACTCATTTTAAGAAATATTAAATCACACTACTCATTTTTGCGAAAGTACGGTTATTTAAATTCATCGCTCATTTACGATGCAATTGTACTTAAAAAAAAACTTCGAGCACGGATCTTTCATAGTAGATAAAACATAATGTTATAATCTCTCTAACATCAAAGTGAGGCCAACATGTACAGCCTCAGACACGTGGTTAATTACGACATTTCATTCATAAACTTTCACTGTTACACATTTCCCAATTCATCAACCAATCGCCAGTATTTTTTAATTCATAATTTTGAAAAGAAGTCACGTATTTGTGGCCATTCGGTCCGAAATGTTGGTTTCACAGTTATGACGTCATATTCGCTCTACTACAGTCCATTCCTGCTCGGAAAAAAAAACCGAATACATTCATGTACTCATTTTAAAGCACCCTTTTTTTACAGTGTGGAGATCAACGGACTTAACATTAAGTTCATGACCATCAGATTTGAGATGTTGACCCATATTATAAAAGTTTTATTCAGTCTTCCAGCTTTTCCAGATCAACGCTTCCCAATCAGACTATTTCTCACAGTAAAATACCGTATAAAAAACACACTGAAAACTGAGGAGAGAGAGAGAGAGTGACTTTTTGCGGGTTCGATCCCTTCACAGTTGGGAGGGTAACTTCGTTAGGGGGAGAGGGGGCGAGTAATGACGGGTTCAACAGGGGTAGGAAATCCCGTCTCAATTTGCTTCCAATTTGGCGCCCGAGCCGAGTCGAAAATTGGCAAAAGCGATTGCGCCGAAAAAGCTGCAGCTTTCCGTCGCCGCTTTTTATTGCCTGCCTTTGTTTCGGGGCACGGGGGGATTTGTTTTCCATTCACGGGGGTCAATTGGTTTTCGGAGGTTTTTTCTCTACTGCTGTATTCGCCTCCCCCGCACTTTGTGATTGTAGCCACAGAGTTTGTTGAGTAGAAAAGTAACATAGGGAAACTGGAAATTACTGCTATAATTTTTTTTGTTGTGAATGAATTTTTAAATTTTAATTTATTGCAAAAAAAATAAATTTTTTGAAAATTGCAGATATTTTTTTTGTTGTCTTGAGTTTTACGCTTGCTGTCCTTTCATATTTTTCGAGTTTTTGTACCCGGATACACGGTTAACCGTATGGTGTTTATCACTTCCAGTCTATTGATATTAATGGAACAGTGCGGGTCACTTCAAATACCCGATCACTTTAGCTTGATCGGCGTATCATGTCGGAGGTCCTCGGTTCGATTCCGAGTAACAGTCAAAAAGTGCACAGTGCTACATTGGTGACTTCCGGACTGCAGATCAACGCAAACTTCGAACAAACAATTGTGACATCTACACAACTTTAAGCGCTGTCCATGAGATAACACTTATTGGGCATCTTAACCATTCGTTTCTCTGTTCGACTCTGGAGGCCTCCGTGGCCGAGTGGATTAAGGCGTCAGCTGGGAATCCAAGGGTCCCCGGTTCAAAACCTTGCAATGGACTAGGCTAAAGGATAGTAAACAGTAGTGATATTGCGAACGGAGGGTTGGCAACTTCGCTACCAAAATACTAGAATGTCGTCCAGAACAACCACAAAAAATTAACGGCACGTATACGGGACTGGTGCACGACAAATCTAATCGGGGTCCAAAGTCCCGACGTCTATTGAAGGCGTTGGGTGCCAGCTCAGGTGTTGTCCTCGTCATCTGACCATGATTCAAAAATACGAGGCATTGTTCCCGGGTCTTTCCTTTGAGATAGCCCTCGAACCACCGCCTACAGCCCACTGTGCAGCTCTAGTGCGACGTTAATTAACTAAAACTAAAACCAAACCTCTGTTCGACTCACTGAGAGGGGGTACTAGGGGGGTCACTTCAAATACCGATACTTCCACTTGGTCTTGAGTGATCTTTACTGTACCCACTTATGCTTGAGTGTTCGATCACTTTAGCTTGATTGCTAGAGTATCGGCGTATCATGCAGAAGGTACTCAGTTCGATTTCGAGTGATAGTCAAAAAGTGCACAGTGCTACATTGGTGACTTCCGGACTGCAGATCAACGCAACCTTCGAACAAACACTTGTGACATACCACATTAAACCAACCGCTACAACTTCGATCACTGCCCATGTGATAACACTTCACGGGCATCTCAATCATCCGTTCCTCCTTCCGACTCACTGAAAGAAGGGTAGTGTGGGGGGTCCCTTCAAATACCCGATACTTCGACTTGGTCACTTTAGCGTAATTAGTAGAGTATCGGCGTATCATGCAGAAGGTCCTCGGTTCGTTTCCTAGTGACAGTCAAATAGTACACAGCATTAAAAAGTGTTTATACGCAGACCAACATACAGGTGGCCATAAAATAAGTTGCCCTATTTTGAAGCATCTGCTGCTTAAACTAATGACTGGATTTACACCAAAATTTGTATTAAGGATAAGGAAGACTTGGAGAGTAGATTTCCATAAAAAAATTGTTTAAAAAAATGAATCACTAATAAGGGGAATTTTGGCTCTATCCGAGTTCAAAACGGACACAATACATAAAATTCAGTATGATAGCAACACAAATTAATTTACTGGTTTAACTAAAATAATAATCCTTTATTTATCTGAATCTGGGTCTCAAGAACCACATAGACTATTTTAAATACACTGATTTTTATGTGTACAAAAAATTATATTTGATATGAGTCCTGATGAATTCAGGTAGATAAAATCATTAAATTATTTTCATGGGTCTATCACTACTTTTTTTATGCTGTACGCGTTTTCTGCTAAAACAGCTTCAAAATTATCCCAATCGGTGAATTTTGGTATTAAATTTGTTTAAGGAATATTTTCCCCGTTCTTTCAACACCATTAATATGAAATTTGGTGTAATTCGTTTCATTAGTTTTATCTGTGGACGCCTCTAATCAAGCGAACCTATTTTATGGCTATCCTGTACGCTATAAGAAACGCATTAAAAAGTCGCAAATGAGATTAGTAAAATGTAAAATTGCATGCACATTGAATATTTACTCAAGCACGTCCAAACATCCTTAATTGAAATCAGTCATTTTTTATCGCTGTTAAATATATAGTCGAATCTTTCATATTTGTCAGAAAAATATCAAATTTGAAACTTACAACAAACAAACGCTCCTTACTAACAACCAAACGCTGCTAACTAACCACATATAAACACTGCTAACTAACAACAGACAAACACTGCTAACTAAAAACAGACAAGCGCTCCTAACATCATTTAAACGCTCATAACTAACAACGGACAAATGCTTCTAACTAAAAAACAAACGCTCTTAACTAATTACAGACAAACACTCCTAACTAACAACATACAAACGCTCCTAACTAACAACAAACAAACACTCATAACTAACAACAGACTAACGTTCTTAACTAACAACAGACAAACACTGCTAACAAAAAACAGACAAGCGCTCCTAACAACATATAAACGCTCATAACTAACAACGGACAAACGCTTCTAACTAATAAATAAACGCTCTTAACTAGCTACAGACAAACACTCCTAACTAACAACAGTAAAAAGGCTCCTAACTAACAACATACAAATACGTTCCTCGCTAACATCAGGCAGACACTCCTAACTAACAGCAGACAAACGCTCCAAATTGACAAACGTTCCTAACTAACATCAGACAAACGTTCCTAACTAACATCAGACAAACGTTCCTAACTAAAAGCAGACATATGCTCTAAACTGACAAACACTCCTAAAGAACAACAGACAAACGCAGATATAAAAGCGAACCGTCCAATGGTTCAGTCATCAGTGTTACCTTACATCAGAATAGCGACAACAATATCATCATTCACACGATCCACACTTTTTGTCACAAACCCAAAAACTTTACAAAATGCAAACAATAATCAGAGAAGCAACATCAAACAACGAAAAAGACGACATTTTGTGTATATGTAAGCAGTGCATGATGATTCCGAAATATCCTAGCCAACCCTTTGGTACGGTATAAGTGATACAGGGACACCATATGGTGTGTGCGGTCCCAAATATACATCCTTTGATTTGCTGTTTGAATTTTGGGACAAGTACACTGACAAGGAATACTGCTGTTTCAGACTTGTGTTATAAAAAACTGGAAAGCACGCTCCTTTTACATTCATAAATTTACTATGATTCTCTGTGTGTAAGAATGGGTATGTGCGGATTTTTTTGAATTTTGCGTTGTGAATTTGTTCTTGTGGTGGAAGTATATACAAAATATTTGTCGTAGGTCCTTTAAATTCAACAAGAACGGCTTGATTTAGAAAATTAATATTCTGAGCAGGCAACGAATTAATAAAATTGTACAGTTGTTTTCGCTGTTGGAGAGCATAAATGATATTAAAATAATTTTATTTAAAAATTTTGAGGACAAATCTTGTTTGGCTTTTAATTTATATCTCAATAAAAATATGTGAAAAAAAATTAGAAAATAAAATATTTTTAGGAATTTAAATAGGGTGTGTAATGCTGGAAAAACTGGCAATTTAAAGACGCAAAAATACTTTGTAACTGTCAGAAGGTTTAAAGAAATATATGTAATGTTTATTATTTAGATGGGCAGTCGTTATTGTTATTGACAGGTTCAGTTAGGATGGTATCAAACAAAGGCTGAGTTCACATCTTTTATTGTTCAGGACATCAGAGCAAGACCTCTTTCAGCTTCGAGGTTACATCGTGAAGCTGTGTATAATACGAAATACTTCGAGAAGGAGACTGCACCCTGGACATCTCTCATTGGTTCATCTCAGTTTTAGTTCGCATTTTTAGGTTTGGGTTCGGGATTTTTAAGTGGCGGGGGAGGGAAAGTAGTCACATGAGGTATGTTTTTGTACTGGGAAAAAGGGGGCTATATCCAAAGTTAATTAAAGTAATGGTGTAATTTTATAGTGGGGAGCCGATTTATAAAATATCTTATATATATGTACACCTATTTTAAGGAAACAAGATAAAAACACGTCATATATATTTTTTAAATATTAACGTAATGTATTAAAGAACATTACGTTAAGAATAGGAATTACAAATACAACGTAAAAATACGAAATATATTAAATCTAGACATGTTTTGGGGGATATATATATATATATATATATATATATATATAGAGAGAGAGAGAGAGAGAGAGAGAGAGAGAGAGAGAAAATAATCCCGTAAATCAAAGTCTAAAATTAAACGTCGGAAAATGTTAATTAAAATGCCATAGACATTATTAAAATCCCTTCTTTTGGTTCATGCATTCTCATCAGTAACTTATTTATAGAACATGAGCTTTCAGCTTCCCATTTTTTTTTAAATCAGTACACTAATCCCTCAACCATGAGAGGGGGGGGGGGGACCCAGGAGCATGACTATCAAATCCTCTTTAATAATACCCCCCATTAAAAACGGTCACAACTCTCAGATCCCTTTCAACCAAAACATTCAATTCCTCACCCCTTATTGACTTTCGAGTCCACAACCCCCCACACAAGCAGCGTTCACAATGCTCTTGGCGGTAATTTCTGACTCATTTGGCGATATTTCAAATTCATCACAATAAAATAGTGTTTATACTCCGATAATCAGATGGAAGCTAAATTTAAAGACATTTCAATTCAAAATTTAATTCATTGTATATTTCCGATTTCAATAATGAAACGTGGGACAAATTTGTTTTGGCGATAATTTCCAACTCATTTGGCGATATTACAAATTTATCACAATAAAACAGTGTGTATATTCCGATAATCCCAAGGAAGCTAAATCACAAGACATTTCAATTAAAAATTCAATTTATTGTATTTTTCTAATTTCAATACTAAAACGTTTGGCCATTTTTTTTTGGCGAATATCATATGTTTCCACTCATATCGATATCGACGATAATTTCCACTCATTTGGCGATATTTCAAATTTATCACAATAAAATAGTGTTTATATTCCGATAAACAGATGGAAGCTAAATTTAAAGACATTTCAATTCAAAATTTAATTCATTGTATTTTACCGATTTCAATAATAAAACGTTTGGCCATTTTTTTGGCGATAATTCCCACTCATTTGGCGCTATTTCAAATTTCATATCCCCCCCCCCCCCCCCTCTGCGTACGGGGCACGTTGTCGCGTGTCCCCGCGACACAGAGGGGGTGTAATTCCTGCATAGGTTACCTGTCAACCGGGACAAAGTGTTGTTGTGATAAATGGGGACGGGACGGGACAATCCGTCCCACCGAAGGACCCTCCTGCGTGGGAAAAACGCAATCAGTCCCTGCTCGGCTGCGCACGTTTTCTATGGGATGCTCTGAATGGGACATCGTTAAGTGTTACACGCGAACTGCAAAGTGAGCATCCTTTGTGGAGCGGCGTTTTTCTCATGCCGATCTTGTTGTTTGCGTGGATGATACACGCTGTGGAGCGGTGCTCTTGTGGCTGAATGGCGTGTGGGAACGAGATACGTGAACATCAAGTGGTGGTGTTGCAGGGTTAAAAATATCAATTTTGTTGAGGGACATTTTTTTGAGATTTTCGATGGGTTGGTTTGGTTTGGTTAAAAAACGTCGCACTAGAGCTGCACAGTGGGCTATTGGCGACGGTTCGGGATCTAACTCGAAGGAAAGACCCGGGAACACATACACATTCATATATGCACCTCGTTATTTTAGAACCATGGTCAGATGACGAGAAAACACCTGAACTGGCACCCAACGCCTTCAATAGACGTCAGGACTTTGGACCCCGATCAGATGTATCGTGCACCAGTCCCGTATACACGCAGTTAATTTTTGCGGATGTTCTGGACGACTTTTCTAGTATTTTTGTAGCGAAGCTGGCAACCCTCCGATCACAAAATCACAACTTTTTACTTTTCTTTGTCAAGTCCATCGCACGGGTTTGAACCACCAATCCTCGGATTAGTAGCTGAACGCCTTTAATCGAAGGCCTCCGATTTTCGATGGGAATGTACTTTTCGATGGAAAAGAAAGAATTGATTTTATTTAGCAAGGGTCTCTAATGACCTGTTTGGTTGTGTCAGTACTTAACAATACATTTTAATCAAAATTGAGAAATTGAAGGTTTGGTAAAGAATATTGAAACAAAAAATATAGCTTTTTTTAAGTTTTTATTTTTCCTGCATCAAACATTTGAAAAACGTGCATTTTCCCTTCAGTAAGTTCAATTCTTTAAAATTGAAGGTTTTATTTAGCAAGTTTTATAGAGATTTTATGAAGGAATTTGAAACATTTTTTTAAATATAATACACTGTAAAAATAAATAAGGTTTTCCTGCACAAAACCTTTCATTTCAATAAACTCACATTTCCACAATAAAAGGTTTTATGCTGGCTTTTTTTGCTGGGTAACTTACAAAATTAAAGTTATCAGTGAAACGTGTACGTTTATCATAATTCATTGATTCTCTAAAACTCGTTTTTTTTTAAATTTTAATTAAACAAATGGAAAAATTGAAGATTTGATAAAAAAAATTGAAACAAAACAAATATTGCTTTTTTTTTTTAAGTTTTTACTTTTCCAGCATAAAACTTTTTTAAAAATGTGTATTTTCCCTTCAATAATTTCAATTGTTCCAAATTGAAAGGTTTTCGGTTTTATAGAGATTTTATGAAGGAATTTGAATTTTTTTTTTTTAAATATAATCTATTGTAAAATAAATGCTGTTTTTTGGACAAAACCTCTAATATGAATTAACTCTCAATTCAACAATTTTGATAAAAGATATTATGCTGACTTTTTTTCTCGAGGGGGGGCGAGGGGGGGGGGGGGGTGAGAGTAAATTACAGAAATAAAGTTCTCAGTGAAACATGAACGTTTAACAAATTCGTTGATTCTCTTTTATTTCTATTTATTTTAATTATACATGCGATTACTTGAGGCGTTTAGTATCCAAAACTAGTTAAACTTTTTTTTATAAATTTTTCTTACTTACAAGAAAAAAATCCTCTTAATTAATATTAATCAAATATTCAAGACAGACGCAACACGGTGCAAAAATAAAGGTAGAATGATTTTTTTGTATTTAGTCTTCCGAACAGTAATTATCCGATCGCCACGGTAAAGCCCATTTTCCCCCAGCGTAAGCCCTTACTCCAGTACTTATTTAGCTTAGTGTGCGCAAAATTTATATCACAATAATGCGCATGGAAAGTTTTCCCTATCCCAAATAAAATTCCCACAGCGGAGAAGGAATAGCTCACGAAGCATGAATCCGTTCCGAATTATATTTGGAAGGTGGGCAGCAATGGAAGTCTCCCCACAACCCTTTCAGTCGGCCTGTCAATCAAAGTAGCCGACCAAAAACAACTCACGGTAGAGCAAAATATGTTGTTTTCGGTCTGATAACAGCTAGACAGTGGTTTAGGCTTTCGTTATACCGGGTACACTGTTAAAAATAGCTACCCCAAAATAAGTAAAGTGTACTCATGCTTGAGCATATTCGATGTTTATAATACCTCCGAATTCATAAGTTTCATTTTCGAAAAAGACATGTACTCAGAAATAAGTACAATGAATAAAAATAGTAGATGCTAGCCTACAAAGGCTGCCTTCATAAATAACTATATGAATAATTACAACCAAGACTTTACAGGAATCGAACCCATATCCGTAGGAACAGCATCCAGCGACTTATTCATTGTATTACCAGGGCGACGTGAAGAAGTTATAAACAGAAGACATGTTAAAAGTAATGGAATGGAATGCCAAAAGAATTCGAAGTAAGATAATTGAGTTGCAATAACTCAGTTTCCGTCCAAACAATGGACATCAAATAATGTGGAAAACCATTTCCTGAACAACTATTTTAAGTGTGTCAGGTCGCTTTGTTAAGATGGCTTGAACAGAAGCTGAGATTAGCTATATTAAATCACACTGCTCATTTTTGAAAGAAGGAACAATTACTTAAATTTGAGTACGACATCGCTTATTTTCGATGCAATTGTACTCAAAGAAAAATTAGTCGGTTCAGGTACTCATTTTTAAGTAAATTTTTTTTACCAGGTATGATAACATATTCCATGATAGAGCAACCATTGGGCTGGAAACGAAACGTAACAAACTTTTCGTATTTTAAATTTTTGATTGAATATCGATATATTAATCACTTCTTCCATTTATTTAGCGATAACTAACGGTTTTATTAATATTCGAATTATTTGATTTTCTGTATCAAATGTTTGTGTCTGTTTTTCAAAAGAGAATTCCTACTAAGTGTAGCAAAATTGTTGTAAGTAAACAATTCAAATTAAAAAAAAAATTCCGATATATAGAGTCTTATACTCCATAATTGAAAATTTTATATTTGATATTTTATTTCTATTCTATATCGTATTTCATTTCCATAAATTCATATGTTTAGAGCTATACATTTATTATTAGGAAATATATTATTCATAAAACACGTTTCTATTTAGCAAAATAAAATCCTTTACATTATTTTAATTTACGTCTTCGTACTATGAATGAATACAATTCCGACAATCGCAATTCTTCAAAGACTCTTTGAAAGTCATATTTTTTTATTTTGAATTTGAATGCTATAACTATTAAAATAGTACAATTAAATACAATTAATACACATTTTTTGTTCTGATTATAAATCAGCTCCAAAACCTTTCAACAAATTTCCGTCCATAACATTATGATATTTCTTTACAAAAACTCTAAATAAATCAGTGATAACAAATAACCTTCATTTCTCTTTAAAATCTCATAAAGTCTCAATTTTACGTAGAATTAAACCAACATTATATTAAAATTAAAAATAAATATTAAGAAAATATGTTACTTGCTTTCATAATAAAATCTGTCCCAAACCAATCAGCCAAATTCCACTAATCGCAATCTAACAAACACATTTTTTTAAAGTCATAAATTCTAATAAAGGTTTGAATGAAAACTATAAACAAGTAACAGCAAAAGCATTTTTTATAAACAATTAGTTCCAAAAATAAAATCGGCTCTAAACCAATTTGGTAAAATCGGCCATACTGATTTACCGATACCCAGTCATTTATTTGAAAAGTCATTGTTACTTAGAATAAAAGCCATAAAAATATTAAATTTAGAAATAAATATTAGGAAAACACGTTATTTGTCCTCATTATGAAATCAATCCGCATCCAATCAGCCACATTCTACCATTCACATACCCCAAACACTTGTCCTTTCTTTGAAAAGTCACAAATGTCCATTGTTGTTTAGAATAAAAGCCATAAATGTGTTAAATTTAAAAATAAATATTAAGAAATGTCCTCATAATGAATACAATCAGCCACATTCTATGACTCACATACCCCAAAAACTCGTCATGTCATTGAAAAGTCATAAATGTTCATTGTTGTTTAAATTGTACTAGAATATAATCCATAAAAAATTTTAATTAAAAAATAAATATAGAGAAAACACGTTATTTGTTCTCGTAATAAAATCAATTTCAAACGATCAGCCAATTTCCACCACTCACATATCCCAAATACTCGTCATTTCTTTGAAAAGTCACAAATGTTCATTGTTGCTTTGAATAAAAGCCATAAAAGTATTAAATTTAAAAATAAATATTAAGAAAACACGTTATTTGTCCTTATTATGAAATCAATCCGCATCCAATCAGCCACATTCTAATACTCAGATATCCCAAACACTTATCCTTTCTTTGAAAAGTCACAAATGTCCATTGTTGTTTAGAATAAAAGCCATAAAAGTATTAAATTTAAAAATAAATATTAATAAATGTCCTCATAATGAATACAATCAGCCACATTCTGTGACTCACAAACCCCAAAAAATATTAAATTTAAAAATAAATATTAAGAAAACACGTTATTTGTCCCCATAATGAAATCAATACGAATACAATCAGCCACATTATACCATTCACATACCCCAAACACTCGTCCTGTCATTGAAAAGTTATAAATGTTCATTGTTGTTTAAATTGTACTAGAATATAATCCATAAAAACATTAAATTTAAAAAGAAATATTAAGAAAACACTTTATTTGTTATAGTATTAAAATCAATTTTAAACTATCAGCCAAATTCCACCATTCACATACCCCAAACACACGTCCTTTCTTTGAAAAGTCACAAATGTTCATTGTTGTTTAAAATAAAAGCAAAAAACATCAAATTTAAAAATAAATATTTAGAAAACATGTTATTTGTTCTCACAATAAAATCAGCCACCAAACCAATCATCTAAATTTCATCACTTACAAACCCCAAAACACTCGTCATTTCTATGAAAAGTCACAAATGTTCATTGTTGTTTAAAATAAAAGCAAAAAAACATCAAATTTAAAAATAAATATTTAGAAAACACGTTATTTGTTCTCGCAATAAAATCAGCCACCAAACCAATCAGCCAAATTCCACCACTCCCAAACACTCGTCATTTCTCTGAAAAGTCATAAATTCTCTTCCCAGAGCGATATATACCACCAACATAATATATAGACGGGATGAGGGGGGAGGGAAGAGAAGTGAACAGATGAAAAGAAGAAGAGGCCGTTTTTTGATCCGTCGGGAGGAGTGCAGACGATAGCAGAGTGAGGGAGGGAGGGAGGAGAAGTGAACAGAAGAGATACCAGTGTCCAGATATTCCCGGGCAGCAGGCGATTAGAGGCTCTCTCCTCCCTCTTTTGATGGACCTTCTTCTTCTTCTTGTGGGGGTCCAGGAAAAGTCCTCGCGGCGATACGGGATATCTCGATGCGACTCATTTCGGGATACGGGGGAACGTGTCCTAAGCGACAGACCGGGGTTTATGACTGCGACTTGGGTTTATTTCTGGGTGCAGTGACTATGTTATAACCCTTCACTGTTAACAATAGACATACAAAAAATAAGTGAAATATACTCATTTCTGAATGCAAAAAAAGTCAGCATAAAACCTTCATCAAAATTTTGAAATTGAAAGTTTTATGCAGGAAAACTGCAGTTTTTTTGAAGATTTGAAGATCTATAAAATTAAAGGTTTTTGTTTCAATGTCCTTTTTAAAAACTGCCAAAAACCTTCATAAAAAAAACTGCAATAAACCTTCAAGTTTAAATCATGAAGGGAAAATGCAGATATTTTAAGGTTTTATGCGGGAAAATTAAAAACTTTAAAAAAACTGCAGTTTTTTGTTTTAATATCCTTTATAAAACCTTCAAAAAAACCTTCAATTTGACAATTTTGTTGAAGGTTTCATGCTGACTTTTTTTGCTGGGTTATCATGGCTCCGAATGCATAAGTTTCAATTTTTAAAAATACACGTACTTAAAAATGAGTACAATGGGTAAAAATGAATAAAAAGAGCAGATGCTAACCTACATATGCTGCCTTCATAAATCAATTTCAATAAATATATACAATTACAACTAAGACTTACTGATAATCGAACCCAGATCTGCAGGTACCGCTGTCCTAATCTGTTTAGCTGTCAAGGAGACGTGAAGAACTTATAAACAGGAGTAATGTTTTAAAAAAGGTGTGCCAAAAGAATAAGAACTAATATAATTGAGTTGTAATAACTCAGTTTCCATTGAAGCATTCGACATAAAAAAATGTAGAAAACCATCTTCTGCACAACTATTTTAAATTTGTGAGGTCGTTTTGTTAAGGCGCTTGAACAGAAGCTGATATTAGTAATATTAATTCTTTTCACTCAATGTCGCCTCTCAGGCGCCAACAGAACGATCACTTCTTTGGTTCCCTGTTCTTTAAAATAACGGAGAATAATCTTGCGTTAATAAAAACATGATATTTTTTCAACTTGTTGTCTTGCAGATCCAAAATAGATTATGCTTTTGTTTTCCTCAATGAGCAAAAAAAAAAAAAAATTGGGGGAAAAGAACATAAATATGAATAATAGTTCCGTAAAAAGAACGCAAAACGCAAAGTGTTCTTGGACTGCAAAGGGTTAAATCACATTGCTCATTATTGCGAAATTCCGATTACTTAAATTTGAATACGTCATCGCGCATTTACGATGCAATTGTACTCAAAGAGAAAGCGACTACGTTCATGTATACTACTTTTAAAAACCTTTTTTTAGAGTGTTTGGGTTCGAGTCGTGACTCTCATTCTCCAAAATAACAACCTGTTATTTTCTTACCTGTTCTTCAAATTGAACGAGAACTGTTATTAAGCATATAATTCCATGTTCTGTCGTTAGCGTGTTCTTAATCTAACACCATTTAAAAGTATAGCATCACTTCGGCATCAACAGACTGTTTAAAATTTGCACTTAATTCGAAATAAACATGACGTGTATTCATTTCTACTGTGTTTGGTACTCACTCATACAATATTTCGCTAATCACTCAAATTATTTTCCCTCAAATATTATTTTTTCTTCTAGAAGCATCAAGTTTATGTTCATGATCTAAAACTTCCTTCAGATTGGAATTCTACACAATCCTTGTTGTATTTAAACACTTGATAAATATCATAAATATATGTTTTGTATAATAAGATTATTATTCAGTGTCATGCATAACTTTTTTTTCATTTATAATTACCCACACTTAACGTAAAATAAAACACTATAAAGGGTATCTTTATACAAAAACAGAGACGAGATGTAACTGCCGTAAAAAAAACATTCGTCTTATTAATAAAAATAACGATCTGTTATTTGTTTCTTGTTGTTCTTGAAGATAATGATTGATTTCGTTGGCTTGTTCTTTATTTAGCTTTATTTAAAAGTATGACATCACGTGGGTATCAGCATATTTTATTAACCCTTTGAACTCGAGTGTCACCTCTCAGGCGCCAACAGAACGACCAGTTCTTTGGTTCCCTGTTCTTTAAAATAAACGAGAACAACATGATCTTGCGTTTAAAAAAAAACATGATCTGTTGTCTTGCAGATCCAAAATAGATCATGCTTTTGCTTACCACTATGAGCAAAAAAAAAGTATGGGGAAAAGGAACATAAAGGGGAATAACTGTTCCATAAAAAGAACGCAAAACGCAAAGTGTTCTTGGAGTGCAAAGGGTTTTAAGTCACCAAAATAACGACGTGTTATTTTTTTCTATGTTCTTCAAAGTGAAAGATATCAACCTATTCATGAGTTTCAAAGTTATTCTCTCGTAAACTTTAATATAAATTATTATTTTCATTTAGATGCACGAAATATGCTGGTGATCCGAAACTTCCTTTTTATTGCTATTCCACATAACCTTTTTTTTTTTAATTTGATTAATTTTATAAATTAATAAATATATATTTGGTATGCTGAGATAAATATTCAACTTCACCCATAACTTTTTTTTTTAATTATCCGCGCTAAACATAGAACCAACTCACTAAATAATACATCTTTAAGAAGAACAGGAATGGGATGTAACTGTTCTATAAAAATACCTAAATATCAAACACGTTTCTCGAATTCAAAGGATTAAATTTCTTGATCTATTGATAGCACCATGTTGTTTTTTTGTCAGCTTCGGAAACAACAGTTTGTATGCCATATAAATATACTTTTTAAAAATTACATTAATACATTCTTAACTATTTCTTGATTATGAAGATCAAAGTATTAACATCTTGGCATGCTGACGGCCAGTAGGTATATTTTAAATAATAAACATCTTAAGAAAGAGAATTGTGTTTTATCGAAGATATTGCGAGTCTGTTTTGAAAAAATTATTCATCAATTTATACATCAATTTTTTCATCATTTAAAATCAATTAAATTTTTTTTATTTTGATATAATTTTATTTTTTAGTAGACTAACGTGTCACAGTATACACAATATCGGGGGTGAATGGTGGCGATAAGGAATCATTTCGAAAATCCGTGAATTTCCATCGTAATTTTGTATTTCGGTTATATTAAAAGAACAATTTCTGGAAATTAGTCAGATTTAACATGACCGGCGTCAATGGCACTTAATCCGATGAATCGGTAAGGGCACGCTCCGCCCCGAGAAGTCAATATACACTCCGTATCAAGGAAATTACTTCCTTATAATTGAACTTGAACTCCAGTATGATGGAAAGGTCCAAACATGCGAATTTCTTCATGGAAAGCAGTGTGCCACAACACTGTTAAAAATGCATGCTCATTAAAAAAAAATCAGCATTTTTAACAAAACAGACACCTGGTAAATACAGTGATAGAGCATTTTGTCAAACTTCCGAAATTTATTATGTTGGTTTTTTCAAGAAATTAACCCTTTGCATTCCAAGAACACTTTGCGTTTTGCGTTATTTTTGCGGAATAGTTATTCCTCTTTATGCTCTTTTCCCCATAATTTTTTTTGCTCATAGAGGAAAACAAAAGCATAATCTATTTTGGATCTGCAAAACAACAAGTTGAGAAAAGATCAGTTTTTTTTTAAACGCAAGATCATGTTCTCGTTTATTTTAAAGAACAGGGCACCAAAGAACTGGTCGTTCTTTTGGCGCCTGAGAGGCGAAAGCGGAGTGCAAAGGGTTAATTTCATCAAAAATAATGATGATGTAAAATAAATATCGAGAGCTGGACTCTATTCACGTATTTATTGGTCCGGTGTCACATTCGCTATACCGTGAAAGAAAATATCGTTTGAATTGTTGCAAAATACATATAAGAACCACTCAAAAGGATTCTGATTAAATTACTTTCGTTAAAATTTTAGGGATTCCTCTTTTGTCGAAAACACGTGATGCAGTCACGAAACGATTGTCAAATTGGCGATAATATCGTTGAATATCGCAGAGAATGTTATATTATATATATTAAAATAAAAATTTATAGAAAT
The DNA here is from genome assembly GCA_963932185.1 of Troglohyphantes excavatus. Lineage (NCBI taxonomy): Eukaryota > Metazoa > Arthropoda > Arachnida > Araneae > Linyphiidae > Troglohyphantes > Troglohyphantes excavatus. The sequence continues at coordinate 3,278,593 of OZ010666.1, read as the reverse complement.
TAGTTATTATAACTAAACTCCAGTAAGACGGCAAGGTCAAAACATGGGTTCCTGGGAAACGCCGTGCCACATTGTTTGACTATTCAGCGATTTCCATTCCAAACCCTTATAATTTATGCATACACCAGAACACAAAACGTCCAAACAAAAGTCCCCCCCCCCCAAAAAAAAAAAAATATTGACCCCCGCGATATTATCCACCCCCTCCCAACTCTCACACAAAAACGTCCACGTCCATCCAGAAAAAGAGGCGCAAGAGCAAAAAAGGGGATCCTCGGAGGCAGGAAGAGCATAAAAAAAGATGAGAAGGAGCACCAGCTACAGGGAAAGAGAAGAAAAAACCCCACATAAGATGGGAGGAGGGGGGAACGCGTTTCCAGGAAGTGCATCAGGATATGAGGCGGACAGACGGACGGAATGGGGGTGAGGGGATCTCATCCCCCCCCCTCCCCCCAGGACATTGGGAAGCGCGGGAGGGGATAGAGAGAAAATCCGGACATGATGTTCTTTTGAGACAGAGAGAGTGGGATCCAATAGGAGGTGGATATTCTGGTCAGAATCTGTGAACCAGGGGATGGGGCCGTTTTGTCAATCCACCGCGCTGCGGGTTCCTTCGATTTCTATCATTTCAGTTGGAATGTAGAGGGAGGGGGGAGTTCGAATTGAATTGTGAAGATCAAGATTTGGAATTTTGGGAGAATCGTGTCCCTTCTATCTTTCTCTCTTTTTGAGAGTGGTTTGTTGAGACGTGAGAGGGAAGAAGATAGGGATTTTGTATTACGGAGTAGGGATATGGAGTCTGAAGATTATGGTCATTTTGGTCCATTTGAATTTTTGGATGATGTCTGAATGAGCCGGTATTCGTTATTGGGAAATTGATTTTTACTCATAGAATCATGAAAATTGGACATTGTAAAAAATCAGTAACTTATAAAAAAGAAAACTTGTTTTCTTTTTTACTAGAGTTTAGGTAGTGGGAGGTACAACCAAGAAAAAACCCAAACAAAACAGATAGTTAATTTAAAAGTATTTTAACATAAAATACAAATACAAATACAAATACAAATATTGACGACCAACAACAGGCTCAAGGCCCAACAAGGTTGGTCCATCTAGTACCTCTTAACTATCCCCCAATGCATATCTAACTTCTTCTTAAAATCCGTTACTCCTTTACAATTAACAATATTCACTGGCAAGTTGTTCCATTTGTCTATTACCCTATTATAGAAATAGTGTTTTCTCCCTTCCCGATTAAAATGGGATTTGTTTAACTTAAACCCATGACCTCTCGTTCTATCACTCATATTAAAATCTAAACCCTCCACATCTCCTTGTTTGATAAATTTGAATAGTTGAATCAAATCTCCCCTAACCCTTCTTTCTTTCAGAGTATACATATTCAAATTTCTTAATCTATCTTCATAATTCATGCCTGAGAACCCTTGAACCATTTTAGTAGCCCTGTGCTGAATTTTCTCTAACAATGCAATGTCTTTTTTAAGATATGGTGACCAGAACTGTACAGCATACTCAAGATGTGGCCTTACTAAACCTCTGTACAATGGCAAGATAATATCCTTAGATTTTGATGAAACACTTTTCTTGATGTACCCCAACATTCTATTAGCTTTTTTGCTAGCCACTGTACATTGATGACTCATTTTAAAATCCTCATTTACCAACACACCCAGATCGCTTACAATCTCACTATTTTTGATTTCTGCACCCTGTAAAACATATGCAGCCTTACTATTTTTGATACCCATGTGCAACACTTGACATTTACTGATATTAAAAGACATACCCCATTTAACAGCCCATTCTGATATTTTTGTTAAATCACCTTGTAATTGCTCTATTTGTTCCCCAGAATTCACAGTCCTCATAATTTTTAAATCATCTGCAAATATGCTGACCTTGCTCCCAATCTCCCAACTGATATCATCAATAAAAATAATAAATAAAAGTGGACCTAACACAGAACCCTGTGGCACTCCACTTTTAACTTCTGCCCACTGAGAGTAATTACCTTTAATTTGCACCCGCTGACTCCTACCGATTAACCAATTCCTTATCCATTGTAAAATTTCACCCCCAATCCCTAACCTTTCCAACTTGAACAGCAATGCCTCGTGGGGAACTTTATATTATATTATGTTATTTGGAATACACAAATTTTCAGACAACTTCCGTAAAGTATATGTAAATAACATATTGCGTGATCATATGACTTTTCCAGGAATTATGGAAAGTTTTTATGGAGTAGAACTTTCTTGTCTATTAACTAAAATTTATTTATATGAATAGTTATTATTAAGCTTAAGGATGAATTCTCCAAATGACAAATTTAAATGAAATTGCATTAGTTTTGAACGATTTCGAGTACGTAAACTTTGACAGTAGTTGCTATGTTATAAAAATAGATTGAATACATAACTTCCAGGTGTATTAAATTAGTGGAGTTTTAAGTTACAAAGATGTGCACCACACCCAATAAAAAAATAACATGGCAAATAATACATTTTTCAAATTCAACCGTAGATCACTTTTATCCAATTAAAAAGTTTTTTTTCTTTTAAAAATAAAAAAAAAACGGGAATTGTTTGAAAAGTGATTCATTTTTGATGCCAAAACAGGTCAGTCATCAGTGTCTGTCATTGTAATAAATACATTAATAAAGAGTAATAAGTTTTAAAAATATGATGCATATCTCCTACAATTCCAATCTACTTTTACGAATTCAATTTACACGTGACACATACTAAATATAATACAAATCCCACCCCATTCCCCTCTCGCATTTAAAATTCACTCATTTGTACCTGACACGTGACCCACCGGGGGAGCGCATCGAGCAGGCACGGAGCGGGGCGAGTGCAACAGTTCCTGTGTACACAACTCTTATTTCCTTGGTCAAACGAATACCGGGGGGGGGGGGGGATTGTAGTTCCAAGTCAAACATTCTTAATTATTCGGTGGATCGTGAACAAGATCCCCTATACACTGTGTTCTGTCAGCGGGTACAGTTAAAGGGGAAGGCCAGTTAATGGAAGGAGATTCGGATTTGATTCGTATGGGGGGAAAAGGAAAGTGTTTAATTGTATTTATAATATACTGAGAGTTAAAAGACTGTTTATAAATATAAAATTTATTTTCAAGAGGGTTTAATGATATCTGTTTTTTCAACTAAGCTGGATGACAATGTGAAAGGGTAAATACACAGTAAAAGAGATGCTTAAAAATGAGTACATGAACGTACACGTGTTTCGTTGAGTACTATTGCATCGTAAATGAGCGATGAGTCATACTCAAATTTAAGTAATCGTACTTTAGCAAAAATGAACAGTGTGATTTAATATCAGCTTCTGTTTAAGCCATCCCAACGAAGCGCTCTGACAAACTTAAAATATTTGTTCAAGTTGTTTTCCATATTATTTGATGTTGATTGCTTAAACGGAAACTGAGTTATTACAATTCAATTATCTTACTTTCTATTCTTTTGACATACCTTTTTAACATTACTTTTGTATATTACTACTTCACGTCGCCCTGGTAGCTTAACGGATAAGATTCGGAACAGAAATACATGCTGATCTGGGTTCGATTCCCGGTAAGTCTTGATAGTCATTGTCAATTTAATTGAAAGTGATTTATGAAAGCAGTTTATGCAGACTAGCATCTGCTTTATTTATTCATTTGTACCCCCAATGTGCTCATTTTTAAGTACATTCCTTCTTCAAAATTGAACCTTATGAATTCGGAGCAAGGATGAGCATCGAATATATTAAAAAATGAGTACAAAAATTATTTATTTTTGAATACCTATTTTTAACAGTGTAAACAAGTGTCATAAACCACTAGTATATGTTTTGTATACTTAGAATAATACTCAGTATGTATACTGAGGTTAAGGGGACTCGGTACCCTTGGAATAATTTTTTTTATTAAATAATTTACATAGATATTTTACGCATATTATTGAAGGTTATTATTATATAACATGATTTTAGCAACAAAAAAATTATTTTTATGAGTATATTTTTCAAAATTTAATTTTTTTTAAAAAAATTGAACTGTTTTAAAAATGGTTTTTCTCTTTCAGTTTTTATAATTTTGTAAAGAATTTTTTTTCTTACATTCACTGTACAATACTTTATAACTTTAAGGATCGAATTTGAAATAACTGATTTAGTTCTTGAGAAAAAAAATAAAATGTCGATGTATAAAAAAATTGTGCAAATAAATTGAAAAAAACATGACTTTGTCTACTTTTTAATTTTTAACTTTTTTTCTTTTCATTATTTTGCAAACCCATCCTTGATTGTTTTAAATAGGTTATACAGGTAATTCAGAAAAAAAATCAAGTCATTTGAATAATATTTGAGAAAGTATTCTTATTTTAAATACCATGGCATATGCAAAAAACACAAACTGAGATAAATCAGTTTAAACATTTCAAATTCAAATAACTCGAGGAATACATTTGATATTTTCTTTACATATAATTAATTTTATAACTACTTGCATACATATACAATTCCGGTTTCTATTATTTAATTGGAGTATATTAAATCACTATTGTGTACTCAGTTTTAAAATGATAATAAAACTAAATTTTGGAGAAAAATCTGTTAAAATCAAAATAATAGTGTTTAAAATATTGTTTTAGACTAATTTTGTGTTAGAAACCATACTAATACAACTGAATTCATTAAACATACATATTCCATACCATAAAAGACTTTAGAATATGCTTTGACAATAGCAAAAACATGTTATTACATTTGTTAAATACGTCGCCTTTGGCAAATACGTCTCCTTGTACCTTCAAATTTAAAATTATATCAAACCACGGTAAAAAAAAGTAAACAAACACGTGATGTGATAGATACAGTCACAGATAAACACGTTCAACTTGTTCTTAGATAATTTTTCTTTAAATAAATGACGAAAAGCTGTTGCGTCAAAAATGTAAACATCGAATTGGACGTAGCATTTTAAGTGCTGTGAGAGTAATGAAACGCATTTTAATTACATTTATAATTATCAGATCGTTTCAAAACTTTGTAATAATGAACTTTAGGTATAAGAGCATATTTTAAGCAAAAAAAAAATTGATATTTTCATCGATATTCTCAAATCAAAGGGTACCAAGTCCCCTTAATATCAGGCATAACTTTTTTATTTTAATAATTAACTTAATAAATATTAAAAAAAAATACATCAGAAATGCTCTTTAGCGGCGCTACAACACTAGTGCCACAGAATTCCAAGCAAGGCGCCCGTCGCCAATAGCCCGCTGGACGCAAGGATGCCACATTCCAGTTATACAAATAGACCACACACCGCAACTGTATAAAAATATAATCCTGCGCATTTCGAAAGGCAGATGAGACCGGACACGGAACAGACATGAGGCTCTGACGGCTTACTAATGTTTCCGGCCAATCTAATGTCATATTAATAATTTTCAAACTGTAAATAATTTTGTATATAATATTGTAAATTGAACTTTCTATTTAAGTAAAACTTTTTGCAGCGTCATGATCTTTAAATGTTTCTAAGTTTATCAAGTTCGATTTTAGTAAATTTTACGAAGGTTTATCTAGTGTGCTGAACACTAACTAACAAGACGGAGCACTAGACCCCTTTGCCATACAATTCAGAATCTTTCATTTTCTTGTTCCATAAAAGAACGAAATATCAACCATATTCTTTGAATGCAAACGACTTAACAGCAAGTCATCAAGACCATTGTATATGCTTCATTTTTGAAACAAACATGCCATATCCTTATTGTTCTTTCCTCTATATGACATTCAAACTATATTTCATCTCAATAACAAAAAATCTTCAGTATCATCGAAAGGAAGAGAGGAAGACAAGAGTTCCAAAGATGATATTTCAAATATTATTTCAAGTTGTCCGATACATTAAACAACTCTAGACAGAATCCCTCTCCCTTTGTTAAGGAAACTCGCTATTGTCCCGCGAATAAAGACCTTTAGAAATCAACCGTTTGGAAAACTTCCCCCCGATGTCCTAATTACTAATTTAGAAACAGATTCGAAATATTTCCATCCCCGACTTGGATGCAATTCACCGCTCCTACGTCATTATTTTAGCACTAATGAGGAACAGAAAATGCGTTCTTTTTTGAAGATGGGCGCTTTGAAAAAGTCCAGATTCGTTTGTCCACTGCTTGCATGACGACAAACTTTTGCATTGTTTCAAGTTTTACGTGAAAGTCGTTATTTTTCTGCTTTGGAATTGAAAGAGTTATTTGTCTGTCGGGAAACTGGATTCAATTCTTAAATAAAGGAATATCGTTATTATTATTTTCAAAATAACTTTTTTCTTAAAAATAAAGGGATAGTATAAAAGCTATTTCATCGGTTACACCTGCTTTTATCATATGTCAGTCTTCGGACTGATAGGTTAATGGTTAAAGAGTTTTATGCTTTAAATATATTACTTGGTAACGAAACTAAGCTCAGGTGTTCCCATCAATTCTTTTTAAACAATTCCACATGCAGAAGTGAATCGCTGGAATTTCGTAACTAAGCAGCTTTCGCTACGACTGGTGAGTCAATGATTCGGAGCTGCGCGGTTTGTGGATTAAACCAACATAAAGTAGTTTTAAAAAATCACAATAATCTTAACCTTAACCAAAACTGACATTGACTTAAATTAGCAAATTTTAACCCAGTCATTTTGTATTGTTTTATGTAGGCAGGCATCTACTTAGTTTACTAATTGTACTCAGTTTTGAGTTCATATCTTTTTCAAAATTGAAACTCCTGTATTCGGAGCCATCACAAGCGTCAAATGTAATCACAAAAATGACTACATTTTTTTTTTTTTAAAGTAAATATTATCAAACATAAACTCGTGAGGTCTCACAAAACAACTTTTTTTTATTATCTTTCTTATGTTGACGGCCAATCCCAGTTTATATGATTTGATAAAATTATGTTCCACGTAAAACCCTACCAATCGTACCTCAGCACAGCCACCCCCAATATTTTTTAACACAAGAACAAAGCATTGCTACCCAACATCAACAAACTCAGAAACTTCACTCTCTCTCTCTCTCTCTTGAATCCATCCCCATCCCAGCTGATGATCATGAGGATGCAAACACCATCCCTCCTCATCTTCCTCATCCCGGTATTTAACCACTGCTCGTTAGCATCCATTCACGGACAAAGGGACTCTTAACTCTTCTGCTGCTCTCCACTTTTACATTATTCCACTACTCTTTTCCATTTTTGTGCAGTGCGGGGGGGGAATGGAAGAGCGCATCGAGTGCAAGTGGCTGTGTGCGCCCTTTTTTGAAGGGTGCGCCCCGTTTTTTGAAAGGGGAGGCGACACGTGTCCGAGGACGGAAGGGCTGCGTGAGGTGGCTGAATGGGAGTGTGGCTGACCGGTTCGGAAGTGGCTGTTCAAAGGGAAAATGGAAATGTTTTGCGTAGGGTGTTTGGGAAAGGCCGGAGTTTGAAATCGGTCTGGGTTTGAATCCTGCATAAGTTAGGAAGATTGTTTCTAAGGGAGAGTTGCGGTATTAAAATTGTTAAGTTTGAACGGGGATTCTTCTTTAGCTGCATTGAAAGTCGAACTGGAGACTCTCCAATCTGGAGATTGGTCAATCTTTATATATAATTCTCTTAGGCGGTGATTGAAAAACGTTGTTTTCATCTACACGGAATGGCAACAGTTAGATTGTTTATAAAATTCTGTTGCGCTCGCATTTTTATTTTGTCATTATGTAAACCATTTTGACGATTAACCCTTTCAATTCATTGGTAAATAATTATTTTGATGATGTCAGCTTAAATTAGGAAGAACATAAGCCTTATTAAATTAAAAAATAGAAGTTTTGAAAAACGCTTTTCCAAAATTAAAGCGGAAAATTGAGGTGGCGCCAACTAGATTTCTATGAGCTTCATATTTATGACGTATTAACTCAGTAAATTACACACTTTTGGTAGGCAAGATTATGGTAAGCTTAACGTCAATTATGGCCAAAACAAACTACCAATAGAGCTGTTGCAACCACGTGACTTCGTGGAGGACAGGCAACACGAGCGTCTAACGACTAAATAATTAACAGACGTTGATTGGTTTACATGCCATCACGTGCAGGTTTCCAATTTGGCTGAGTATATGACGTCGATTTCAACCAATCACAAACGTGCAGTTGTTACTTGTATTTTTCTTCCACGAAACGGTTTCAGCGTGGTGGAAGGGGGTGCAACTGCCCTATAATGTTAGAAATTTAAATAAAACTGAGGAAAGGTGTGAAAATAACGTGGAAAATAATAAATAATGGTAGGCTTGCCAGTGGTATCATTGTTTTCATTTGTAGTTAAAAAGAAATTAGTTTAAATGATTTTATATTGATTTACATGGTGAAAAATTTATATATTACTACTACTAAAATGTTTATTATTGATTATTAAAAAAATTTATTATGTATCTGCCACAAAAGAAAGGTCAAGTACCATACTTGAAAATAAAGTTAATAACTACCCGCTTGTGAATATTCAATTGTATTTATTGTTTGATTGCCGAAACCAATTAAAATCAGGCAAACAGCAAAACTGAAATATAATGACAATAAAAAAAACATAGCCTTTTTAAAGGAGGAGAGGAGTAAATGACAAGAAATTATAGATCGAATCAAAGAAAAAGTGCCTATTTTAAATAAATTATACAAATTTCCATTATAAATGAACAAAAATGTTATAGGTATTTCGAGAACTTTAAGAAAAACAAAATGCCATCCTTGTAGTTTATTTTTACAGCAACTTTCACCTGGAGATCATGGACGCATAACTTGCGCACCAAATCTGGCTACATTCTGTTCACAGAACTTTATAGAGATCATAAAAAAGCTGATATAAAAATGTTGACCCTAAAATAATTTGAATAACTAATATAAGGTAAAATAATGTTAAAGAAGTCGGGTGCAACTGTTTCAGAGTGCGGTTTTCTACAGATTACAGAAATAAGAGTCGGCCACGTAAAAAAAAAAACCTCGCCAACTGAAGACAGATAAATAAGTTATTGCGTCTAACACCGCGGGCCTTCATCCAGGGCCCAAATTAGAAATTTCAGCACAATGGCACTGGTGGGGGCCCACTCGTACAAAATATTATTGAAGAATGAAAAAAAAATTATAAGTTAATTGTTGATTTAAAAATAAAAATATTATAAAGTTTTTAGAAAAATACTAAAAAGTTATACAAAATTGTAATATATATCATTGAATTTTCAAAGTATAAGTACATTTTACACATTTTTAGGTGTAATTACTTAAAAGTTGGGACCTCTAGAATTGGGGTGTGACCGAGCTTAACGTGCCTAATGTTAAATCTGACCCTGCCTCCATCCAAGCCCCATTTTTTCTTTATTTTTTTATTTTGAACACGAATCGGCGGCTAATTTTCTGTCGAAGGACGCCAAACTCATGTCAATCGTGCTATTTGTCATGTAATTAACAATGGATTGTCGAAATGGATCACACAGAAAGTTTAATATGGAGTTTCTATCTTGATACCCCAATAAAGATAATTTAAAAACATTTCGCGTAGTTTAAATCTTACAGAATGATGCTATATTTAATGAAAGAAACTAGACAGCAATACCATGATCATACAACACTTGGTATCGTCTCCCTCCCCCCTAGAAAAATGTTACTCTCTGACTCAAGCGTAGAGAGATAAAGCAACGGTCGCTACGCACCCATTGAAGACCCCGTCATTAACTGACCCCTCCGTATCAGATCTTGACCACTCTCTAATGGGTCACTCATCCTCATACACATGGAAATGGGTTTCTATGAGCGAGGGGCAGGGCTGCCATTACAGGGGCGTTTGAAATCGCCAAAAGAAGGAAGGAAATCGCCAAGATTCTGAACGTTGCAAAGACGACGGATTTTGTTGACTTGGTATTAAAATTTAAGAGGATAAGTTAAAAAAAATCTACGTTTTGCTGAAAAAATTAATTTTATTTTTATACAATAAAAGTTAGAAAAATTGCCGTATAAATTGCAAACATGTAGAAATGATCATTTCAAGCTTGTCAAGCTACAATATTAAGATGGATTTTAACATTGAAGTTTGACAAGCTTAAATAGTAGTCCAGGGGAGGAATTATATCTTTGCTACGATATTTTAAAACTGTGTATTTTTTATTGTACATTACTAAAATTCATAGTTTTAATTTACACACAGGTATTTTTGTTAGTTTTAAATGAAGTCAAATATACTAAACATAATGAAATATACATATGCACAAACTAGGCCTCGTATTTTTGCATTCTTGTTTTGTCAAAGGTCACGTGATTCAATGCCGAAACTACTATCAAAACTGACGAAATTAGCCTTGATGATTGCAGGATGCTTACAAAATAAGAGTGTTAAATCATAGAGGACCCATATTATCGACATTGTAAAATAACGTCAATATCTTTGCCCATTTTTAATATACGATTGTAAATATTCATTTTTCGAATGCCCATTTAAATCGCGACTGCTCGTTAGAATAGGCCGAAGTTTGCGTAAAGGTACTAACCTAGTGTAAATTAATTATCGTATGTCAGCTGAAATTGCACGAACCGCCAAATTGGTGTTTTTGCGCCAAACATGGCGATATTGGCGAAGCTAGTGATACACAAGCAACGTCCGGAAATGCAGTGGGGGGAAAAGGGGTGGGGGGTCATTGTACGGGAAGCCGCTGACCATCGGTCAAAAGCTGGCCTTTTGTGAGGTCCCGGACTAATGCTCTGCATCCGTCAATGCACAGGAGATAGAAGAGCAAATATTTTAACTGCAACCGGGGGGTCCGATAGGAAGGGGTTGGTAATTGGTTTTGTAGGAGGGTGTATGGCAGAGGAAGTGTTGATTGGGGTGGATCGGAAGGCCCAGTTGACTCTTTTGAGAAGAATTTCGATGTATTTCCCCTTTTCAACTTTCGATAAATGGAAAATGGGCTGATAACGCTTACAATTAATTAAAATAAGTTATTACCTCTTATGTCCATATAAAACGGTTAGAGTAAGCATTTAATGGCAGAACGTACCAGCCAAAGTCCTGCCCGAAGGACCTTCCGGAAGCACTTTTGTACATGTATTCACACCAATTACTGCGTCCCATTTTGTATTCATTTTGAACTTAAAATCGTGAATTAAAATGAGAAATTGTTGAAAACACCAGTACTGAAGTATACAAAGTGGGTTTTAAAATCGCAGCTTACTTTTGTTAGGTAGAAAACTTCCGAATTTTCATATCGGCAGTAAGCTTCATCTTTCGGGAAGGACGTTGTACGTTCTATCATTAACCCTTCACTGCTCGCATTTCTTCACTCTCCTTAGATATAAATTGTGTTAATGCAAAATATCTTCCAGAACCCTGAATTTGTTTTTAATATTTAACAACTAAAGTGACCTCTAAAATTGGTTTGGCTTTCTAGAAGCGTATAGAGTTGCGCAACAAATAAAATAACTCATTTGAACGTTTTTTCTTCAACACAATAACTCACTATTAAGCTAGTTTCAATATTTTCAGTAAGGGTATCGATAAATTGTTTTAATTTAATAAAAAAAGGAAAGTGATGTTGCGCCATAAACATAAGTATAATGCATAGAGGTAACAGTAATAGGATAGACTATGTATTATCTCCCACCATTGTCGCGATTGAAGTAACTGTTTGTGGGCGTGGCGGCCATGTTAGATACACCAAAAACAAAGAACTCGTGCAGTGTGCATGAAATTCTTTTTGTTTCATTCCTCTCCATTTTATACAGTGCACTTATGTATGCTATCAATTTGGTCATTATTTTAACTAAGACATTTTAAATTTCAATAAAATAGACCAAAATATTTTTTTTTAGCTTCACGCGTTTATAAAGTTTTCAAAATTCACTAAAATGTATGAATTCAAGCTAGAAACTTTAACTGCTCTACCTCCATGTTCAAAATGTGGCCTTGACAAAACCAAATGCTCTCTTGCCTGACATGTGCTGAGATTAGGTGGTTGAAGTGAAAAGTAAATGTGATAAGGCGTTAGGGTGTTCGGGTGTATTTTTTAACCATCTTTAAATTGGATGTTTTTCGTTAGACCTGCAACGCATTGTAGAATAAAATATGAAAATCAAACAATTTTCGTCAAAACAATTTTCTATTATCCTCCATCTAATATATCCCACGAGGCGTTTTATAAGACTTTGAAAGTATAACAATTCCAACGTTCTATGGTTTTCACTACTCATTGTTTTTACTACTCACATTGTTAAAAATATCAGCTCAACGATGCACCATATCTTGGTGCAAAACAGAGATCTATACCATATTATGGTGGAATTTAAGTTGAACCAAAAATCCTGTATAAAAAAAGCGGAGGGTTCACCGATAATTGGAGCACCTCCAAGAAAGACCTTCGTGGCCCAGTGGATAAAATAGTTGAGCCGTGAATCAGAGGATTCCTAGTTCGAGCCCGCTCGGTGACAAGTTGTCATTTGCGATCGGAAGGTTGTCAGCTTAAACAAAAATACTACTTCAACAATACTAACAAAATTCGAATTTTAATTCTTATGCAACGTTATCAGTTTTGATGCAGCGTTTCACCACTAAACCATTCGTTATAGCACCATAAAATGGTGAAACTAAGCACAAAATGTTGGTTGCAACTAAAAAATGGGTACAAAGTTTGGTGCAAAATCCTTCGCTAATCACATGCTGGAAATGCGTGTTGAATTCGAGATTAAACATACAAAAAGGGCATTTTTTACCTTTTGAAGATTATGTAACGAAAATTTTTCTTTAAATAACAAAAACAATAATAACCATGGAATTAAAAAAAATTAAAGGTAAAATAAGGTTACTATACTCTTGGACAACCTAAATTGAGCCTAAAGCAATTGAATATTTATGCATATCATAGCTTCCTCTTCTGGTTCAACTTAGGTTGTCTCCGAGTATAGCGTTATATTCCGAGAAACTTATTTCACTCAGTTTGAATGTTTATAAATTCACGTGTGTTTTTTTAAGTAATTAACAACACTTTTTTTGTGACTTAAATTTTGTGTTTTTATATTCGCACATTATTTTAAGGAAATCAATTCGTAAAAAAATTTAAACTTACAGATCACGAATAATTTTCAATTTTTGTCTTAATCAGTGTTAAAAATCTGACGCGTGAACAGCTTTTAGTATGTTTTGATTCTAAAAATTAATGTTAATTTATTTTATAATTTGATTGTAAGACATTTAATTCAAATGTTGTTTTAAAGTTATGTTTCTAAATGTTTTAATTGTTAAAAACATTAAAAATGTTAAAAAAAAATCCAATTAATTAAAATTCCCAAAAAATTGAAAACAGACAATTGAACTTTTAAATAAGTTACTTTTCAATAGACATGTTCTGTAACAGGCAAATAAAATATTTTTTTCCATAATTGGTCAACAGTCAACGTAATTGAAATATCTGACCAATTGATTGCCGGCATTTTTATATATTTTTCCAAAATAAATAATTTAGATTTACACACGAAATAAATTTCGTTAGCGATTCGTGAAAATATATTTTTTCCGAAACGTTTAATCAAAACAAATAAATGTTGATCAAGTTTGAGTCAACCGTTTACGGCAGTCCGTATCAAACAAAACCGTTTCCCAACAGCTGTTTACACAGCTAAATGGGAAAATGAGGCGAGGGCTGAAGGGCTTAAATCGCGTGTTTACCTTCGAGACCGCTTATTTGACTGCATGTCACTTGGCTGGAAAGGTTACTTTTCAGAACACTCGAAACAGTAAAGAGCAGGGGAATTGGCTGCTTTTTACTTTCCAGTATTATGCGAAAGATAAAAGTGAGTAGGTTGGTTAAATTTATGTTGTACATTGTTAAAGATTTCATTTCAACGATGTACCATATCTTGGTGCAAAACAAACGTCTACACCATATTATGGTGGAATCTAGGTTGAACCACAAATCCTTTATAAAAAAAAGCGGAGGTTTCGCCAATAATTGGTTTGACCTTGGCAACTGAAATTTTCGCAGTCAATACATCAACAAGCACCTTCAAGAAAGACGATGACGAACATGGGCCTCCTTGGCCCAGTGGATAAAGGCTATGAATCAGATGATTCCTAGTTCGAGTCCGATCGGTGACAAGTTGTCATTTGCAATCGGTGGGTTGCCAGCTTCGATATGAAAATATTACTACTACAATACTAACAAAAATGGAATTTTGAGTTTTATTCAATGTTATGAGTTTTGGTGCAACGCTTCACCACTAAACCATCCGTGGTAGCACTGTAAAATGGTGAAACTAAGCATCAAATGTTGGTTGCAGCTAAATGGGTACCAACGTTTGTTGCAAGATCGTAATAATTTTTAACAGTGTATATTAGAGATGCACAGTGGGTTATTAGGGACTGTTCATAATAAACCTCAAGGGAGAAAAAGAGAGTTTAGCCTCGTATTTTTTAATCATCATCGGATTATGAGGTCAACACATGAGCTGGCCCCCGACGCAATATCAATATGCGTCAGGACAGTGAACCACGATTCATTTTGTAGTTCTTTAAACGAAATTTATTTCGTTAAATATGAGAACGATTTTAAATTATAAAATAATTGAATATTGACGAGCTGACTCGAACAGCGGACTTCCCGTTCCAGAGCCCAACGCTCTATCCCGGCCAAGAAGATTCGACTGAATTCGACTGACAATATAAGTACAAGAACCAAACATGCGCTGATGACCCAGGAAAGGGCCGAAAAGGAATCCGAGTGAGTGACTTTCGATCAAAATATGAGGATTATTGTTTCGTCAAAATTCAATGACGAAATGATTGACAAATCATTGGATGGACAGCAGCCATGACGATCGCAGGATTCTCAAAAATGAGAGCGTTTATCTGAGAGTGTGATGGTGCTCAAAACAACACCAATGTTAGCAAGGAATAAAAAAAAAAAAAATTACATAAACATCAAAAATCCACCCCCACTCTACTTCACCTGACTGATGTAAATAACAACCT
Source organism: Troglohyphantes excavatus (assembly GCA_963932185.1). NCBI lineage: Eukaryota > Metazoa > Arthropoda > Arachnida > Araneae > Linyphiidae > Troglohyphantes > Troglohyphantes excavatus. The sequence goes on along the minus strand of OZ010666.1, from coordinate 3,263,543 downwards.
CGTCGAGCCGCCCTTTCCAATAACATCATCCTTTAAAGACTGTCATCGGTATTTTCATGCCTCGCGGGCACGGCGAGATGACACAAGCGAAAAAAAATCCATCTCCAAGAAAAACACCCCCTACGACAAGGACCGAGAGGTGTGTTTGTGTGGGGGAGGGGGGGGGGAGGGGGATATCCTAGATTGAGGAAATCCAGTATCCACGGGGGTATCCGGAATCCCGTATCCTGGTAGGAAGCCCCCTTTTTCCTCTCTGGAAGGAAGCGAGCACAATTCATTAGCATTTCTTGGGGCACCCCCCTACAAAAGACGCAGACGAGAGAATCCCTGCTCGCTGATTGGGTGGAGAGGGGGGCACTTGACATGCACGTCGGACGCTCCCATTGGTCGTCGGTTGCGGTCGTGATTAACAGTCGGGGAGTAGAGTGGGACACGGTTCAGAATCGTTTGGGAAAGGAGAGAGAGAGAGCGCTGTTTTCGGATCGATTTGGGAGAGATTCTGCTGCCACCCCCTGGCTTCCGTGCCGGGAGAACACCCCCCTCTGCAGACGATATTTTGAATGGTGTACACGAGGAGTCGACTGGTTTGTGTGTCTTGTTGATTGTATGATTGCTGGAAAAGTCTCCAAGATTGAGTCGGTATTTCAATGTTGACTTTATCAGACGATTTTCTTTAACTGTAGCAGACGATATTTTAAAGGTATCTATGAATTTTCTTGCATGCGGAATTTCGTTGATTTTCTGAAAGCGTGCGCATTGCCTGTGTTGACAAAAGTACTTTTTTTTGCGAGAAAGTGGTTTGTTTTGCAATTTGAAGAAATACGTTACATTTGTTGCTGAAGCTAATAAGTTTAAAGTTGGCAATGGAATTCCAATCCATTTAGCTAAATTAAACTTTGCATAATTTGATAGAACAAGAAAATTAACAAACGCCAAAAACCATCTCTTGCAAAATTATATATGAAAAATTAATAGTGAAAAAATTCAAAAGAAATTCTAGAAGTTGTACTATTCATGAAACCTACATTCAAATGCATATGAAGAAAACAATTTATGATTTACTTTCGTATTCATTGTAACTAATAGTTTACTATTACTTTTGAAATATATCATTTTAGAAGTTGAAGTTATTAGCACTAAACACAGAAACCTGAATTTCAAGTAATTTAACTGAAAAAGTTTCATTACGCTTCCAGATCAAATTTAAAAAATCGGAAACATTCAATGGAATCTCCTTGTGGAAAATTGTATACCAAGTACTATATAATCTAAACCAATTAATTTATTTAAAAAAGCAGTTTACCAATAATTATAAAAGTGAAGAATATATCCTTGTCATAAGAAATACCGTAATTCAAGAACCTTGTACTAGTTTGCTGACTACCATTGAAATCCACTCCATTCATCACCTTTGAAGAAGAGCATCCAGACAGTTTTTTACTGAACTAATACTGCATCATCTGCAAAGTACTATGACCCCAAGGACCTAGACCTAGAGTAACAATCCAGGCATCTGTTATCAACTAGTCAGTCTGCAACTAACGCCCAAACAAACGTACATCAAATCAATCCGAATTCTATAAAACATCACCAAATTGTTATACATCATATTTACAGAACAAAAATACCCATACAAATACCACATAATATAACCATCTAGACAAGTATCGTTTATTTCCAGACAAGTATACTTTATTTTCAAGATACCTTCCAGATAAGCATCTCTTGTTTCAAGACAAGTAACTCGTTTTTTCAATACCACTTTGAGCCATGTAAACTAGACCATAATCCAAGAAAAACGTACTAGTGCAGTGTTAAAATCCGTGGTATCTATGCCTGACTATTCATCTACCAACTGACGGAAAACCATCTTCAATCCGGGTTTTATAGAACATCAACAACTTTTCGCGCATCATCTTTACAGTATCATCAGTGGCGTGCAAAAAACATTTCAAGGCCAGTACGTACACTATGGTCCAAGAACTGCATACCAGTGGAATGTAAAAATCCGTGATATCTTTGCCCGACTGTTCAGCTATCCACTGACGAAAAAATCGACTTTAAACCTCAATCCGGGTTCTGTAGAACATCAACAACTTTTCGCGCACTCATTTCATATTATCAACAGTTGCGTACAAGGACCACTACGCGTACTAATCAACTTCGTTCCACTTCCTGCACCACTATGATCCAAGAATTGCGTACCAGTGGAATGTCGCAAGAAGCCGCGTTGCCCTCTGTCCACCACCATTGACGGGGAAGGGAAGTCGGTGCGCGTCGGCAGCAGCGGGAAGGAGCCTTCGGCCGTGGCTCGCGACGCGGACTGTCCGCACCAGCTGCCGTGCCGATACGGGGCGACCACAGCCGACGTCTACCGGCTGTGGATGCAGGGAAAGACGGACTTCTACAGCACCACCAGTCCCGTCGCAAATCTACCCATGTTGTTCACAGGTAAAGGAACTTATTAAAATACAAATAGAGCGTTAAAAATACACAATAAAGATACATTAGATTTCCCCTTATCAGTAGAAATGGAATCCTTTTCATTTATATTGATGAATGGGGATGTATCTTCCGAAATATGTCTAGATGTTATGTATTTTTATTGAGTATTTTTAACGTACAAATAGAGCGTTAAAAATACACAATAAAATACATTAGCTCTCCCTTTATCAGTAGAAATGAAATCTTTTTCATTTCTACTGATGAAGGGAGATGTAGCTCCCGAAACATGTCTACATCGTATGTATTTTTATTGCGTATTTTTAACGTTTTATTTCTATTTTAATATTCTTAAAGCAATGTTCTATAAGACGAGTTTTTATCTTAAAAGATATTGACTAAACGCAACTGATTATGATATGCGGTTGAATTAAAGTCCATCATTTTTTTTTACTGATAAATGCGATATTTTTTTAGTATGATTATTTATTAATGTTTTTTTTCGAGAAATGATGTTCTTCCACTGAAGAGCTTTTTAAGGTATTTTAGTACGGGACGATATATAATTTTAGTTTATTCTTGAATAAGAATTTGGGTGTTTTAATGTTATTCCGAAAGTTCAGTTTAGTCAATCAACTAGTTAAATAGTTAATTTAATTACTAACAAATTATGAGGTTAAGTATTGGAAATCTACAAGAGTTTATTTTCCTGTTCCATAACTAGTTGATGATAATTTTAATGTCCCAATATAAATGCTGTTAATTGGTGAAAATCTACCAGTTTACCTTTCATATGTTCTATGAGTAGACAATGATGCATTTTTAATATCCTTCTAAAACGCTATTGATAATTTACTGGTTTTACTTTCAAGTTCTAAAACAATTCCCTGGTATTCTGAATGTTTTTCGAAAAAATCTAATGTAAATAGGTAGAAAACCGCTGAACACGTATTTTATGATATTTAATCAGGTACAATCTCTAATTTATGTTTAGTTTAAGTTTTTTGGTATTTTATTGTCGTTCCACGAACTCCAGTTTCAATATATAATCTACAATATGTCCATTAGTTACCTGCTCTAAGTGTAATTGGTAATATTTTTAATGACCCTTCTCAAATTCCAATGGCAATTGGCGACAATCAACCAATTAACTTTCTTGTTTTCTAAGAATATGTTAGCTTTTTAAATTTCCTTTAAACCACAATCGTTTCTTAATATTCTGATCAATAAATGCTGTTCTGTGGCATTTTTATATTTTTTAATTAGGGACAATCAAACAGTTCTCCTGTAACATTTTGATGTTATATAATGTAAATCAAATGCTCGAAATCTAATCTAAATATTGAAGTATCTACTTGTATAGTTTCGTGTAATATAAGCAGTTTGTGATATTTTTAAATACTTATCCACAAATTCTAATACCCATTCACGAAAATTAAACATTTATTTTTTCTATTCTTATAATACCTGATATATTTTAATATCTCTTATTATATAATTACCCCCAATAAAATGATAATATTAAGATTCTGGTTGACAAATGCTGTTATATCTCTGAAGACATTTTTTATATATATATTTTTTAATTTGGGACAATATATCAGTTCGTTCTCCTATAAGTTTCTGTAGTTTGAATGTCATACCTCTTCTTTTAATTTAAATTATCAACCAATATTGTTTTCTTTCCTATTAAGAGTCAATGATGCATTTTTAATATCCTATACATTCTAATGGCAATTAATGAACTTCTCTTAGTGTATCACTGTCTCGTAGTTTAATTAGTGCTCTGCTTTTAAATCACAGGTATTGTCCGCGAGTCGTGATTCGCATATTGTATAGATAACTGTAACTGTCATTTAGTAGAAAATTTACATTATAAACAAATTATCTACAATAATTTACATTATAGTAGATATATTACTTTGCTATACTTTCAGTTTATGGGAAAGTATTCTATCTCCCTTTCATGTAGCAGTATTAACTTTTAAGTTATAGATAATTGCTAAATCTAGTGTTCTATCTATATGTTATAATAGTACATATGTCGTATCACTGTACAGAAAAGTAAATTCAGCGGTGATATTTTAATTATTGACAATGTATTAAAATAGCTAATTATATGAATACTCAGTTCAAATTTTTCTCTTAAAAAAAAGGGTAAGTAAAATAAATTTAGATGTTCAAAGTTTTTAAAATATTGCCAGAAAATGTTCTAAGCTTCCAACGAAACGAATGCATGATATTATCTATTTAATTTTAATAAATTGCTTATGGCAATTTTGTAGGTACTCGTTATTCTTGAAGTGCTGTTGAAAGTCACCTAATGAGTGTTTAATTTGCTTTCTATTTCTTAAATTACACAAGATATTACTTTTAATTTGCTATAAATCTTCTGTTGTCTGATCACCTAACAAAATAAGTCCGTGTAAAACATTTATCAAAATTGTGTAGTTGGAGGCTTTATGAAGGAATAACAAAAAAAAAACTGTATATTTTTAAAGTTATTAAATTTACTTTATAAAACTTTAAAAAAAATATTAATTTTCGTTTCAAACGTTTAAATGATTCGAAATGGAAGGCTTATTGAGAAATTTTTAAAGGTTTTATGAAGGACATTGAAACAAAACTTTTAATTTGATAAATCTTCAAAAACATGCAGTTTTACTCCATAAAACCTTTAAATTTTGCAATTTTGAGATGAAGGTTGTATGCAGAATTTTTTATTGGACACACAGTACCCAACCTTCGAATAGTGGGTTGTTGTAAAAAATTAACCCCCATTCAGTACAGTAAGTTATAATTGATATATACTGAATACCCAACAATTTATTAAAATTGAACTGTTCAACACAAACAACCTTCGACATTCCGCGAATTACTGCTTATTTTATAAACGGAATTTAGTTTTGTTAAATGAATATTTTTGATAAATCTATCCGATGTAATAAAAAGCACAATCTATCATTTTTTTTGTTCAATATCATATACATTTGTTTCAAAAAGTATTAATTGGAAGCTAAAGTTTTAAATATAAATAAATAAGAGATTTATTGACTATACTTCTATAGTAAAAACCTTATAAAGTTTTCAAAATTAAAGACAGGTTTAAACACTTTTTTCACTTATACTATAAATTTAAGAGTAAATTGAAAGTTTTATGAAGTATAAAGAACTACTAAATGAGAGTATAAGTAAAAGAATAGGCTTTCCTTGAATTACATTTTTAAACTCATTGTTAAATTAAATATTCTGTCTTACAATTTATAATGTAGCATCGTCATAATCACTTTACATGGTATACAATTGAATAATTTTTTTTATATATTTAGTTAAGTTACTGAGTCTTGATAAAATCAATGTTTAATTTTTTTATAGTTTTAGGCATACTAAATAATTAATATAAGGATTTTTATGGTATAAAAACCTTGCTTAAACTTTTTCCACCTTTGCTTACACTAAATGTATGAAATTATTTAAAAAAAGTTATACGAACTTTCTATTTTAAATTAATCAATCTCTCATTTTTACAAATCCAACCGTTTTAGTACAAATGTCTTTATAATTGTAAAACACATGATATATTTTATTAATAAAATATTTAATATTTATATAACCAAAGTATACTTCAAATTAAAACTTAATTTAAAATTATGTTTTTTCATAATTTTGAGATTTATTCTTTAAGTTTGTTTTTAGACATCAATGCAATTATGTTAGTATTTATCAAAGTCAACAGAATTTTTTTTAAAATAATTTTTATCTGCAAAGAGTTCTTTTATTCAAAAACTTAATAAATATATGGAATACATTTTAATCAAGCATTAAATTTCCTTTGATATTTGGTACTGCTTGTAAAAAAATTTGCAAATTCTGATATCACATAAACTTAAAGAACGGTTAATTCTTTATTTTACTTTACTACTTCAATTGTACTATTCACTTAAAAATTTCGTCAACACAAATATTAATGTAGTTTATCAGTACTTATTGCACGAACTTAAAAGTATTTGATTAATTTCGTTATAAAACAATACATATATTCCGTCAGTTTGCAAATTTTAAGTTAAATGCGAATACATAATATTTATTACTTACAGAAATTCAATACAAGTTTTATTTAACAGTATCATGTGTATGTTAAAGTATTTGATGTATGAATCACACAATTCCGCTTTTTTCTCCAAATAAACTGAAAATTTTGCTTTGAAAATTTTAATCAAAATATTCAATAACAAAATTTCAAAATTATAGCAGTTTTATTAAAAAAAAAATATTTGCACAAATCTGTAAAAACTTGAATTTTTTTTTTATTCGTATTTGCACAAATCTGTACAAACTTGAAAAAAAATTATATATATTTTTATTGTTAGAAATGTTAGGAAGAAATAAAACAAAATAGTACAGTAGTCATTTGAGATAATTTTAAACAAGGGGTAATTAGAAACATGTAAAATTGGCATCTAGCGGTATTTCTCGGAACCATTAGATACAAATAATAGTTTCCTGATTGGGTAAGTAACTCATTGTATGTGTCCTGCATTTTTAACAATGTCTTGATCCAAATTTAAATTAGCTTTTTATCTAATCTTATTAATTTCCGATGTTCAATCGCATTTTGTACAATTTTACGATGCCTTTTTAAATTGTTAATATAAAAATAAGACAAACAGAGTTCGTGCAAGAGTACAATAAAGTTGTAATTATTTATAAAAAAATTTATAAATTTTAATTTTTATATATTTGTTTATATATGCGTAGTACTTTGTTTGCAATTGTCTCATTCATTTTTGTCACTGGGTGTAAATTGAAACAGACATTTTCCTTTATTCTTTTCGTTTTTTATTAATGTAAAATATTTTTTTAACATATATTTTTAAAGATGGTGTATCTGTGAAATAGGACTTAAGCATTTTTCTTCTGTTTTAGCATGAAATGTCACATTTCAGTGATTTTTTGTTTTATGTTTAAGTATAAATATGACTTACAGAAAGACTGAACAGCACTAAAGCGTACTTATCTGGGTTCTTTTGAAGGGGGTGTAAAAGAAACTTAAACAAAATATTTGCCGGTCATCTTTTAAAATGTTCATGTTATAAGACATTGAGAACAACTTAGACAAATGCTTCATTGATCTAGGTCGCAGATGGAATTTTACTTGCGATATAGCGTCTTGTGCGAAAAACGAATCTATATCATAAATATCGCACGACAAATACATTTGGAAGATTATGTTTCAGAAGATGAAGTTGAGCAGAAAATCTGAAAATTGTGTTTTAATGAACTTAATGTTCAAAGAAAAAGAGAAAAGTCTAAAAAATGTTTAGAAATTCAAGCGAAAAAGATGAAATGAATGTCGGATAAATCTCATTCTGAAGCCTCTGTGGGGTTTACCGTCCGTATCCCAGTGCCTGAAGTTGACAGAGGAAAAGGTGATGCCAAATCTATTTTAGCTATCATCATAAAAATAACCGAAGAAGGATTTTTCCAATTGGGCACAAGAAACGGCCGCATAAAACAATTATATTCCCGATCCCAGTTCAGTGTCTGCGAACAAAAATTAATTAAAATCGAAGAAGTATCGGATGTAGAAATATCGCTCCGGTCGGTTGCTACAGCTCAAAGTTTAGGTACTGGTCAGGGATTTAAAAAATGTTCGTGTAAAACCCAGTGTGTCAACCAAAAATGATTTTGTTTTAGAAATAATGTTCTTTGTAATTCCAAGTGTCATTTTAGTAATCCTTGTTGTAACAAATGATTTTATGGTACGTTTCCATAAATACCATTTATACGCTGCATAAATTAGATAAATTGCTTCTTTTTCATTTTAATTGTGTATCATTGGTTTAATTTCATTTTAGATAAATTGTTTATTTTACACTTTAACTGTCTCTCATTAGTTAATTTATAGAATACCTAGTTATTTCATAGAATAACTAGTTAAAGTGTCAAATTAATAACATATTACACACTTTAACGGATACGATCAGTTATTTCATGGAATAACTAGGTATTCTATAAAATAACTGCATTAATATATATATTTTAATATATATATATGCATTTAATATATTATATATATATTCTAAAGAATATAACATACCTCCTCCATACACTTACCTTCCAATTATAAAGCACGCAAGCAAAACTTTAAACTTACTTCTGTATCGAATTCAGTTTTATTTTTCCTACCGTTATATATAACAAAGTTATTGTGTTTTTGCAATAAATTCTAAATCACTCTGGCTATGTGCATACCTAAATGCTATTAAATGAAATAATAAATAATTGGCGTCTGAACATCCGGAATTTAACTTGACTCTCCTAGATATAAACTCCAAACATAATTTCAAAACAATAAATGATAATGAAAAAATACGAGACGCTAGTTTTACCATCCAGTCAATAGCAACACAAAATGAAGTCCACATATCAAAAATACTCTCCGTACCAAAAATTCCTCGCTATATTCCTATTTCTATGCAAAATAATGAAAAAAAAGATCGATGTTATCACCCAAACTTTAATATGTTGCTCTTGAGCAGCGACTCAACTCAGGAAATTCTCAATAAAAGCTGCAGAAAGAGGGAATGGCAATATTTTTTAAAACCGACCAGCCCGGCATTCAGAGGGATTCGCGTTCGATACCCACTTGCCCCAACGCAGCATGACAACAGTTTCTTTTTTTCATTACGCCCTCTTCCGAGAGTTATTGTTGTTTACTTTTGTTGCTGTTGCCACGGATGCGCAATTAATGTTTGCTTCTTTTGGAAATGAAAATTCGGTTGTTGTTGTTGTTTTTCCCAGAGAGAATTTATTGTTTTGCAGATATGAAGTTCGTTGTTTATCGGATTGCGTATTAGAAGTAGTTTTCGAGGCATTTATTGCTGTTTGGTTTTCAACGAAAGGGGGAATTTTGTATTCGTGGTTGGGATATATAATTTAGGAGTATTTTTTTAAAAATTTTAATGAAGAAATTCTTTTTAATAAGATTGATATTTTTATTAAAAAGAATATCGCGGAAGTATACAGGGTGGCCATTAAATAATCTTCCATATTTAGAGACTAATGAGCGAATTAAATCAAATTTCATATTAAAGATATTCAAGGTATGGGGAAGATTTCCGTGAAAACAATAACACCAAAAATCCCTACAGGGAAGAATTTTGTCCCTGACCGAACCGCAACAGATATAAAATAGATAAAAAGAAGTTGTAATAGACACACAAATTAATTTAGAGATTAAAAGCAAAAGAAATCATCATTTATATATCATAATCAGGGCGTACATCTTATGAATTAAATTTTATCATCTTAGATAAGTCAGCATTGAAAATATGTTATGTGGTTTTGAAGACCCTGATGATGATGATTAAAAATGATTATTTCTTTTGAGTTTAAGTGTTAAATTATATTGTCTATTGCAATATTTTTTATCTGTTGTATACCTGTTTTATGCTCGAACAGCGCCAACGTTCTCCCTATTGGGGATTTTTGGTATTCATGTTTTTTATGGAAAACTTTTCCCTATACCTTTACTATTCTTCGCGGGAAATTCGATGTAATTCCGTTTATTAGATTTAGCTACAGATATCTCTAAACAGGGTAACTTATGTAATGACCGCCATTGTCTTATGTAATTTATAACATCTGAATGAAATTTGGTAAAAAAATTTAAATAAGCAAATAAGTTTTGTTAAAAATTAAATTTTAAAAAGTAAATTTGTTTAATATGCTGAGATCTAACGACCAGCAAAACAAGTAATTTGTAAAGTTTTTTTTCCGGAAATTAAATTGCACGTAAGTATTTAAATTTTTTAAAGCATCTAAATCAACGAATTCCAATAAAGAATTTTATTTCAATGAATTTTTAATATTTAAATTAATTATTTTTTAAATTGAAATTAAATTGCTATATTTTATTACGTTGAACTCTGGACGGTTAACATAAGAAATAATTTATAAGATGTTTTCTGTTTAAGAGAATCTAAACTGTAATTGCACTGAATGGTATTTTAAAGTTTTCATAGAGTGTTTTTTAATTTTAATAGATATATCTTTTAAATGGTTCTAAAAAGAACCATATATGAGAACCATTGTAATGTAGAGTGCTTTTATAAATTTAAATATGATATGTATTGCCCGAAATTCCCAACGATTTCATAACGAGAAATTGCAAGTCAGCCGGTCTAAAAATTAATATACTTATTGTTATTATTCATCAATTTGTATTTTTTTTAATTACATGGATTTTAATATTGTTAATTCCAAAAACAAACTTTGTTAAATTGGTTTCGTATTGTTGTTTTTTACTTAATCATTTTCATTATAAACAGTATGAAACAGTTGAAAAATGAAATTAACAAAAATTAATTATATTTAAGCTTTAAATGAATATTTTAAATCATTGATTCATGAAATACAAATTGTATTTTTAAAATTAGAAATTATATTATATCTATAAATTACATTATTTCAACTCCTGAAAACTCTTTTTGTGGTACTACATAAAATATCATATTGTTTATTAGAGGTTTTCAAATAATGTCCATACAGTACATAAAATGTAAAATATGGTAAGTTTATATGGTACATTAATTATATATCTTTATTTAAACCAAAGACACATAATAATGTACAATAACTTTTCTGTAAAAACAAGTTAAATTATTTGTTAAACACTGATATTGCAGTATTTATTCATTTGAAGATTATTGATAAGTTTCGTTTGCTAAAAATTTTAAACTAAATTGAAATATCTAAAACTAAATTCAAGAATAAACTATTTTGTCTTCACTTCAAATAAAAAGTTTTAAATACAGCAATAAATTTTACTCTTCAGCTTAAATGCTCAGTATTGGACACTGAGTCAAAATAAGAACTGGAGTGAGAACTCTCATTCGAGGAACATGTGCTTTACCGTAGCGCGCGGATGAATACTGTTGAGAAGACAAAGTAGAAAAAAAACCTTCTACTTTGGCTTTTGCACCGATCATGTTGCGTCAGTCTTCAATATTAGATTAATAAATTACTTGTTTTTTTTATAAAAGTAAGAACGCAAATATAACAAAACATTAAATGCATTTTTGAAGTTTAGACATGTGGTTTTAAAATTAGGATACAATATTTTACAATATTTGCACTTAATCCTATGCCAAATACCATGCGAAAGGACTATATCTTGGCTCAAAAGGGTGTAAAACGGTCGTGCACGCTTTATCTTCTCTCCAGTTTTTATTTTAGCTCAGTTGGTATTGGTTGATTAACAAACACAGATAAATATCTGTAATTTCATAAATGGGTTCAAAACTTATTGCCTTTTCTTGTTACTAGTCCTTCGCTGGCTAGCGTAGATAGACAGCTTCCTTGAGTCCCCACACCCTCAAAAAATGAATGCCTGCAAAGGATCTATCTAAAAAAATCCGACGACATGATAGAATGTGTTCACATAATACATAATATAAATGATTACATAATGAATACATAACATAAAATTTACATAATATAAATAACTTTTTTATAATGTAAAAGTATTTACTTCTGCTAACCCTTACAATTTTATTATTACTTTCTCTATAGTATTTTAAAGAAGAAAAAAATTATTTATTAAAAAATATATGCATTTAATGCAGTCACTAATGTCAAGAAAAACTAAATAATTTGAATTGTTTAAAAAAAAATTGCATATACACTTTAAAATAAATTAATATTTTTTATGCAATCAGACATTGTTATTATAATTTAATTTTGCTGTTTTCAGTGAATATAACAACATACATTGTGAGTAAAATATTAAAACTTATATTTCTTTGTTTTCAGAACCTGCATACAAAGGTGCCTGGGGTTCCCCCTCACCGACCCAAGCTCAAGGTAAGAAATCATTTTTTTTTAAAAATAATTTTACCTATTAAAAATATGACAATACTTCATAACACAATATGTTTATGATATAAAATATAATTTTTTACACATGCTTTCAAATTTAAATTACTATAAATATAAAAATAACTCAATAAATACATTATTGACAATTAAATATAATTTGCTTTCAATTTCCAGAAATTATAGTAACATTTAAAATACATACACAATACACCATAGCTCAACAATATTGTTACTTTCTATATGCCCTTAGTGAAATTAGAGGATCTAAAATACTATTTAGGAACCAAATCTTCTGAAAAGAGCTCTTTCAACCACTTTAAGTTTATCTTGCCGCAATAGGATTTTAGCGGGATATTTTGACATTATAGTAAAATCTTCAGCAAATCATCATTTTCCATTGCACACAATTTTTACATAAAAGGATCAAACTGTCAACTAGTCAAATGATAAATGTAGAACTCGTCGCTTTCGTCAATTTAAACAAGCACTAGCCATGATCCGTCGATTGAATAATAATGTACAGCGGTTAAACCGGTCAGAGTGTGTTGAAATTCAACTCATTTCTAACAAATGTGGTCCGAATAATTTGAGAAAAAGAAAGTTTCATGCAGGAAAACTACCATTTTTTAAAAAAATTCTAGCAAATTATAGGTTTTTATTTTAATATCCTTCATAAAACTTCTAAAACAACATGCCAAAAAAATTTCAATTTTGAAACATTGAAATTATTGAACGGAAAATACTTTTTTTTGTGTGGATATTTTATGCAGAAAACCTAAAAACTTTAAAAAACTTCATTTTTTGTTTAAATATATTATACAAAACCTGAAAAAACCTTCAATTTCACTATGTTAAAAACAGATAATTGAAAATAAGTCAAATGTACTCATATTTGAGCGCTTATAATGAATATGATGCATAAGTTTCTATTTTAAATAAAACATGTACTCCAAAATGAGTACAATGAGTAGATTCTTGCCTTCACAAATAACTTCTAATAAATATCGACAATTACAACCAAGGCTTACCGGGAATCGAACCCAGAACCTAAGGCACCGCAATCCAGTTACTTATCCGTTAAGCTACCAGGGAGACGTGAATAAGTTATAAACAGAAAGACTTGTTTAAAAGGTGTGCCAAAAGAATGGGAAGTAAAATCATAGAGTCTTAATAACTCAGTTTCCACTTAAGCAATCGACATCAAATAATGTGGAAAACAATCTTCTATACAACTATTTTAAGTTTGTCAGGTCGCTTTGTAAATATGACTTGAACAGAAGCTGATATTAGCAGTATTAAATCACACTGCTCATTTTTGAGAAAGTACGGTTACGTAAATTTTAGTACGTCATCGCTCATTTACGATGCAATTGTACTAAAAAAAACAAGTATGTTCCCGTACTCATTTTTAAGCAACTTTATTTTTTATAGTGTGCGGGCACAAATTTACCCAACTAATACATAGAAAAACACCATAATCAGAAGTTTAATTGCTTTTAGCCACTTACTTACACATTTAAACGCTGAAAACATTTAAAAGTTTGGTTTGGTTAAATAACGTCGCATTAGAGCTGCACAGTGGGCTGTTGGCGTCGGTTCGGTGCCTATCTCGAAGGAAAGACCCGGGAACGATGCCTCGTATTTTTGAACGATGATCAGATGACGAGGACAACACCTGAGCTGGCACCCAACGTCTTGAATAGACGTCGAGACTTTGAACCCTGATCAGATGTATCGTGCACCAGTCTCGTATACACGCCGTTAATTTTTTGTGGATGTTCTGGACGACATTCTAGTATTTTGGTATCAAAGTTAGCAACCCTCCGATCGCAATACCACTACTCTTTTACTATTCTTAGTCTAGTCCGTCGCACAGGTTCGAACCGGGAACCCCCGGATTCCCAGCTGACGCCTTTATCCACTCGGCCACAGAGGCCTTCACGGGATAGCGTTTCGAATATCGTTTTATCAGAAAAAAGTTGCCAAGGTTGACATTACATTGCATTTTACCATTGTTTATTTGCAACTCTGTGGACCCTCTAACATCAACTCGCGGGCCCCCAGTGGGCCGCGGACCACTACTTGGGAACCACTGATTTGCACATTCGTTCAGCGATACCCCTCCCCAACTAATAAACCTCTTCTTCCCAAATCGGAAACTCAAGTCAAACAATGTTCCTCGTCTTTTGCCTTTGCAATGCCAAACCTTCGACAAACCCGAATCCGATGTGAAATCGATCGGTTCCCGAGGACCGCCCTTCGCACAGCAAAAAGGCCGCAGGTGCCCGCCGATACAACGGCCAGCAAATTCGGTTTGTTTACCATTCTGCACCTCTCTGTACCGGCGCCGTTTCAATTTAAGCGCAGACTGCAGCGTGGAAATTCAATTGGGCCAATACTTCCTCGCCACCCCCTCGGTGTTCTTATGGGTGGATCATTATGCATAAATCGCGGGGGTGCTTTGATGTAGCGAGGGCTGGATGCGATTAGGTCATTGGATTATCGTAATTTCTGTGTTGATGTTTCGATTGGTGTAGTCATACGTAAGGATATTAGGTGCTTTATTGTATTGGAGACATACAAAGAATAACCCTTTGGTAGGCGTCGGAAAAGAATTTTTTTTCCAACATAAAATTTATTTTAGTTTTGGATTAGAATGCATGCAAATATGTCTATCATTCTAAACACTTAAAAGACAACAAAATATTTCTTTACTCATATTTTCAACAAAACCAATTTTTTTGTAAACTGGAAATTTCAATGGTTTCTAATGTAAAAAAATGAGAACCTTTTTGAAAATTTATATTAAAGTATTGGTATAAAAAAGATAACTATCGAAAGTTATTTTTATAAGCGATATATATATAAGTTTTAAATCTTGATGTACTGAAGATTCTTTTTTTTTATTTTGTACAATTTAATTGGTACCAGCGTTTGATTAAGTTTGTTATAACGGGTACTTTTTCTAAGGAAATTAATTGTAGAACATTATTGTGAAATATGTAAAAAATATTATTGGCATCATACGTATGGATATTAGGCAAACAATTTGTAGATATTTTCAAAAAGAATGATGGGTTATGAAAATATGTATTGATCATTAGAGTTAAATTGTTTGGTATAAATAAGTACATTGCAAGGAATGTTTGTTTTTGGATAAGTTCATAGTATTTTTATCAAAGCATACATTTCTCTGTACCTCAGAGCCAGATGAGCATAAGCCGAAATTTGTCTATTCTTGTTTTAATGCAGATTATGACTTAAAATTTCGTTTTATATCGAATCATACCATCAAAATTCACGCAGAAATTAATTTTTAGTCTTTAGCAAGAGCTGTAAAAGCTCTTGCTAAAGACTGAAAATAATACCAAATTCCAAAACAAAAGATTTGAAATAAGTCCAAATTCCAAAAGAAGACTTAAAATAAGACCCAAGTCCAAAACAATGACTTAAAATAAGTCCCAAGTAAAAAAATGACTTAAAATAAGTCCCAAGTCCAAAAAATGACTTAAAATAAAATCCAAGTCCAATGTTTTGCAATGAGATTAAGGTTGTTTTTTCCCTCTCCTGTAAAGTTGCCCAACGACGGAACCAATTCACTCAGATTCTTTTCATATAGTATCAGCTCATTCGGATCTAATTTTATTTCTTATATGTATAATACCGCAATTCAAATGAGTTTGACCGTCCGCTTTACTCAATACCACAACAAATGAGTTGTCCTGGCTCGGTCGATAGTGTGCGTGACTTCCGATGAAGGAATCCTTAGTATAAGCCGTCGATTTTTATTTAAAATCGTCCTCATTTTTCACAAAATAAATTTCCTGAAAAAAACAACGAAATGAATTTTCCTCAATTTGACAAAATATTTAAACGGGATATTTAACAAGCGCCTGTTTCGTCAAAAATGACGAAACAGACGCTTGTTAAATGCACCGTTTAAATATTTCGTCAAATTGAGGAAATTCATCTCGTCGTTTCGTTTCGTCAATTTGCTTTACATACACCCACTACCCGAAACCGATTTTAAAGACGATACACATCAAAATACACCAAAACCAAAGCTTGGCTTCGGTCCAGAAAATCGTCTGACACCCACACAAAGAAGTCGATACCCCCCCCCCCCCCCACCCTCCTGGCATGTAAATAAATTCATAATCATCTCCTCGTCCCCCCCCCATTGGCGAATTCCAATGTTGACGAGTACCACATTATTCGCCCATTGTTCTTCAAACAGCCGTTCCATTTCCTGCAACTCCATTATTCCTCACCCAGCACAAAATGGCCGGCCATCACCGGTCAGCTCCAGCCCGTTATCGCGGTAACCGGTTTCCATATTCGCAACGAATTGTCGGAAACATTCGCCAAGTCTTCATTGCTCCTGAAGCGGCCGCGCCAAATTGAATGGCCCCCCAAACTTCCTGCGGCCGGACTCTTTAAAACTCCCCGTCTGTGATTTAACGACCCCCCCAATGATATTTCTCCGTGATTAGGTCTGGCAGCGAGGAGGACTTTTAATGACTCGCACATCGGGGCTAATTTCGTTAAACTTTTCTCTTCTCCGTGGATTTGTTTGTGTGAATATCCTTTTCGCAAATTAGTATTCCCTCTTGTTCATTAAGACGTTTATTTGGATAACGCGATTAAAGCAGCCAAATTCGGGTATCGGTCGCCCACAGGCGCGCTGTTGGCGTTAATTATGCGGATTGGCTTAATTGGCGGCCGCGTCTTTATGCCAATTCTTAATTAGCCGGTATCAAACTCCTTTGTTAATCATATTAGCAAAGGAAAATTCCGTAACGAAGCAAAGGAGTCGGTGTGTAAATATGCTGATTCAATTTTAATTACCTTTTCGGCATGCGGTTGGTTTATTAGCCTTTGCATTAAACAATGTTTCTAATTTATGTTTGTAATCAAACACATTTCTACAGAATGTATGTTGAAGGCAGTGTTTCGGAGAACTGGATGTTATAATTGTGTTAATTTATAGTTATGGGAAGGATAACCACGGCTTGTTTTAATTTAATAAAGGACTTGATTCTGGATTTCGCAGATCAAAGTTTTCTAGGATGATTGTGAATTGTTAATGTCATTATGAATTGTTGAACTTACTTATATGTTGGTTTATGTATGGGAAATATGTGTACATGTGTACATTTTTGAAAACATTGGTTTTACATTTGATAAATTATTTTTAAATGTAGTTCTTTTTGTTACATATTTCTGATTAACTAAAATCGTATTTGCTTTGAGGATCTTTATATTTTGTTTATTTTTTAAAAGAAAAATTTAACTATTTAATAGTTTATGCATAAAAGATTGGCATTATTATACACGCTGAGCTAAAATAATAACTGGAGTGATTATGAGGGGAATATACTTTACCGTAGCGCAATGACAAATACTATTAGGAAGACGAGGTTGACAAAACATTCTACTTTGACTTATACACTATTAGTCGTGTAGAATTGATCTTAAATATAGATTAATTAACTTTTTTTTCTTTTAAAAAACCTTACATTTATATTAGGAAGTCAAAAATGTGATTTAAAACTAGAATATCCGAGCGTCATTCTATGCCAAACACCATGTGAAATTATATTTTTCTACCTTGGCTCAAGAAGGATGTAAAGCGGTCGCGCACGCTTAGCGTTCTCTTCAGTTCTTATTTTAGCCCAGTGGTTATATTTATCTTTGTATTTCAAAAATATTAAGTAACCGAACATTTCAGAACACCAATCTTCTGTTTGTATTTTTAATAAATTTTAAATGAAATAACTCTAAGTCGTTATAAATTTAAAAACAAAATATCTTAAATTATCCTATTTGGATCAGTTTTTTAGTATCTATTTTGTAAATGTATATATTTACAGGAGTATGCTATTGCATAAACATAATAATGCCATTGTTAATGGTTGAAATGCCAAATCTATGTTTTGAGACTGTATTGATTTATCCAAATCAAATGATCCGAAAGTCGTATTCGTTGCTCTTTGCAAACAGCAAACAAAAAAAGATGAAAATTTAAAATAATCACAAATTTTCAAACTATTACGTTAAAGAAACTGTAATCAAACAGGCTTCTTTTAAATAAAATAAAACGGTTTTGATTTTGGAGTAAAAATATATATACTAAAACAAATAACTTCCTCGCTATACGTTGTTCATTGATGAATATTACATGATACAAGTAAACTCTTTTCGTTCAAAATGTGACATATTAATCAAATATAAAAGTTAATATTACAGTAGCATCATGTGTTAAACGGTATGCATTACCTCTATCAATTACTTATCTTTCTAAATGATAAACGGATTATTTTTTTACAAAGACTTCAAACGTTTACTTACAGAGCCATCTATTGAGGGGGAGCAACCCAAAACCGTTTACTTAAACTGTAACTTAAGTGTATACGGTAATTACTAAATCTAATCAGTTCAAATGACTAATGTAAACATAATAGTTCAAGTTTTTATAATTGAAAAAGAATATATTGAACAATAGTTTCAGAAAACTCTAAAATCTATACATCTTTTATGTGAGTATCAAAAAAGTCTGTATTAATTTACGTGATTTGGCAACACAATGGTCGCCATTATTGAGCAGTTAAACAAGACATAGCACTTTTATCTTAACACTTCAAAACCGTTTTAATACATTCGCAAATACTACTTTTGATGATTTTAGTTTAAATTCGGAAGAAAAAAAAACATTACAATTTTTTTTGTTGTAAAGTTCAAAAATGTATTCAGAATGTAAACAAACGAAAAATTTGGATGCAAAATTGAAATTTCCGAAAACGTCAAAATACAGTAGAAACAGAATCAGTTTCAGTATATATGAATCAAGTGAAACAAAATATATCTTCCCCCCGCATCCTTTTTAGTGTGATCCCTGATGTATTTTCCCGTCCATAGGCCGCAGAGGCTCTTCCATTATCAGTGTAGGGGGAAGGGGATGTTCCATAAGACGGCAAACATCCAGTGTTAATGACTCAGTAAATAACGTTCCGCAGAACACCGCCCTCAAGCGTCAATATGTCGCGTTACACTACACCCCTGTACCTACAAAGGGGTGGCACTTCCCCCCTTTCCACCTCCCCCTAGTCTCTTTAAACACTGTTGCGCTTTAGCTTTTGTTGGGTTGCTGTAATTTGTGGTGTTAAATACTGTTAATGATCTTTTTTATAAAGCTAAATGCAAGTATTTTAATGAAAGGTTTTTTTTTAAAAATTGAATAATTTTAATAAATTTATGTTAATAAAATTGCAGAATGCTCTGTCTTTGTTTAGGAAAATTAATAGTCTGATTTTTAAAAGACTTAGTAATGTTAGAGTTTTCAATTCAATGTGGGCTTTTTAATACCTTGAACAGTGTAAGTGATTTTTTACAGTGTAAGTAGTTAGTGATTTTTAACAGTGTAAGTAGTTAGTGGTTTCAAACAGTGTAAGTGGTAGCATAACAGTGTAGTAATTAGTGGTTTCAAATATTGTAAGTGGTAGCATAACAGTATAAGTAGTTAGTGGTTTCAAATATTGTAAGTGGTAACATAACAGTGTAAGTAGTTAGTGGTTTTAAACAGTGTAAGTAGTTAGTGGTTTTAAACAGCGTAAGTAATTAGCGGTTTTAAACATTGTAATTGATAGTATAACAGTAGTTAACGGTTTTAAACAGTGTAACTGGTAGTGGTTTGCCGCTCAGCAGTGTGTGTTAGCTACCTGTGGTGCCACGCAATGGGATCGGGTTCGAATCTAGACTAAAACATGGATGTAACATGTCATATAATTGGATGAGTGTCTGTTTTGCATTACGTAAATAAAGTTAATTTATTATATTAATTAAATTATGAATTATAAGTGTAAAAATGTATTTTCACAGTATTTTTCCAAGGATGTTAAAATCAAATTTCCGCTAATCTTAACATCTGTTTAACCGATTCTAATGAAGTTCAAATAATAGTTAGTGTGATATTGATTAGAATAGCAGTTAGTGTAAAAAATGTTAAATTCTTTTTCTCATTAATCTTATATATAAAGCAGAAATCTCCAAAATCTGTCCGGATGTGTGTTTGTTTGTTTGTTGGTTTGTCAGTATATTATAGGTTCCGTAACTACACAACGCAGAGCTTTGAAATTCACAGAATAGTTAGTTCAAAAAATAAGAATTTTAACGCGACTATTTTCAAGTCTCTACGATGTTCCATTCGAATGTTATGACATTTTTTAGCGTACGTCATCAAAGTTTCACGAAGTGGCAACAGTAAAATCAGTTAAAATCAACGGAGAAAAGCGAAAATATAATATAACAAAATTATAAACCAATTAGAATTCCGATATTTACACGGAATACTCCATAACTACAAAACGTAGCTTTATAAAATTTACAGAGTACTTTACTTGAAAAATTAGACATTTTTTTTGATAATTTTTAAGTTTGTACGATGTTCCATTCGTATGTTATAACTATTTTAATGGATTCCATTGACTTAACATGGATGAAAATATCGTTTGCAATTTAAAATGAAATTGTTCGTTATTGGCAATATAAAAACGACGTCATAGGTTTTGTTTGATTTAATAATTATTGAAAAATGTATATACATTGGGCTTTTTGCTACAATACGGAACCATTCAAAAATTAAAACAACCAGAATTTTATCTTAAAGAAATGGTTTAGAATTGTATTAAAATGTTATAATTGTTTTATCTCTTTTGTTTTATACAGGTTTATTGTAAGTATATTTAATTATCTTAGATCGAACTTTAGAACAATTCATCCAAAATGCGAGTAATTTGTGTATGAACGTCCATTTTATTTATTTGAAAAATATTTTATGCAAGTATTTTTTTTTAAATGTACGAAGCTTGGTTTTATTGTGAATTTTCAACTCTATTAGACTTTTTAATGTTATTAAAGAATAAATTTCACAGTTACCAACTGATAATTTAGAAAATATTTTATTTAATGTGCCAATGAATATTTCCTTTTAAAACATTGAATGGCGATCATTAAATATTAAATGTAAAATTATTGAAAGTACATGGTGAGATTATAATATGCTTCACTGTTTGATAAACTATCGCCAAGTTATAACAACAGTGTATTCTTTGGATGAAGTGCGCCTTGGCTGTAATTTGCTGTGGAAACTTACTAAATATTTGTATGACAGGTATTTTTTGATGCGAATTCTATAATAACAGTATATTTATTTATCCATATAGGCTAATTCCACGTTGAATTAATGATAGCGGTACACTTATTTTCACCTGGTACAAACGCAAAAAGGGGAATGGCTTAAAAATCGGCATGTACGAAACGTCTGACTTTCGTCTACACAATAGTATATTATTTATACCCATCAACTTATTCCACTTGGAGTTAAGGATTTTAAAAACGTCCCTTTTTATTATGGTATTTAATGTAACTATGTATACCCATACCGAAAAGAAATTCATATTAATTTCTAAAAATATTTTTGTGCAGGAATGTTTAATTTTTAAAATTCCATACCTTATGAGAGATAAACTAGAAATTATTCGATTTTTATCGGTGTTTTAGCAACCAAGTAGTATAGA
Organism: Troglohyphantes excavatus; assembly: GCA_963932185.1. Taxonomy (NCBI): domain Eukaryota; kingdom Metazoa; phylum Arthropoda; class Arachnida; order Araneae; family Linyphiidae; genus Troglohyphantes; species Troglohyphantes excavatus. The sequence continues at coordinate 3,241,644 of OZ010666.1, read as the reverse complement.
GATATTTTTACTTTTTTTTAACTTCTAATTTATTAAACATAAAAATATTTTAAATTATAAAAAAAAGCTTTATCACTTTTTAAAGAGGAATTCTAAAATGGTATATGCGATTATCCCAGGCAGGAGAGGAAATGTATATATTTTCAGTTATTTGTCGTTATTTTATTTATTTCCGTGCGAAGAACGGGTACTTTTGCTAGTATGTTATAAAGCATAAAAAGCTTATTTCCATTTTTTGACATTATTTATATCTGTCTGTACATAACATTCAATTGTGTGCATGTATTTTGATAAGCTTTTTAACTTTCAAGAAATTCCTAAATTTGTCCAAACAACATTATTATATTTTTACTTGTCCCTTAATTACTTAATTAAGTTTTTTCAACAAATTAGTGCATAGGCATATAGCCTATTTCTATAGGGCGTTATTATAATCAGGGAAATGTAGATTTTAAGATAGTGGTATCAGTTTAGGGCAGTCCTCGGTACTTCAAAATTAAGAGGCAGTGCTCACTTAGTGTTTGTGTGAATACGTCTTTAAAACTGGTCCGGTTACAGCTTCCTTCGTCTTCGTCATATACATGAAAATTGTTGATATATCAATGCCCAATAACTTGCGGAAATATTAGCCTTTGAGGAAAAATGACTTTTTATCGTGTAGAAGAAATTGAGCCACGTCGATCAGGTTGGCCATTAACACAACCTTCTTTTGATCTTTGTACCGCGTAGGGGATAAAAATTAGTGACATTCTGGGCCCCTAAGTCCTGTTTAACTATTAATCCTCTTAACTAAGTCCTGCAACTTTAGTTTTAGTCGAAATATTGTGGTGCATGTACGCATAAATTTAATAATTTAAAAGGGTGACGAGTTATATACAATTGACGAGTTATATACAATTGACGAGTTGTTCCATTTGACTGGTTGATATTTAAACCATTTGTGTGAAAACTGTTACGAGTGGAATTCACTATGAAGCGAAAATATCACTTTCAAGTTCAAATTTGGCATGAGAAACTAAGCAGCTTTAAAAATCAGGTAAGTCGAATAATATAATACAAAGAAATCTAAACTTATGGTAAGTGCGGAGAGACCTATAGCTTACCGAAGACGCAAGAAGACGCAGGCCGAAAAGGCGCGCGTACAAGTTATTCACAAACCAAACCGTACACAGAGGACTATGTTTACCCGATTCTTTTCCTTTTGAATAGTCCCCGCACTTTAACCAATACCCCATTGTATAAACTCTAGTGTGATGTAAACTCGACCAACCCAACCCCAAACCTTCTATAAAGAGGTTGTCCAATGTTAAGGTATCCGACTAGTAAATGGAGGATTGCGAGTTCGAATATCTACGTGGACTTGACAATACCGATCTCCAGATTTGAAGGTTGAAGTTCGATACTAAAAAAGTTGTCTAAAAATATCCACATTTTTAACTTGCGTGTCTTAGGGTCTGGTGCATGTTAAATCTGACCGTAGTACAATGTCTTGACGCTTATTGATAAAACGTCGGGTTCCAGCTCAGGTATCCAACTCGTCGTCTGACAACGAGGCATTGTTCTCGGGTCTTTTCTTCGAGATGGAACCCGAACCGTCGTAAATTACCCACTGTTTAGTTCTAGTTCGACGTTAATCAACCAGCCAACAAACCAAATCGTACTCTGAGGACTACCGATTTTTTTCCTTTTGAATAGTCCCCGCACTTTTACCAATACCCCATTGTATAACTCTAGTGCGACGTAAATTCAACCAACCACCCAACCTTCTATCTCTTTCCAAACAAGCCAAACACCGCATATCTCAAAACGAAAACAAAGCCCCACTGGTCACGTGCTCCCCCTAACAGCCCATCCCAACGGTGCTTTTAAAAAGGACGACCCCTCCCCTCCTCCCCCTATCGCATTCAAAGGTACACAATACAAGGAAGCGTGCCTGCAGAGCAACGGTGCTGGCGCGGTGTTGGCCCACGGCCATGCGCCAGCCATTCTCGCCCTTTGTGCGCCGGGATGGTGACGGGGGGAGGCTCAAGATGATCAATGGATGCGGCAGTGACACCTTCGGATGCAGCAAGTTGCTCGGAAGAGGAGAAGGGACAATGGGATGTGTTCCCCGTCGTCTTTTCTTAGGGATGGTGTCGATTTTGGGGTCTTTGTTCTGGTTTCGGTTCTTACATCTAGTCTCGGGGAAGTTGAATCTAAATCAATTGAATATTTGTACACATTATAGATTACGCTTCATGTTCAACTTAGGTTGTCCTCGAGTATAGTGGTTGAGTTTTTGCTGTAGTGTAAATAAGCCGTCTAGTTTTAAACGAGATGGATCACTTTTGAGATTTTTTCAAAAAACAAATAAACAAATTAATTGCATTATATATGAAATAAGTTTACCTTTTGTTTTTACATAATGGTATTAGATAAACACGGGTCTTAATCAAATTTTAGTTGTGCGCTAAGTATTAGTCCGAGAGAGAATATATATATATATATATTATTTATCTGGTTTCTCAAGCAAGCTATGGGATCTATCTTGTTATGTAGCTCAATTAATACGTTGCGATCGGTGCGCAGTAGCCTACACGCATCTTAATAGATCTGGTTTTGAAACCGATTTCTTTAATTGCCTGGTTTTCTACTTTTATACGCTACTTTTATACAGCAAACTGAATAGCATCTTGCTGCTGTTATGAATTCGCCTACTGCTAAATCTGTATTAAAACTAAAAGTAAATGATATAAGCTGAAAATCGACAAAATACATCTATCTAGTTTTGAAACTAGACAGCTCAAATATTCTTTATCTTGTTCTCGCTGTTATAATTTTAAAGTTTGGGATATGATTAATTGAAGAGATTCAAATCGAAACTTTAAAAATTCCCAGTTTTAAATCTAAATGTTTTTGTTGAATTGTTAACAAAGATATTTATTTTGCTGAAATTCATGAAAAGTTGAGTAAAATTCATTCGTTAAAAGCAAATAATACCCAGCAAAAAAGTTAGCACAAAACTCTCATCAAAATTGGGAAATTGAAGATTTTACGGAGGACATCTGCAGTTTTTGAAGATCTATTAAATTAAAGGTTTTTGTTTTAATGTCTATAGAAAACTATCAAAAAAACTTCCATTCTAAAGCATTGACATTATTAAAAGGAAAATTCAGAATTTAAATAGTTTTGTTATGCAGAAACAATGTATTTTTTCAAAAAAAACTGCAGTTTTTATTTTAACATTCTTTATAAAACCTCAAAAAAACATTCAATTTAAAAACTTTGATGAAGGTTTTGTATGCTGACTTTTTCTTAGGTGTTATTATATACTCAGTAACTTGTAAAAAATAATTCGTCTCATGGGTGATATTGTGGGAAACGGTAAAGGATGAAAAAAGAGTGAGGTAATAAATAAACAGCCATCAATTGTTTTTGGGGTCACTAACGACGTAGTTAAAATTTTATAATCGCGAAACATGAATTTGGGTACAGTTAGTATATAAATATGCAAATAAAGCTCCTTTCTCTCGTGCACAAGCAAATTTTGGATAATATCGAAAAAATATTTAATCTGTTGGTGTAAACCCAACTTCATCCAATTTGTGAGATTTAAAAATGTTCGTATTTTACATTAGATTTGGTTTTAACTTAAAAGATAACTTAAAACTTTCATTAAAAAATACATTCTGCATTTAATCTACATATTGCTTATTCACTAATACGGATCATTACAAATATTGGCATGCTCCATATTCCCAAACTATGCATTTTTATCGCCATCAAAACCCGAATCAAAAACACCATTTTCACAAACTCAAATATCGTATTTCTATTAATTCAAAATCGGATGCCGCTCAGGAAATAAAAATCCCATCATTAGAAGACCCGATAATTTCCACTTCCTTTGTCACCGATATTCAAATTATCCCTATTTCCTTCAGACGATAGAACGAAAAGAACAACCCCCAATCTTTCAAATAATATTAACGACCCCCCAAAAATCACCTGGTGTATGTAACGAAAGATTTATTTGAACTTGGGGTGATTATTTTTTTGGCAGGTTTCCCCTGCATCCGTTTTTTGGCAGGACTATTTCTTCCCGAAAACCCTTGGGGAGAGGGGTGGGGGGAGGGATAGGGAAATATCTTATCCGGTTTTTTTTCTCCCGATTTTCCCGATTCGTTGGAGTGGTGAGACTTCTCTGCGTTCTCCTCTTGGCGCTTCCGCTTCCTACTCTCATCATCGCGGATCTGTTACGTGGATCCTGATTGGTTGATTCGACGCCTCCAATCGTTAAGCCCTCCTATGAATGACGACCTTACAAGATATCGGGAGAGTGAGAGTTTTTTTTTTCTCTTTGGGATTATTGGGATATGTCTTTGGTGGGAAGATATATAGGAGGGTTTTCCTTTTCTTTGAACCTTTCTTGAAATGATTGAACTAAAGAACTGTAACTGTAGTTGAATAATGGGATATGCATTTTGAGCATATATCTATTTGTATTTACGTTTGCCAATTGTTCAACCAACATTACAAATATAGGATGATTATAAATTTTTGGGAGATTATCATTGTTTGGCCATATCCCATTTAGTTGTATTGGCCCAATAAAACATTATTTTTACCAACTAATTCTCTATTATTTTAAACAAGTCGCTTAGTTTTAGTTACAACAAACAACGTAGTTAAAATATAGCAAAATAAATGGTTTATGTGTAGTTAAAGAATCAAACAATATGTTATCACCCAACGATTTGTGGCCCCTGTATATTAATTCTTTGTTTGTCTTTAAATCTTTCCAGAAATAATTGAACTAAAGTAGTTGTAGTTGAATTATAGGATATATATTTAAACATATATCTGCTTGAATTGACATTTTTCACTTGCATAACTGAAAATAATAACCCACATATTATTTATTTTTCTCCTTTTAGTTATCTATACCTATGTATACAACTTAAGGAGCTTTATCAAAATACAAATAGAGTTTTTGTCAAAATACCCGACATCAGTAATATAGCTAATAAACCAAACTTATAAAAATGTTAATGTATATTGGATAATTAAAAATTTTGGGTTCATTTCCCGAAAAATGAATATTGGGGTTATTTTACTATTTTTAATATCAGCCTATAACTTTTGTCGACAGTAGAACATTGGGAATCTTTAGTCCTAGCACCACTGTCTCATAAGCCCAATTATATGTAATTTTTCAGTTTTTAATTTTGTTGCATACAGTTAAGGAATTTTTAATCTAATCTAATTTATTTTGTGAAACTATGAAACAGATTAACATATTTGTATATAAGTTTTTATTATTATCATTATTTAAGGATTTTTTAAATACATTACGTTACAGTACATTTTGTTACTTCCACTTTACATTAAAAAATATTTTTTTTTTATTCATGAAAATATTTCTGAAACCACGGAACAGCAGGAGAAAAGAAGAAAAAAATTAGAAAAAACTGTTAGTTAAATTATACATTATTTTTTTTTAATTAAAAGTACGTTACTTGAATAATAAATTAAGTTATAAAACTACTAATTAAGCTAAGTCATAAAACTGCTACTCCAAGAAAGTATTGCAAATGCAATTATTGCATTAAAACAATATTTTTAATCTCTAATTTAAAGTTTCAAATATTCCTCCAAGTTTCGGAAACGGTACAAATTAATTGAAGTTTCTATGAAAAAAATACTAACATTCGAAAATTGATGACAAAACTAGATACTTAATGACCAAAGTATTGCAATATTTCCTGCGATTAAATATTTCCTGCGATGAAATATTTTTAACGTGAAATAAATATTTCGAGTTAGTGATAATTAATTTTTATAAATTTATTTAATTACTCGATTCTTATGCATTAAGAATTACTACTTATGATGATTTTTCAAAACCATTTTTCTGGTTTAAAATATCTTTTTTTACTTAAATACAAAAAAAGTATCGTTGAAATAGAAATTTGTTGTTAAATATCAGTAAAACCGTTTATAATGACAAATATAATTTATAACAAAAATTCCAATAATAAGTTAATATAATTAAAAATATAATAAAGTGCTGCAGTAATGTAATCAAACTAAAAGTCTATAGAAGCTATTTGTTTTGGGATACGAAATAACCTTCATGTTATAGAAAAAGTTGAAGGAATTTGGGTCTTGGGGTAATATGTTTTTTAATTAAATATTAAATTAAAAGTTGTTAAACTTAAGTTTTAATGTAGTTCTTTTCTATAAAATGTACTTTAGTGAATGGAGTACATTTTATAAACAATTAAATTTCTGGGTAATTTAATTCAAATCCAACAACCGATTTGTTGAGTACAGAAAACAAAACTTACGATAGTTTGAGGCATGAAAACTTCTCAGAGAAGATTATTTATCCAATAAATATGTAAACGTTTTTTCTGTAAAACAATTTTAATTAAAATAAAATTTCCACCGAAAGAAATTGGACTTTAAACATCAAAAATCTTATTTTAAGACCCGAATTCCCTCATCTTACCATATATGCAATAAAAATATACCAGTATTATAAAAAAATACCGCTTTGAATATACTCGAATAAAAATATACTCAAACAAAAAAAATTGTGTGGTTTAATGAGTTGGTGTATTAAAAAATCTTTAACATCTCATGTCGTGAGGAGAACCCATATGATCATTTATGTGATTGCGTGAGGAGATCAAACATCCAATACATCCGAATCCAACATCCTTTCCTAAGCGCCCCTGCACTGTCGCTTCCCTGCAGTGAGACTATCACCAAAGTGAAACGGGTTTTATAGAGGGATTTGGTTCCGCAGTTGCGCTATGTAGTAACTTTATTTATAAGTACTGTATATATTTTTGCATATACTCAAACCAGTATTTGTGCGGTAAATAGGGACCGCATAAAAGAAAACGCATAAAAAAATCGCACAAAACTTCACGAGTAGCTATAAAAAATAGTTTTCGCAACACAATTGAAAAGTATTTTTTATGCGGTGAATAGGGACCGCATAAAACAATATCACGTAGAAAATAACTCAAAACCTTACAAAATAACTAGGAATTGCTTTTTTAAACGAAATCAAGGCACGAGGCTTGGCAGCTACTTGGAATCTGATTTATAAAATACGCATGCGAACATTTTTAAATATTTTATTTTCATCTGTACTTATATTACACATACACAACTTTTCAGAACGTATAACCATTATCCTTCATAGTCTGACAATACGCGAACTTTCTTGTGGTAAACTGGTTCTTATACTTATGTAATGTGATGAAATACGCACATGTCAAAAATCGAAAAAACTGAATGGCCGATCAAACATACTAATTTTTTTTATTGCTAACTTCGTCAATTGTGTTCCAATTTGATTGAAATTTTCATATACCGCACAAAAAAAATCACAAAAAAAAGACCGCACAAAAACAGGTTTGAGTGTACTTAGAAAGAAATGCATGCTTTAAATGTACGGGAGATGTTATTTAATGTAATTAATAAATCTAATATTTCTTTATATCATTTGTATTGTATATAAAGCTATTTTTCTGAAGGTTTACACTTATCGTTTTGGAGGGTGATAGCTGTTCGGTTGTTAAGTAAACATTTTTCATTAAATGAAAATAATTGTTTATTTGAATGTAAAGTGGAAACTTAACGAATTGTATTGTAAAATAAGCTATTAAAAATGATAATAAATATATATTTCCTAAACATCTGTTAATCTTAAAAATACACAAAAGCACACTACTAATCATTACTAAATAATTTTCTTTGTAGTAAGTTTGTTGACCGTAAATATTTTTACTAAAGCGCCAAAAATGTCGCAATTTTTTGAAATTTTGTTTCGGAAAATAAAAATATTTCAAATGTGCGCGGTTCGCTCTAACACTAGCAAAAAGATTTCTCGCAAAATTAGTTTTTGAGTACATTTAATACACTCTGCATGTGGCGATCGCGTTTTTATTTCGAAGTTTTATTTAAATCTAAAAAATCATTTAATATTTAAAAACGAATTAATTTAAATCAGTTAGTTACATTTTCAAATATTCTTTTATAAATATCGGGGTTAATCGAATATGTGTTTTTATTTTTAGAATCCTTTTCACTTTCACTGAAATATATAAGCCACGAATTTAGAAAGGTCATCGAATACCTGATTTTCGTAATTATCATAAATATTATTTGTATAGTATAGATCCCTTTTATTCTTTTTACATCCTACGAATCTTAACAAGTGATATATCAAAAAAAAAGATCATGACTTATAGTAAAATAGTGATAAAATAATGATAAAAAAATCATAGTTTCATCAAGTGGTATACTAATTAATCTGGCATTCATCTTATAAATGTCGACGGTTTGTTTTAAAATTGAGTTTAAAAGAATTATTGCATAAAGAAACATATGTTAAGAATATCTTCAGGAACTAGCTGGAACGTGTCTTTGTTGGGTAGTCGTTAGCGCGCGGGACTTCGTAACAATAGGTCGCAGGTTCGAGTCAAATTTCCCCAGGAACGAGGGACCAATTAGCTAATTATAATAAAAACAGCGGTAATAAAATGAATAAAAGTATTTCAGAGAAGACAATATAAAAATAATAATAATTTATTTTAATGTCATATTCCATATTGAAAACTTAATGCTGTTAATAGTTTAAAAGAGCTTGCATTTCACTTTACACTTCAGAAACAAACGTTCAGACAACCACAATAAAACAATGAAACGTAAAAAAGGTACAAAAACAGACAATATGAATGGAAAAAAATAAATTACTATGTAAACTCTCCAAATTACAACCCCTTACGGGGACCTATACGATACAGTTGTTATAACGACATAAAAAATATTACATTGAAATTTATCAAGACATTTAGTGTGGTCCGTATAGGGAAAAGGTACCGCCTAAGAGCATTCTGATTAAATCCCTAAAACTCCAATATCCCTACTTTTAACCACCCCCTGATCGTAACCCCTACTTTTTAAATACCCAGCTAATCTCAATCCCATCCCATCCCCCTGATCAGTGAACCGCAGACGATATCCTGATACTCCACACGTGACCTTTCTACGCGACAGGCCTTTTAGCCGAGGGTTAATAGACCCCTGCCTTTCATCGGCCTTTGTATGAATAATGAGGTCCATCACCAACGCTGGCTTAGGCCCGGGCGGCCTAATCGACCGAAAAGTTCGTTATGGGATCATGATGTTGGTACGGAGTAGGCACAACTGCTCATGGGCGTATTGATGTGCTCGTGAAAAGAGCAAACAGCAAAGTACATTGTAAAAATTTAGTACTCAGAAAAGGAAATAAATTTATTGTTTTAAAGCCTTTTAAAACGACTCTTTCAATTTTTCAGTGCAATTTCAACTTCGGTTTGTCTGTTTTTCCTATGTGTACACTGTAAAAACTGGTACTTAAAATGAATACCAGAACATACTTTTTTTCTTTAGGTATAATTGCATTGTAAATGAGTGATGACGTACTCATATTTAAGTAAATGTACTTTTTCAAAAATGAATAATGTGATTTAATATTGTAATCTCAGCTGTTTTTCAAGCGATCTTAATAAAACCAGACAAACTTAAAAATAGTTGTATTGGTTAAATAAAAACTGATTTATTGCAACTCAATTACCTTACTTCCATTTCTTTTGACACACCTTTTTTTAAACATTTCTTCTGTTTAAAATTTCGTAACACCGCTGTGGTAGTTTAACGCATGATGCAGTGTGTTGTTGTGCTGCAGAACTGGATACGATACCCGGTCACACTTATTTGTAATTATCGATATTTATTGGAATTAATTTATGAAGACTGCCTATGTATACATTTACTCATTGTATTTATTTTTTTGGACTTATTTTTGATTATACTTATTTTTAAAAATTAAGTCTTCAATATTCGAAACCAATATATGCATCGAATGTAATCAAAAATAAGTATACAATTTACTTATTTTCGAGTACCAATTTTTAAAAATACTGTGATAAGTGAAACGTATACGGAACACTGACAGAATGAGTAGATCTATTTGTTTCCAATCAGTTCTTAGAAAAAATTACTACATGTAAACAAACACGACATGCTTCAGGCTGTTCATTAACATCAGTTTTCTTAAAAACACGAAACTGTCGCAATGCCCAAGAATCAATATTTTGTAGTAAAATTTACATAAATTTATAAGATTTTTCCATGTTTGTAGAACAAGACGTATTTTATCTATCACATTTCAAAATTGAATCTAAGACTATCTGCACAAACTTTCATGATAGATATTATTAAATCCACATTTACAACTCGTCTTTTTAAAAGAACAGTTTCCAAGATTATACATGTACAAAACTAATTTATTAAATTTTTTCCTTATAGCTTGGTATTTCATATACTTAAACAGTGGTATTCTACTTATTACTTACAGTAAACTCTACTTATATTTTGAGTAATAGCATTCGATGCTCATTTATAATTGTGTTGTAATTTTAATTTTAGGTTATCCTCATAATGCAATCGGGGGGATGACGAAATCTTCTTTAGATGCTCATACGCACCCACACATACGAAATATGCAAGGTAAGGACGATTTTGTTTTAATTTTCTATTGTGAATACAACCACAGAAGACGGGTACACTGTAAAAAAGAGGTGCTTAAAAATGAGTAGATGAACGTGGATGTTCTTTGTTTTAGTACAATTGCACCGTAAATGAGCGATGACGTACTCAAATTCAAGTAATCGTACTGTCGCAAAAATAAGCAGTGTGATTTAACATTGCTAATCTCAGCTTCTGTTCAAGCCATCTTAGCAAAGCGACCTGACAAACTTAAAATAGTTGCTCAGAAGAAAGAAAGTTTTCTAAATTATTTGATGTCGATTACTTAAATGGAAACTAAGTTATTACAACTCAATTATCTTACTTTCCATGCTTTTGGTACATATTTTTAACATTACACATGTCCATAAGTTCTTCACGTCGCCCTGGTAGCTGAACAGATCTGGACAGCGGTGCCTGCAGATCTGTGTTCTATTATCGGTAAGTCTTGGTTGCAATTGTATATATATTTTTTAATTGATTTATGAAGGTAGTCTACGTAGGTAAGCAACTGCTCTTTGTGTTCGTTTTTACTCACTCTCATTTATGAGTATATATCTTTTGGAAATTGAAACTTATTTATTTGGGACCATGATAAGCATTGAATGTATTAAAATATGAGTACATTTGACTTATTTTTGAGTACCTATTATTAACAGTGTATTTGTTGAACTTATATGTAGTGTCGGGCGACTCTCTTTTTCGGTTCGTTGTTTGATAATGAGTTTCATTGAATGGGTAGATAATCATCAGATACGCAATTTTACACTACAACATTTATTACACACAAGACAGACAATCACATCTAACCAAAGCACAACTTACAAACTAACATATAATAAAGAAAAATAGGAAAATAGCTACCCCAATACTCAAGACGTGCATATCACACAACTTTCCTCCTCGAGGGTCCCTGCCCGTCTGTCCCACTTACTGCTCTGCGCAGATACTCCTGCGCAGCTCAATATTAAACTATGCGTTCCTAGCCTTTGAATATTGTAAACACTACATGTAGCTATACGAGTTACTGTAACTTCGGGCATCGCCTTAATGTGTTTTATATTTACGCGACATACACCTGGGTTGTCTTATCGGTAACAAGATAAAAAGTTTTATTATTATTTTTAAAAGCCTCTCATAATTACTATTTTTAATTACAAATGATAAATAAACCAATACTTTTCAATATATTTTTGTGTTTGTTTTTTAAAAAATTCCTAACAGTTAGTGAGACAGTGCAGTTACAAACTTTCAGATATTCGGATTTTCAGTTTGTAACTTATGGGGTTTATAATGTCATTATATGTCGTACAAAGTTCAATTACTTAAAACAATAAAGTATAATATTTATTTATTTTAAAGTATTTTTACGTTGTCAAAAGCTTACAACTTTTCAACAATGTTGATATTATTTTTGGTGTAGAAATGAAAAAAATGGCTTCTAGAACCATTACACATTTATTTCAAAAACTAAACATAATTTTAAAACTGCCAGACTCAGGTGTACATTTTGAGGTTCAATAGTATCTATATATAAATATTTAGCTTTTAATATACAGAGGCAGTAAGCGTTTTGTGAACCACAAAAAGTCACTTCCGTTTAATATTTTAGATAAGTTATAACACTAAATATATCTATTATTCTATTCTTCTTCTAACTCTATTCTTCTTATATCTATTGCTACATATAAAATATATCATATTAAATAGTCAAATAAATCAATTAAAATTCAATATTTTAAAATGAATTCATTAAATCAGTTAAATTATTTTCTTAAATATTCTTTTAAATTTAAGAATACTTAACAAATTCTTATCGAATAATCATTTTTGTTTTCTAAAAGTTATAACATATTAAATTTAAAATTTATTATTTTTATACGACATATTGAATATATAATAATTATAACATTAAATTGAAAACTGTCTCCAAAATAGTGAAAAGAAATCGGAAAATATTCATGGAAAAAGTCCTTTCTAAATGTGTTCCTTTTTGACATTCGGGTCACGTTTTCCCGACGAGCAGGGTCGTGATCCCCGTGTGATCATTTGTGTTCGCGATCCAGACTTTCGAATTAAGTAACTCGTAGCTCCCCGACACATAATCCCAGGGTTGCAACAACCTGACAAACAGTGGCGAGTATTCTAAAAAACCTTGCCAAGTGCATATGCCAAATCATCAATATAGAAAGTTAAAATAATTACTTAGAAACACGATTGGGTGGAACTAAAAAGAAGAAAACGCTATTAAAATATTTTATGTTTAAAAAAAGTTTTTAATTGTATCTGTCGTTACGGCATATTTCTTTATAAGAATGATTTTTGTTTTATTGAAATGGATTCCTGACTTATATGTCCTGAGAAAAAATAGGATTACAATATTCACGTAAACCTAAAATAGTTTTAATCTTATTTTCTTCTTTTTACTTCCACAAAATAGATTTAAAAATAATTTTAACATTAATACTTTTTAGTTTTGTGTATAGTAAAACTGGATGTGTTTTTTAATGTCAATTGAAGGGGCAAGTGAAAAGAACTGTTTAACTAACATTTCTGCAAAAATCTCATTTTGATGTAGGTGAAAGCTTTGAGTACATATGGGTCTTCCCTCTAAATTGTATGGCTCTGCTTGATTCGTTTAGGCAGATACATAGCAGAAGAAAGTATATGTTTCATTTAAATGGTTGGATTTCAATAAGCAAACCTAAACGCCAAATTTACGAAAACGCGCCAATTTTGTTAAGCTACCACATCTAATCATGCTCACGGTCAATGAATAGTAAAACGTTTCATGCCAATTTTGTTCTTGGCGACAAATAGTGGATGATCAATGGAAAGCGACCCTTTTCTTCAAGAATGTTGTCAGTGAAAAAGCCTTGGAGAGTGATTTTTGTCAGTTGGCCCCTTCTTTCACTTCCCCCTTCATTTGATTCTATAACAGTACTTTATCTATTTTGATTCTATAACAGAACAGTATTATTTATCTTCTACATATTGTTGTTACAATTAAGCAAAATATACATTTCGATTACTCAACATAGTAACAACAAGATTAAATGAATATAAGAATTAATTATATGAAGTTATTTTAATAAATCCGTTAATTTTATATCATGCAATTTAGGTTTAGGAAATATTATTTTAACGTTAACCATAATCATGCCGCCATATTGGATTTATGACAAAAATATATATATTTGCTATACAGCCAATTTATTTTCATTATTTTTCATAATTTATCAAGTCATTTAGGTAACTTGCGTGGCTAAAGAAACTAACATTTTTTACAAGCCTATTATGGCATAGTGGATAAAATTAAAAAAAAAAAAAAAAAACTTAAATTAATACACCAAAACAGCGCTAAAGTTCCAAACAATGGCAACCAAACCTAAATCGGAGAATTTCAATGCATATTTATGTGACCAAACACCCCCGCAACAGTAGATCCGAGTGATAAAAACGGGCGACCCCCTAATCCCCCCCTCCCCCAAGTCCGCGACTGCTCAGTCGTGAAAAAGAGCAAAAAAGAGCCTTGTTTTCACTGACCACTACTAAAGCTGCTCTTTTTCTACCCACACACTTTCACATCGAAAGGTCTTAAAGGGGATTAGAGGGAAAATACCGCTGATTGTTTCTAGGGATTTACAGGGTTTTGGGTGGAATGGAGTGGTCGAATGTCCAAAATACACAACGTACAAATGCCCGTTGAATATAAATTGAAAGGGAATAAAAACGGGTTTATTGGTCGATAAGGATTTTTTTGTAGGGAATTTCGACACTTGTGGGTCAATTTAGATTAGGTGTCAGATACGTTTATGGTATATATTCTTATACAGGGTGGTGCAAAATGAACGTTTTATTTCAAACTAAAAATTATACACTTTATAACTTTTTTATTTAATTTTGCATTTTTTTAAAATTCATAATTGTGTAAAGAAAGCTTGGGGAATTTTAAATGGAACAGTACACAATAGAACATGGGAAAAAATAAATTGAATTTTATTTTTCAAACTGAAACTCAGTTATTCTGACGCAACGTGCATATCGTCGATATTTCAATGTGCGGGCTGGGGGTCAATGTGCGGGCAATGTCCTCAGGGCCAACAATAAATCTTCTGGTTGCAAATTATCAGCAACAAGGTTCAGTAAGGAACCAATAACTTAAAAACAATATTCGCAATGAAATGCGTTCCATAACCCCTGAAATTTTGTGAAAAGTCATGCAACATGTGTTGAAAAGAGCACGACTTTGTGAAGCGGAAAATGGGCAACACCTGCGAGACGTACATTTTCACATTTAAGTTAACAATATTCTCCATTCATTTTGACAAAATAATGTTTACATTTTATTCAAAAATAAAAAAATAAAGCATTTAAACCATAACGTTCATTTTGCATCACACTGTATTTGTTTAAAATTATAAATCTGATCAATTATATATTTAGAAATATCGAATGTTTTATTTCAAGCTAAATGAACTTTCCTTGTTTTAAACGTAAAGTACAAGTTGTAGAGTTGTATAAAAATATGAATATTTTTCGTTACAATTATTCAGATTTTAATAAAAAGTTTATGTGAGCAGCTTGTAGGCCCTAAATAACTGCATTGTTTGTGATTATAAAGTCTTTCAAATTTAAATATGCATTCTTCAATGTAATCCAATATATTTTTATGTATTTTATTGTATACACTCCTTTTATTATACTTTAGTAGAAACGGTATACTATAGAATTAAGAAAACAGTTATTCTCTTAATCAAAGTCCATAAATGCATACAATAATTTAGATTTTCAACTCAGCAGTATTTTAATATTAAAATATAACCATTCTTCTTATAGTTATAACTTAAATGAAGTATAACTTAAAAATAAGTAAAAATATTTTCTTTCAAATATTTTAGTAAACACTTATAATATCTATATTAAATAACTATTTTGTCAATTATTTAAAGCTATAAACCTATATTATTAATTTAGTTTAAATTAAGCTATTTTTGGCCACATATTATGATCTTAGAACAATGTTGATACTATTTATTTTTAAATAGACATTTAAAAAATGGGTTAAAAACCGTTATAAATTAATTAAAAAACTAAACGTAATTTTAAAATTCCAAGGATCAGGACTTGAGGTAAAATAGTATCTACATACAAAATGTCAGCCTTTTTGTGTTTTGCGCATCACAGACACACAAACACTTTATTTTATTATTATAGATTAAGTTTAATATAAGTAATACAACTTTGACTTGTATCAATGTTTCAAAAATCAATCTTTTCCAATATTTTCTGGTAGTCATAAATCATTCAATATTTAAAATACAAGCATAGTTTTTTACGCAAACTAAATCAAATTGTATATCATTAGACTTATATTGCTAAAGGAACCTAAGAGGAGGGAATTAAAAATCCTTTACTTAAAAAAATTATATAAATTTTCTAATTTATGACCATTGAAACTTATTTAAAAACACCACTGATTACCTGTCTATAACATGTATAATGACGCTGAACCCAACCAACCTAACACATAAAACGATTCAGCACCTAAAAAAACTTTTAAAGACATCGTGAATATATTACTATAAACTTCAAACCCAACTTTCATTGAAAATCTCCAACCCAAATCTTTTCACGTAAGCGTCAGACACCACAACAACTTCTCCACCGAGAACATTTCATAAAACACACATGCATCCCGAATCCAAAAGTTAGCATTCTTCTTCAAGAGGAGAAAACCGAAAACTCTTCTTCAGACGTGACAGAGATCCACAAAGATTTGTGATGCGCTTCTTCCCAATGTCTCTTCAAATGTCCCTGCGGTACGCCGCCATTATGGTGGAGAGAAAAAAAGCCATCTTTGCTTTCCGACAATGGTTGTAACTCACTTTGGCTGCGAGGCTGCAATTTTGGAGTTGCGACCCGCGGAGGAATCTTCTCTGAGTTTTCTTTCAGGTGGTATTATTTATTGGGTGTGTATTTTGGGTGGGAAAATAGACATTTTTGTTGGGTTTTTGAGTTTCGGTATTTTGTTAAAGAGTTTGGAAAAATGGTTTTTATTTTCTGTTATCCTGGTATATATCTGTAGCTTAGAACAAGAACGACCCATGTCTCATTGACTTAACACAGGACATTCGTCCTTCTTGTTCTAGATACATATGTAAAATATATAGATTAATAGATATGTAAAATATAAAGATTAATACATATGTAAAATATATAGATTAATATACAGATTAATAAATAATATATAGATTAATAAATAATATATAGATTAATAAATAATATATAGATTAATAAATAATATATAGATTAATAAATAATATATAGATTAATAAATAATATATAGATTAATAAATAATATATAGATTAAAATAAAATAATATACTAATAATATATAGATAATAATAATATATAGATTAAAATAAAATAATAGACCAATAATATATAGATAATAATAATATATAGATTAATTAATATATAGATTGATATAGATTAATTAATATATAAATAAATATAAATTATATATAATATAGATTAATATATAATTAAGAGTGGTATAAAGAGTAGTTAAAATCTAGTATATAGAATAATAAAAAAGAGAAGTATATAGAGTAGTGAAATAATAGCATATTGCGAATGAGCTTAGTGTGGTTTTTTAGAATAATGTCTAGAGTATATATATTCTAAATAGTGTAATTAAAATGGTCTGTTCTGATAAAATTCTTGAGTAGCATTTAGAGTATTCTAAAAAAGTGTTCTGTTCTGATAAAATTCTTGAGTAGCATGTAGAATAATCTAAAAAAGTGTTCTTTTCTGGTAAAATATTTTAGTAGTATATAGAATACTCTAAATAGAGTAGAGAAAGTGTTCTGTTCTGGTTAAATATTTGAGTAATAAATAGAATATTCTAAATAAAGTAGTTTTCTTTTCTGGTAAAATATTTGAGTAGAATATAGAGTATTCTAAAAACAGTAGTGCCTTGGCGGATGAGCTTTAAGTAATTAATTTTATTTTCACTTTCTATATCAATGACTTGACATATGAGATTGGCAAGGATTTTTAGAATAGTATATAGAGTAGTATAAATAGAATAAGGAAAGTGTTCTGTTCCGATTAAATATTAAATATTTTATGTCAGGTTATTTGGTGATGCTGCATATTTCAGAGCTTAAAGCCCCCCCCCCCCCCCCCCCCCCAATCGGTTTTATAACGTGATCCATAAATCCGATCCAAAATTTTATTCAAAAATAGGGTCTAAAATATTATCCAAAAATTAATTCTAAATGTGATACAAAAATTGGCTCTAAACTATAATCTAATCTAAAATAAGATCCAAAAATCGAGTTCAAAATGGAATCCATAAATCGGGTTTAATATGGGATCCAAAAATCGGGCCTAAAATATGATCCAAAAATATTGTCTACAATGTAATGCAAAAATCGGGTATACAATATGATCCATAAATCCAAACTAAAATATGATCCAAAAATTGGTTTTAACGTGTGATCCAAAAATTAGATCTAAATGTGATACAAAAATTGGTTCTAAAATATATTCTAAATTAAGATCCAAAAATCGGGTTCAAAATGGGATCCAAAAATCTAGTCTGAAATGTGATATAAAAACCGAGTCTACAATATGATCCATAAATCGGGACTAAAATACGATCCAAAAATTGGTTCTAAAATGTGATCAATATGCCAGCAGACATCCCCAGCAAAAAGTATTTCTAAAGAGGATCAGAAAAAGGGAACTTTTTTTAGGGGGTGGGAAGCGTTGTGCCGAGAAGAGAAGCGACAGGAATCGCGGATCTGGTGTCGGAAGTCGTCGGCTATTAGATCTGCCGGCGACTCGCTCCGGCCCCCTTCCGCAATTTCCGCAAACGCTCTAATCCGCACTTCTCCGGCTCCTTCCTCCTACTTCTTTCTGCGGACAGCGTACGTGCGGAATGGACTGCTCCTTCCTCCTTCTTCTTCTCACGTACATTTCTTATTCTTTTTTTCCATTTGATATTCGACTTTGGGTTTTATATAGAGTTAACAAGGGCTTTGGGAGATACGTAGAGAGTGGCATTTTTCTTCGAGATGAACAGTTTTCAATGTTAAAAATATGTACTCAAATATAAGTAAAATGTCCTCATTATTATTACATTCGATACTTATCATGGCTCCGAATACAAAGTTTAAATTTTGAAAAAGACATGTACTCAACAATTTGTACTCATTGCACTCAACAATGAGTACAATGTGTACAAATGAAGAGAAAGAGCAGATGTTAGCCTACATAGACTACCTTCCCTAAACCCCTTTCAATAAATATCGACAATATGACCAAGACTTACCGAGAATCGAACTTAGATCCTCAGTCACCAAATTCCAGAGCCTTATCCGTTAAATTGCCAGAGCGACTTGAAGAAGTTATAAACAGAAGAAATGTTAAAAAAAGGTGTGCCAAAATGGGAAGTAAGATAATTGAGTTGTAATTACTCAGTTTCTATTTAATCAATCGACATCAAATAATCTGCAAACCATTTTCTGGTCAACTATTTTAAGTTTGTCAGGTTGCTTTGTTAAGATGGCTTGAACAGAAGCTGAGATCAGCAATATTAAATCACACTACTCATTTCTGAAAAAGCATGGTTACTTAAATTTCAGTACCTCATCGCTCATTTACGATGCAATTGTACTAAGAAAAATGAGTAGATTGAGGTACTCATTTTTAAGTAATTGTTTTACAATGTGTTTTTTTTATAACATTTGAAATATTATTCTTTGGATTGTATTTAATACCTTTAATGTTTTATGGTGAGTAAAGAAAAGTTTTGTGTCTCTGTGTGATCCTTATAGAAATTTAAAATTTTGGTGTTTGAAGCTTATATAGATGCGCATTATCGTTTACGATTATGGTTAAGATTCGTCGCTCGTAAGAAACGTATAAAGAGTCTATAATTTAAAAATAATATGTATGATGTTGATATTTCTATGAAAATGTAAATTAAAAGAAATCTTTTTAAAGCCTTATAAATTCTTTACAAAAACTAAATATAATTTTACAATTCCCAGTCTCAGATGCAAATGTTGAGGATGTATATATAACTTTATACACTTTCATACACAGAAGAAAAAGATATTATTTGGCGGTCCATATAAACTGTTTCTTTTACTATTGCTATAAAAAAATCTAATTAATTCACCGATGAAAAATACTGCGTATCTAGAATATGAGATATATATATATATATATATATATATATATATATATATATATATAAATATGGAATTTTGCTAAAATAATCAATGCACCAATACAAATATTATTTTTCCTAAAATTCAAAATCGCCGCCTCGTCAGTTACAATGAACATCGATATGAGATAATAACGTTAAAATTAAACCTTTGAGCTCGAAGAACATGTTTGATATTTACGTTATTTTTGTGGAACAGTTACATTCCCCATATCTGTTCTTTTTAATGAGGTGTTTTTAGCGTGTTCAATTTATGTTTATGGTGGATAATTGTAAAAATAAATAGTTTATAGGAGAAGCTGAATGAAATTTAATCTCAGTGCTCCAAACATATATTTAGTGGTTTATAGCATTTGTGAAATGTTGAAAAAAAATAGGGTTTGTGAGGAATTCGCACCTGAAGAATATTTTTAATTACTAAAATAATTGCTGCTTTTCGATGACAAAAAACAATTTCTATTAACGTTTGTAATAGAATAACATTTAAAACTCAAGAATAGGTAGAAGAATAACTATATAATAGGTCAAGAATACCTATATAATAGGTCAAGAATAGGTATAGAATAGAATATAATAACATTTAAAACTCAAGAATAGGTTGTTCTGTTTCATTTTGAAGAACAGGGGAGAAATAATATGTCGTTATTCTGGTAACTGAAAGGCGACACTCCAGTGCAGCGTTAATAGAATATGTTGACATACAAGAAATGTCATACTTTTAAATGGAGTTAAATCACAAACTAACGAAAGAAAAGCGTTTTTTATGTTCAAGAACACGCAGTTCTTGTTCAGTTTAAAGAACAGGAAATAAAAAAACAGGTTGTTTTAGTAACTGAGAGTCACTACTCGGTCCTAAGGGTTAATTAAAATTAATATACAAGTTTAAAAATAGTTTACAAAAGAAATATACAGACAATTCTTTTGCGCACCAACCGCACTCTCAGAAACAACACTCATTTCTGAGTATTCTGGTATCTTTAAGGTTATTTTCGTCAATTTTGACAACCATTGTTCCATTGAATCGCGTGACTTTTGACGAAACGAAAATCCTCAAATTCTTAAGGAAAATGATTTACTCTGATTCCTGTCCATTAGTATCAAATCATTCGGTACTAATTTTGGTCCTTACATGCATATTGGCATAGAACGAGCTTTTCTATCTTATTCGATAACGCTCGCGATTTCGGTCCTTGAGGTCACTGGATCGAGTGGTGCCATGAATTTTTATTTGAAATGGTCCTCATTTTTGACTAAATGAATATCGTGACTTAAAAGGAAGAAATAAATACCCTTAGCTTGTCGAAATATTTCAAATGGTTCTTCATTTTTGCCAAAATGAATATCGTGACATAAAAGGAAGAAATAAATACCCCTAGATTTTCAAAATATTTCAAATGGTTCTTCATTTTTGACAAAATGAATATCGTGACATAAAAGGAAGAAATAAATATCCCTAGCTTGTCGAAATATTTAAAATGGTTCTTCATTTTTGACAAAATGAATATCGTGACATAAAAGGAAGAAATAAATACTCCTAGATTGTCGAAATATTTTAAATGGTTCTTCAATTTTGCCAAAATGAATATCGTGACATAAAAGGAAGAAATAAATTCTATTTCTTTGACAAAATATTTAATCGGCTCATTTCGCAGACAACTGTTTCGTCAAAAACGACGAGATTTTCTTCAAAAACGAGCATCCATTTCTAACAGTGCGACAAGTCGAAATACTTCCTCGAACAAGGATTCCAGAAACAATCCTCAATGCTCCATCCCCCCCGCAATAATATTCCATCTTCCAAAATGAATCCCTCTCATCAACTCCTCGCGAAATCTTGATTGCCCAATCCGAGAGAACATCATCATTCCAGAAGTCAACACCTTCTCTCTACAGAGATGAATTTTGTGCCTTGAAATTGCCTTCAACCCCCCTCTCCTGAAAGAGATTGATAATATTATTCCTCCTAACAAACTCTTTCAGCGGAAAGGTTCCCAAGTCAAAATAGAAGCCGTCTGAAGCAATTTCCGTTTTCGCGGAACCCCCCTCTACCCACCCTTGTGCGCGGAACACGGAACACTTTCCTTCTCCTTTGGCTTGAGCAAAAATCATCATTCACTTAATTATGAGATTTCGCCTTGAATGCGTCTCTGCTCGGTAAATGCTTTTGGGGCATCCCCCCCCCCCCATCAGGGTGAAAATCAATTTACCCCAGGTTTAACTCAGGTGTGCCCGAGTTGAGGGGGGGGGGGAGGGTTGCGTCTTATGTGGAAGGCCATCGATAATCATCGATTTTGTTTGTCTCTTAATAAATGTATTAAGGGTTCTAATTAGATAAATCCGTTGTTATGTGAATTGAGATTTGTTAGATTACTATTATTACTCCGTTAAAAATTATTACGACCTTGCACTAAAATTTGGTACTCATTTTGTCACCAAGATTTGGCGCTTAGTTTCACCATTTTACGGTGCTACCATGGATACCATTTAGTGGTGAAACATTGCACCAAAACTCATAACGTTGCATAATACTCAACATTCGAGGAGTTTTCTTGGTATTTTAGTAGAAGTATTTTTGTAGCAAAGCTGGGACCCGTAGATCACAACATTGTTAATTTTCTTTGTCAAGTCCACCGATCGGGATCGAACTAAAAATCTTCTGATTCATAGCTGAAATATTTTATCCACTGGGCCATGGCAGTCCTTGTTCGTCGTTGTCTTTCTTGGAAGGGATCCTTGGGCTTGTTGATGTAGCGACAGCAAATATTTCGATTACAGTTAAAGAGGTTGAACCAATTATCGGTGAAAACTCTACTTTTTCCTATTAAATAATTTTGGTTCAACCTAGATTCGACCATAATAAGGTAAAATTTGCTTCAGACTTCTGTTTTGCACCAAGATATGGTACGTCGTAGAACTGAAATTTTTAACAGTGTACATGTTATTATGACACTGAGAATAGCTCAATAAAATCACCAAAAAATCAAGGTTTTGAACTGAAAATTACTAAATTTTAATTTTGTAAAATTTCAATCCATCAATCCGATATTAAGACATCAACCCATCAATATCTATCCATCTATACCAACCAATCTATAATCCATCCGTCAACCCTAGTCCAAGATCAGTTTCAAATCTGTTGAATGTTCATTCGCAAAGATTTGTGAGTTATGTATAGGAATATTTTAAAGATATATAAATACAAATATTGACGACCAACAACAGGCTCAAAGCCCAACAAGGTTGGTCCATCTAGTACCTCTTAACTCTCCCCAAATGCATATCCAACTTCTTCTTAAAATCCGTTACTCCCTTACAGTTAATAATATTCACTGGAAAGTTGTTCCATTTGTCTATTACCCTATTATAGAAATAGTGTTTTCTTCCTTCCCGATTAAAATGGGATGTGTTTAACTTGAACCCATGACATCAAATCTCCCCTAACCCTTCTCTCTTCCAGAGTATACATATTCAAATTTCTTAATCTCTCATTATGGACAGATTCAGCAGCCGTAAAAACGTGTACACTTGGCGACGAAATTCAGACAAATTCACTTCCAAGTTGAATAAAATTGAAATTATTTAAAAACAAGAAGTGATCGAAATACCTGAGCTTAGATTGTAGGTGAGGAATTGGCTTAAAAAGTTGCGTGATTTCCGAGCTTGAATTTTGTCACCAAGCGGCTTCCGCTACTTTTGCTAAATCCTTTGTATAGAGGTATGTGGTTTGCGTATTGAGAATCTGAATTTAAGTTAACGAATTTTAAATTCACAGGTATTGCAAAATATTATTATGCATTCTCCATTTATCTCTTCAATAACGCTTTCATCTGTCACCTCCTATTTCACCTCAATTCACTCAATGCCGCCTCCCAATAAGAGGAGAAGGTGGAAGAAAAGGCTGTCGCATTTTCCTAGCCTTCGTTTTTATTTTTCCAACTGACTCTTACCCCCAAATTATCATTGCAATAATTGCGAGATTGGAAGTGAATTCAATTATTGGGGTGCGACGGGGGAGCGGGAACAAAGAACGAAAGGTTATTTTTTTCCCCGAATCTTTTGGAATGGATTTTTCCCCTCAACGAATCACAATTTTCCATCAGTGGATCGATTAATGAAGACATAGTTGAAATTATCAGTGTTATTATTTTTTAACAGCGTCCCGAGTTCTCAAGTCTGACCTCTAACTGTAACTTCTGGATTGGGCAAGGCAGTTTGTTGACTTGAAGCCAATTGAAGATTTAAAAAAAAGTGTACCCCCTTCATTTCAACCCCTATATTTTGTATATTGTGCATGCTAAAATATGCCGAATTGTAACTTCGTACATGAATAGACGGTAGTAGAGAGAATATGACGTCATAATCGTGAAGCCCACATCTCAGACCAGAAGTCCTATATCACGTGCCATCTCTTCAAAATTATGAATGAAAAAATACTCGCGATTGGCTTTTGAATTAGGAAATGTGTAACTATGAAAATTTATGAATGGAAATACGTAGTTAACCACGTGTCTTGGCTCATACATGTTGGCTTCACTTTGATGTTAGCGAGAGTGACGTCATGCCTCTTCTACTACAAAAGATCCATGCTCGAAGAATTGTAGTGCTTTTGGCTATTTTTATAAATTTTCTATTAAAACCCATGTTGAATGCCTATTCTTTGAAATCCATTTTAACCATCAATAAGTGGATAAGCAGCAAAAGAAAAACTTTTGGTGATATACAAATTAATTCTATATGTAGAAAATAAAATATCTAAATATACTTGATATTTCTATAACGGTTTGAGAAGAAGACAAACCCACAAAATTAGTTTTAAAAATTGGTTGCGGTACAATATGGCTTCAACCGCTCTCATAGAAGGAACTGGTTGTGTGCGTTCCAGAAGTTACAGTTAGAGTTCATTGCTTCTCTATCAAACAACTAAATGGATTATCAATGTAGAGGGACTGGTTTATGTTTAGTTTGTCGTGGCTGAAATGTCGTCTCATTGGTTGTTGCCTGGAAATTTGGAGAATGAAATTCTGCGTTATGTGTTATCCTCATCTGATTCAGAGAGTGCGTACCCAGGTTTTTCCTTCGAGATATATCCCGGGACAGGTGACTCAGTGGTTCAGTAGTCGGCTTGCAATAAGCGGATTGTGGATTCGAATACGACGTGGTTTTGTCAAAGTTAAGCTGTGGTGATTTTGTAATTAAAGATTCCACAGATTCGCTCCTAAATTACATTGCCAGCTTCGCTACAAAAATACTAGAAAGTCGTCCAGAATATCCAACAAATTATACTGTCGTGTATACGGGACTGGTGCACGATAAATCTGATCGGGGCCCAAAGTCCCGACGTCTATTGAAGGCGTTGGGTGCCAGTTCAGGTGTTTCCTCGTCATCTGATCATGGTTATAAAATAACGAGGTGCATGTATGAATGTGTGTGTGAATGTGTATGTGTATGTGTTCCCGGGTCTTTCCTTCGAGATTGACCCCGAACCGTCGCTAATAGCCCACTGTTCAGCTCTAGTGCGACGTTAATTAACAAAACCAAACCAAACTCCTAAATTACAAAAGTCATTTAAAAAAAATATTAAAAAAAATTCATCTGCGTGTATTGAACGCGTGAACGTTAAATCTGATCATGGCTCACTGTTCTCACGCTTCTTAAGGTTGTATCGAGTGCCAGCTCATGTGTTTACCTCTTCATCTAACCATAGTTCCAAAATACGAGGAAGTGTTTCCTTGATCTTTCCTTCGTTTTTTGGTTTTGGTTAATTAACGTCGCACTAGAACTGCACAGTGGGCTATTGGCAAAGGTTCGGGGTCTATCTCGAAGGGAAGCCCCTTGAACACATACGCACACACACATTCATACATGCATCTCGTTATTTTAGAACCATGGTCAGATGACGAAGAAACATCTGAATTGACACCCAACGCCTTCAATAGACGTCGGGACTTTTGACCCCGATCTGATTTATCATGCACCAGTCCCGTATACACGCCGTTAATTTTCGCGGATGTTCTGGATGACTTTTCTAGTATTTTGTAGCGAAGCTGGCAACCCTCTGATTACAAGGTCACTATTTTTTACTTTTTCATTGTCAAGTCCATAGCCTAGGATCGAACCAGAAATCTTCGTTATCCCAGCTGACGCCTTTAACCGCTCGGCCACGGAGGTCTCTTTCCTTCGAGATAGAACCCGAACCGTCGCCAATAGCCCACGGTGCAGCTCTAGTGCGACGGTTATTTAACCAACTAATCAAGAGATCCCGAACCTGCTCAGTTGGTAAAGCGTTCAACTACTAATCAGAGGATTGGTGGTTCGAATCCGTGAAATGGACTTGACATAGAAAAGTAAAAAAGTAGTGATCTTGCGATCGGAGGGGTGCCAGCTTCGCTAGAAAAATACTAGAAAGTCGTCCAGAATATCCAACAAATTATACTGGCGTGTATACGGGACTGGTGCACGATACATCTGATCGGGGTCCAAAGTCCCGACGTCTATTGAAGGCGTTGGGTGCCAGTTCTGGTGTTTCCTCGTCATCTGACCATGGTTCTAAAATAACGAGGTGCATGTGTGTGTGAATGTGTATGTGTTCCCGGGTCTTTCCTTCAAGATTGACCTCGAACCGTCGCCAATATCCCACTGTGCAGCTCTAGTGCGACGTTAATTAACAAAACCAAACCGTCGCCAGTAGCCCACTATTCAGCCCTAGTGCGACATTAATCCAACCAAACCAAGTGAAAAATATCCCAAAACCCTCAATCACAACGGAAGGGCCCTGTTATTTACACCTCGCCTCACCTCCACAACCAGCAAAGAAAACTGTAAAAAAACAATCCAAAAGAAGACAAAAGTCGGCCATTAATGCAGAGTCCTCCCTTGAAAAGCAGTATCTACAACAACGATATTAATAATAATAATGCTCCTGAAGAACTCTGCGCTCCTGAGGAGGAATTTGGGATGATTCATGGGCCGCATCCGGCTCCTTGTTGACGGGGAGGAGGAGGAGGGGAGCACACACCGAAAAAAGAAAGAAGTGGCTGCGAGGAAGACTTGGATGTGTTTTCCACTTGGTTAATCTGCTCTTTTTTGGGATCTTCTCGGGGGGCTGTGCCATTGTTCTTGTGCGCCTGATTTCAGACCCCTGTAGAGAGACGGTCTACCACGCTGAGTAAGTTGAGGGGCTTACTTATAGAAGTGTACCTTGAATTTAGCACAATTCAAACTGTATACTGTTCAAAATGAATTTGTTGAAAATTGGTTGATCCGAAGCTACTCGTCTTTAAAGCGGAGTTGTTTTGTAAATAAATTATATTCAGATAACGTTAACTGAGGGGCTGACATGGGGAAGACAGTAAGTCACAAATTTCGAGGCGATCGGAGGGTTGCCAGCTTCGCTACAAAAATACTAGAAAGTCGTCCAGAATATCCAATAAATTATACTGGCGTGTATACGGGACTGGTGCACGATACATCTGATCGGGGTCCAAAAGTCCCGACGTCTATTGAAGGCGTTGGGTGCCAGTTCAGGTGTTTCCTCGTCATCTGACCATAGTTCTAAAATAACGAGGTGCATGTTTGAATGTGTGTATGAATGTGTGTGTGAATATGTATGTGTTCCCGGGTCTTTCCTTCGAGATTGACCCCGAACCGTCGCCAATAGCCCACTGTGCAGCTCTATTGCGACGTTTATTAACAAAACCAAACAAAACCAACCACAAATTTTGAGTTTTTCGTTTTTTTTCAAAGAAAAAACAGTAAACGCTCAAGCCAATGTCATGGAATAAACAGTAAGTCAATCGGCAAAATGGTTTCGTTTCTACGAGCGACGGAAGATGGCACTTGCATGTAGTCCGCGATACTTGTAAAACCCGTTTTTTGCTTCCCCTGTTAAATTTACTTTTTGTGACTTAATGTCTTCCCCACGTGAGCACTTCAACTTTTTTAATTATTATATTCAATGGATTGAAATTATATTCAGTGACATAAAATTATGTTCAGTGGAATAAAATTATGTTCAAAGGAATGAATTTGTTTTCAGTGGATTAAAGTTATAATTATATTCAATGAATTGAAAATATAATTATATTTAATGGCTTTGAATTGTATGCAATAGAATAATATTATATTCAATTGAATTGAATTAAATAAATGGAATGAAGTTATATTCAATGGAATGAAATTTTATTCAATAAAATGAAATCATATTCAATTGAATGAAATTATATTCAATCGAATGAAATGTTATTCACTGGAATGAAATTATGTTCAATGATATAAAATTATATTCTACGGAATGAAGTTATATTCAGTGGAATAATATTAAATTCATTGGATGAAATTATATTCAATAAATTTAAATTATTGTCATTGGAATGAAATCATATTTAATGGAATGGAATTATATTCAATTGAACAAAATTATATCCAATGGAATAAAATTCAATTCAATGGAATGAAATTATATTTAATAAATTATACATTTATTATTCAGTAACGAATATGTTTCGTGTACTATTCTCTGATTACGTAACTACAAAATTTAAATATACTACAAATATTGGGTTGGAGGGAAAGTTCTGTCGTATTTTAAATAGGCATGTGATTTTTCTTGTAAATAAAAAGAACATCTGGCTAGTGAGTCAATCGGATTTATTTTTGTTTTTTTAGACTGCTGTATAATATAAAAGGTGCCCTTTTTTACCGTTCATCATTTACTTGTGATATTTAAAGTGAAAAACATGTCAGTAGATAAAGTGCATTTACGACACTGCATTTTATATGAATTCCAAAGAGGAAGCAATGCATCGGTTGCATGTAAAAATTTATGTGCGGAATTTGAAAAAGATATTGTAAATGTTCGTACTTGTCAAAGATGGTTTAGCAAATTTCGTTCCGGGGATCTGAGCCTCAAAGAAAGTGATCAATCTGGACGACCGACCATCCAAGATCGATAATGATGTTTGGCGATCCATGTTGGAAAGTAATCCACATTTAACAAGTCGAGAAATTGCAGAAGAGTTTGGCATTCATCATACAACTGTTGGAGATCACATTAAATCTCTTGGGTTTGTGTTAAAGCCAGCATTAGCGTCCAGAAAAGGAATAGTGGTCCACCACGATAATGCTCGCCCACATACTGCAATGGTGACACAACAAAAAATGAATGCGTTAAGATGGGAAGTCCTTAGTCACCCACCGTATTCACCTGACATTGCGCCATCTGATTATTACCTGTTCAGATTTCTGCAAAATTATCTAACGGAAAAAAATTCACGTCTTTTGAAAGTGTTTCTAAGGCAGTTGCTGACTATTTTAACTCCAAGGATGAGAACTTCTACAAAACACGAATTCACAGGTTACCTGAAAGATGACAACAGGTTGTAACAAATAACGGAGCATATATAATTGATTAATATTAAACACATATTTTTATAAATGAATTCAAATATTTTCTTTAAAATACGACAGAACTTCCCCTCCAACCCAATATAAATAAGTGTGTTCAAAATAGGTTAATCAGACCTTATTTTTTAACGTAAAATGTATCAACGTCATATTTAAATTGGATTTTATAAAAAATCGAATATGACTGTGCCAGAGCATGGGCAGAAGATTTTTACGTGAAACTTCCTTTCAACAGATAATAGAGATAGAGACTAATCACCAACTAAACCTCGCCAAAAGAAAAAACGTTAATCCACGCCTCGTGTTTTTTTTTTTTAAAGATTATACGCATTTTCGCCTAATTCCCTATCGAACGAGCTTCCTTATCGAACGAATGTATGTAATTTAAGCTATTTGTCACGGAGTTTTGCAATTTCAGAAATAACACTTTAATTTTTGAGCCTTCTCTGTCTACTTTTATCCATTTAGTCACTCATTTCATCATTCGACCACTTGATTTTTGAAGAAACAAGAAACACGAAATATTTACTAAAGTAATTTACTCGCATTTATTTTCGGTGATTTCGGTTCTTTTATATATAGATATACACTAACACATTTCAAACGAGATTTTCAGGCATGTTCGATAGCGCTCGTGGCTTTGGGACAAGTGATCCTGGTTCGAGCCGAGCCGTCGATATTTCTTTTATATTGTCCTCACATTTGACGAAATAATTTTCGTGGAAAAAACAACCACATTTATTTCCTCAGTTTGACTTAATATTTCATCGTATCATTTAGCGTCTGTTTCGTCAAAAATGACGAAAGTGTCTTCAAATATGAGCATGCATTTTTAATAGTGCAGCGTGCAATAGTTACATTTTGCATTGTTAAAAATATGTACTCCGCCAACGTAGGCTGTCTTCATAAATCACTTTCAATAAATCTCTACAATTACAACCAACACTTATCAGGAATAGAACCCATATCCTTAGACACCGCAATCCAGTGTCTCATCCGCTGAACTATCAGGGCGACATGAATAAGTTATAAACAAAATAAATCTTAAAAAGATGTGCCAAAAGAATTAGAAGTAAGATAATTGAATTGTAATAACTCGGTTTCCATTTAAGCTACCGGCAACAAATAATGTGGAAAACCATCTTCTGAACAACTATTTTAAGTGTGTCAGGTGGCTTTGTTAAGATGGCTTGAACAGAATCTTAAATTAGCAATATTGAATCACACTGCTCATTTTTTAGAAAATACGGTTCCTTATATTTAAGTACGTCATCGCACATTTACGATGCAATTGTACTCAAAGAAAAATAAGTATGTTCAGGTACTCATTTTTAAATACAATTATTTTTACAGTGTAGAGAGCAAAAAACATTTACTTTGGATTTTGTTTACGTTTATATTTGAGTACGTCATCGCTCATTTATGATGCATTTGTACTCAAAGGCAAAGAATAGGAAGTAAGATAACTGAATTGTACTAACTCAGTTTCCATTTAAACAACCGGCATCAAATAATGTGGAAAATGAGTTCAGGTACTCCTTTTTAAGTATGTTTTTTTGCAGAGTACACTACATTTAACTGAGTACTTCACACTTTGGAAACGAACCCTACCCAAATCCCTATATGAGTTATTCCCCAACGTCTGCACAGTTCTTTCCATCTAAGATTTCGGCACCGCCCGAGCTGCTCGTCATTAGTCAAAAAATCCCTTCCAAAGGGAGGAACGACGCCGACGTCGTTGTTTACAGAAAACGCCGCCATTTTTCACCCTTTTGTTCGCCAGTGCATTCTATCGAGTAAACACATCCGGAAGTGGATACTTAGCAGGAGTTGATTTGATTTTCCCTACAAATGAGGGATTTTTCCCTCCGAACGAAAAATTTGCACAACGAGATAAGTGAGTAATGAAAGGGGAGGAGGAATTTTCTTTATTAATATTTAGAACGAGATTCTTTGTGGTTTACAAACAACTTGTGAGGGATGCAGTGAAGGGAGATAGAAGATATATTTCAAATATTTGTGAGTGCGTGGATTATTCATTTGCATTCTTAAATGTGGATGCTTAATTTTATTCAGAGATAAATCATTCAATATTATTTATATTTATTTTCTCTAAGTACTGGCTGAAATACCCATACGATATCTTTCAAATCTATCTTTGAATAGAATAGAATCTTTGAATAGAATAGAATCTTTGAATAGAATAGAATCTTTGAATAGAATAGAATCTTTGAATAGAATAGAATCTTTGAATAGAATAGAATCTTTGAATAGAATAGAATCTTTGAATCTATCTTTGAATATATAGATTATCTTTGAATCTATAGATTATCTTTGAATCTATAGATTATCTTTGAATCTATAGATTATCTTTGAATCTATAGATTATCTTTGAATCTATAGATTATCTTTGAATCTATAGATTATTTTTGAATCTATAGATTATCTTTGAATCTATAGATTATCTTTGAATCTAATCTTTGAATCTATAAATTATCTTTGAATCTATAGATTATCTTTGAATCTATAGATTATCTTTGAATCTATAGATTATCTTTGAATCTATAGATTATCTTTGAATCTATAGATTATCTTTAATCTATGGATTATATTTGAATCTATCTTTGAATCTATAGATTATCTTTGAATCTATAGATTATCTTTGAATCTATAGATTATCTTTGAATCTATAGATTATCTTTGAATCTATAGATTATCTTTGAATCTATAGATTATCTTTGAATCTATAGATTATCTTTGAATCTATCTTTGAATCTATAGATTATCTTTGAATCTATCTTTGAATCTATAGATTATCTTTGAATCTATATTTGAATCTATAGATTATCTTTGAACCTATAGATTATCTTTGAACCTATAGATTATCTTTGAATCTATAGATTATCTTTGAATCTATAGATAATCTTTGAATCTATAGATTATCTTTGAATCTATAGATTATCTTTGAATCTATAGATTATCTTTGAATCTATAGATTATCTTTGAATCTATCTTTGAATCTTTAGATTATCTTTCTTTTGAATCTATAGATTTTATTTTCTCTAAGTACTGGCTGAAATACCCATACGATATCTTTCAAATGTATCTTTGAATCTGTAGATTATCTTTGAATCTATCTTTGAATCTTTAGATTATCTTTCTTTTGAATCTATAGATTTTATTTTCTCTAAGTACTGGCTGAAATACCCATACGATATCTTTCAAATGTATCTTTGAATCTATCTTTGAATCTATCTATGAATCTATAGATTATCTTTGAATCTATAGATTATCTTTGAATCTATCTTAGATTCTCACAAATATTTGAAGAAGATATCTTTCAAATATTTGTGAGTGTGTAGATTATTCATTTGCATTCTTAAATGTGGATGCTTGATTTTATTCGGAGATAAATCATTCAATATTATTTATATTTATTTTCTGTATGTACTGGCTGAAATACCCATACGATATCTTTCAAATCTATATTTTAATAGATTATCTTTGAATCTATCTTTGAATCTATAGATTATCTTTGAATCTATCTTTGAATCTATAGATTATCTTTGAATCTATCTTTAAATCTATAGATTATCTTTGAATCTATCTTAGATTCTCACAAATATTTGAAGAAGATATCTTTCAAATATTTGAGAGTGTGTAGATTATTCATTTGCATTCTTAAATGTGGATGCTTGATTTTATTCGGAGATAAATCATTCAATATTATTTATATTTATTTTCTGTATGTACTGGCTGAAATACCCATACGATATCTTTCAAATCTATATTTGAATAGATTATCTTTGAATCTATCTTTGAATCTATAGATTATCTTTGAATCTATCTTTGAATCTATAGATTATCTTTGAATCTATCTTTAAATCTATATATTATCTTTGAATCTATCTTAGATTCTCACAAATATTTGAAGAAGATATCTTTCAAATATTTGAGAGTGTGTAGATTATTCATTTGCATTCTTAAATGTGGATGCTTGATTTTATTCAGAGATAAATCATTCAATATTATTTATATTTATTTTCTCTAAGTACTGGCTGAAATACCCATACGATATCTTTCAAATGTATCTTTGAATATATTATCTTTGAATCTATAGATTATCGTTGAATCTATCTTTGAATCTATAAATTATCTTTGAATCTATCTTTGAATCTATAGATTATCTTTGAATCTATCTTTGAATCTATAGATTATCTTTGAATCTATAGATTATCTTTGAATCTATAGATTATCTTTGAATCTATAGATTATCTTTGAATCTATAGATTATCTTTGAATCTATAGATTATCTTTGAATCTATCTTTGAATCTATAGATTATCTTTGAATCTATATTTGAATCTATAGATTATCTTTGAACCTATAGATTATCTTTGAACCTATAGATTATCTTTGAATCTATAGATTATCTTTGAATCTATAGATTATCTTTGAATCTATAGATTATCTTTGAATCTATAGATTATCTTTGAATCTATAGATTATCTTTGAATCTGTAGATTATCTTTGAATCTATCTTTGAATCTTTAGATTATCTTTCTTTTGAATCTATAGATTTTATTTTCTCTAAGTACTGGCTGAAATACCCATACGATATCTTTCAAATGTATCTTTGAATCTATCTTTGAATCTATAGATTATCTTTGAATCTATAGATTATCTTTGAATCTATAGATTATCTTTGAATCTATCTTAGATTCTCACAAATATTTGAAGAAGATATCTTTCAAATATTTGTGAGTGTGTAGATTATTCATTTGCATTCTTAAATGTGGATGCTTGATTTTATTCGGAGATAAATCATTCAATATTATTTATATTTATTTTCTGTATGTACTGGCTGAAATACCCATACGATATCTTTCAAATCTATATTTGAATAGATTATCTTTGAATCTATCTTTGAATCTATAGATTATCTTTGAATCTATCTTTGAATCTATAGATTATCTTTGAATCTATCTTTAAATCTATAGATTATCTTTGAATCTATCTTAGATTCTCACAAATATTTGAAGAAGATATCTTTCAAATATTTGAGAGTGTGTAGATTATTCATTTGCATTCTTAAATGTGGATGCTTGATTTTATTCAGAGATAAATCATTCAATATTATTTATATTTATTTTCTCTAAGTACTGGCAGAAATACCCATACGATATCTTTCAAATGTATCTTTGAATATATTATCTTTGAATCTATAGATTATCGTTGAATCTATCTTTGAATCTATAGATTATCTTTGAATCTATCTTTGAATCTATAGATTATCTTTGAATCTATCTTTGAATCTATAGAATATCTTTGAATCTATCTTAGATTATTACAAATATTTGAAGAAGATATCTTTCAAATATTTGTGAGTGTGTAGATTATTCATTTGAATTGTTAAATGTGGATGCTTGATTTTATTCAGAGATAAATAATTAAATATTAATTATATTTATTTTCTGTAGGTACTAGGTGTAATACCCTTAAAATAACACACAATAAAGATACATTTACAGTATTTATAAAAACGATCGAAAATTATATTTTTAATTACGAAATGCTTGATCCTTTTCCCGCTTTTGATAGGTGATTTATTTTAATCCAGTGAGCGAGACGAGTACTTCAGTTAGAAACACAAAAATAGCTTTCTTTCCTGCTAAACACCTTCGCGGCCGGCCACGCACGATCACGTGATACGTTCTCATAATAACACTAAAATACAATAGCTGACTTGCATTCTTTTAGACGCCGGCAGGGAACGATTTTAGGTATAAAGAACAACTCGGTCAAATATAATCTTCCTGTGTATACAAGAAGTAAAATTATTGATAAGTGTATTTTATTTTAATTTATGTGCAGAACGTGTATTTCAGTGAGAAATACACAACTGGTATACATTTAACTTTTAAAGTATAAAGAAGAACGCCGCCAAATTTCATCTTCCTAGGCATCGATAAGGTAAAAGAATGAGTGATTAGTGATTTTTATTTTAACCCAGTAAATCGGATATTTCAGATAGAAGTTCACAAATAGCTTACTTTTCCTATTTCATATATATTGAACAACTCTGCCAAATTTCATCCTCTAGGGTACATGAGAAGTAGAATAATGAGTGAGTGTATAAATGAATTAGTGGGGATGGCTTTCTTATTTATATATAGGTATTAGAAAGAAAAATATTCTGTTTTTAATAAATACGTAATGAGTCTCATACATGAAAAAAAAATACCCAACGTTAAACTTCTTGACTAAAACCAATACTTATACACATTTCATATACGATAATAAATAGTTTGCAAAAAGTAGGATAAGTTGGAGTAAAATTTTTAGTAAAAGTGGCAATTTATCATTCAAATATTATAAAATTTTCATCAATGTTTTTTTTTTTTAAGTTTTTAGGAAACTCAAAAAATAGCATGTTTCCACTAAACATAAAATGGTTAATGTCATGTTGCCAGATGCAACATATAAACTTTTTCAGGAACATAAATGTTGCCAACTAATGACTGAAAATATATACAAAAAATAACAACATCCTTTAAAAATAAAAAAAATTATATTTTTGATAAAAAAGCAAATACCTACCCATTTTACCCCACCCTCCCCTACGACAGTGGAATATGCACACCAATAATTTCATATCATATACGGTTACATTCCAACAAACTCATGCAGATCTCAGCCCCCATCCAAAATACCCCCTACCATGCATTTCAAGATCTCCTGGCGTCATGGCCAAGCAAACACAAGTCCTTATGCAGTTCCCCGTAGTCCTTATGCAGCCCTGACATGGAGCGTATGACTAATATTGATGCACCGCGCTTCGAGTATTAATATTCGAATGTGACGTTTAACGTATGGGTAGCTGCGCGCGTCACTCATGCCCCTTAGGCGCACCCCCCTCCATAAACGTGTATCTGTGTCCGCGCGTATATTTATGCTGGGTTATTGGATTTGGGGACGCATATTATTCCCGTATTTAAACGATATTTGGATGGGTTGGGAATTGGTTTTTGTATGTGGGTATGTGGTAGAGTGATGGTATTAATGGAGAAAGTCACATTAAAGGTGTATAGTGGGCTATTAAAACATTTTGTTTTGTTTTATCAGAAATTCTTTTAAAATTTACTGAGTTTATATTTATTACTAGACGTTCGGCCCAGGGTTGCTGGGGCACACCTTTTGATTGTTACAAACGTATGTTTACACCCTTGTATCGCCGGTTTTTTTTTTCAGAAATATACGCCATTTTTAAATTCATAAAAATAGTTTATTTTCCAATTATATTTTTCCTCTTTATTTATTGAATTGTTGTGTAAATTAAAAGTATCATCTATGTCTCAAGTATTCGTCTATCTCTTAAAGAATAAATAATTATTTTCTTAATTTTTTTTTAAATAAACTTATTAAAATATCACTTAAACCA
Organism: Troglohyphantes excavatus; assembly: GCA_963932185.1. Classification (NCBI taxonomy): domain Eukaryota; kingdom Metazoa; phylum Arthropoda; class Arachnida; order Araneae; family Linyphiidae; genus Troglohyphantes; species Troglohyphantes excavatus. Next base: position 3,204,986 of record OZ010666.1, on the reverse strand, counting down.
CTAGTACAGATAACAACTTTACAATTTGGTTAATTTTCGGATCGCTCTGACGGTTAAAAAAATTGAGTGGGACTTGAACTTGCGACCTATTGTTTCGAAGTCCCGCGCGTTACTGACTAAGCTACAAAGTTACGATTAAGGTATTACATATAAATTCCTAGTTGAATAACTCATCCGTTGATATATAGTGAGGCTAGTTCTTCAAATAGAAACTTATATGTAGTAAAATGTAGGAACTTAAAATTTTAGCAAATTCAGAAGTCTGTAATTTATCTTATATTAAAGGTAAAGTTATGCAAATTCAGAAGTCTATAATTTATCTTATATTAAAGATAAAGTTATACAGCAGACTAGCAGAAAATAATTTCGTTAATAAGATATTATTTAAATAGTAATATATTTTAAGAAACTGAAATATTTTTTTTAATTTCAGACGTGTTCTATGTGTTCAAATTACTTTAATATCTTGATCTATATTTGAATTACAAAAAAAATATTTACAAATAATACACTTAAATAGTATGTAATTTAAAAGTTATATTAACTGGATATATGTACGAACTTTTACTCTTGGTAGATGTTAATTTTTATTTTTATTTTAGATCCGTATCAGATGTTTGGTCCAACAAGTAGCCGATTGGCAACATCAGGTAAGAAAAAAAAACATATTTAAACTTTGATATTTTATATGAAAATTATTAAACCCCACCCTTCCCTCGTTGCTCGGGAAATAAGCTATATCAGCAATATTTCATACACACCCACCTCTAATACTAGAAATTATTTAGAATACAAAGTTTAATAGTTTTTTACCGGTTTTATAATCCAGTTAGTCATACTAGGTACTAATAGAGAATCTTTAAATAAGTGAAAGCCAAAATTTCAAACGTTACGGCGCGATATAGCATGTGCTTTAAATTGGTGTGTTGTGCAACTTGAGCTCTTTTTCTTGTTAAAATAATGGGCCTCAAAGAGTTGACATGTTCATACACTCGGACTCTTTAATTTAGTATTTGAAAAATTGCACAGACTAGTTTAGAAACTGAGTTATTAGCCCAAATGCTGCCATAAGAAAAAAAAACTAACTCCAAAAAGCCACACTTTACAGGAAAAAAAATGTTCTCCTGCATCAAACTTTTGATCCTTTAAAAGGCTTTAATTGTCTGAAAGTAGTTCTTAGCATGTACGAAATTTTATTTTGGTGTTAGTTATATTTTCTTTTACCATGTATAAGTTTATCATGTATTTCTATATACAACTCATCATAAATTTGGGGCATATATAGCCTTTTTTTTAACAAAACCTGCTTCGAATTGGAGTTATGGCGAATTGGTAATTTTAAAGAGAAATCGGATAAGCTAAATTACAAAAATTGGAGTGTTTCCTTTTTAACTGATAACTGTAGACTCTTGACAGAGTTTTTAACTGATAACTCTGACCATGTGTAGAACGCCGCGCTTGTAGTTGTAAGGTTACGAGGTTCAATTATCATTGACGGAAGAACTTAATCAGTGGTCTGTGACTTTTTCTCTCATTGTCCACTAATTCTAAGCCGTGTAAGGCATAATGCAAGTTAAATCAATCGTGATACAAACGCCCTCACGTTACTCACGGTGTGCAAAGAGCGATATAATATGGGGAGCCTTCTAACTATGCTCGCCATCTGACCATGGTTTAAAATAACTAAACATTGTTTTTCTGTCGAGATAGATACGGAACAACCGCCAATAATCGATTTTGTAACTCTAGTGCGACCTTAACTCTGCTAACGAACCAACTTGACCACAAGCACGATTTAGTGATTTTAACCTATTTCTAACACACAAGAAATAACCACATCTGAATAATGCGAAACTAAATCAACTGTATTTCATTTTAGACCTGCCGCTGCACGTCAAGGCAAATATTTCCCTTTTTGTACAGAACTCACAGAATCAGACATGCGCATTTCCATAGATGCACATCAAACAAAAACATAGTCATCAGAATCAACACGATTTAAATGGGTCCTTTAGGTAAACGGTTTCACAGAGAGTATTAAGATAGAAAAAGAGAATTTTTAATATAATTTTAATAAAACTTTCATATAAAGTACGCAGTAAAATAATTCCCATCATATATACTATTTCTGTAGTACATTTTCCTTTTACACATCTTAGACGCAACGTATTTTAACACATGAGATATTAAAAGAAAGAGAATTTCATAAATCAGTATCGAATCGTACTTTCAACTCATAAATATCCACGATATTTTTAAATGCATTTATAATAATTCATTTCAAAGTTTCTTTTTAAACAAGTCATTGATTAAACTTTATTGAATTTTTTATCCATAATATATTAGTTGAGTTTTTTTCACATGGATGTGTGGTACGTGAGGGGAAGGGGCGAGTAGGACGGGGGACGTTCATGCACTAATTATCACACGGGCCTGCTAGTATATAATTTCATTCCTGATATTCACAAACTTCAAGTTATATCTAGCGTACATCTGACTCTTTGACGCAAAATTTCTAAGTCGCCGTTTCCTGTTTTTAATTACTCTCAGTGGTTAACACTCCAAGAACAACTCAGTTTTAAGTCCGTCTCCATTAACTCTTCATTATCTTAATTCAAGTCCCAAAAGATCTCGAGTTTAAACCGTCCCCAACGAAATTACGTCCAAAACAAAGGCCGAGGTGTCTGAGTCAAAGTACTAAACAGACGACGTGCTAAAGAGTCGCGCCATTTTACTAATGGTTCTCAGGGGCTGTCCCCCCTTTTCCGTTAACCCTTCTCTCTCTGCTTTCAGGGAAAAGGGCCCAACAAAGTGAAAAGATGCTTTCTAAAGATCCCTATTCTTTTAGAGGGATGGAGGGAAGCAGCGGGCTTTTGTCTTATCTTCTCTGCAGGTTTGCCGACTCGAATGCATAAAAATCGCCAAATTATCGCCAAATTCTGCTAGCATCTACAAATAATTCAAATTTTAATTGAGTTGAAAACATTGAGTTACAGTTGCATTGGACCTACAGTCATTGAGTTATTGATGAGAGTTTGAAATAGATATTGATTTCTAAAATATAAGAACAATCAGGGCCGCCCTTAATAGCCTAGGGGCCGAGAGCGATGGTAGCCTAATGACCCCTTTACTCGGTACTCTTCCTAAAAAATAATACAAATATTTTAGAAACACTTACTGAATTTGTATTTCAATGAATAATAAATTTGTAGAAGGAAATTATGAATTAATAAATCTGTCCATTACGTCCTTACTTTTACGGTAAATAGTATTCATTAATTCTCTAGACGCCACATAACTTTTGATCGATGATAGAATCTGTACCACATGGTAATAGAATATATCCTACATGTTGATAGAATATATCCACAAATTGATAGAATATATCCTACATGTTGATAGAATATATCCTACATATTGATAGAATATATCCTACATATTGATATAATATATCCTACATATTGATGGAATATATCCTACATGGTGATATAATATATCCTACATATTGATGGAATATATCCTACTTGGTGATAGAATATATCCTACATATTGATAGAATATATCCTACATGATGATAGAATATATCCTACATATGATAAACGCAAATAAAAATAACGCATTTGCAGTTGTAAAAATAGGAAAACATTTTCATCATAATGTTTAACTTTTTTTGGCTGGGCGCGTGTCCCCAATAAATGCGCGAGCGTGTCGTACACTTCTAAAGGCGGCCCTGGGAACAATGTCACATAAGGCTATAATGCTGGCCTCCCACTTTTTAAATTTTCACACCACGACCAGAGTGAAGACATTTGTATCAAAACAGATTTATCTTACACTCTCCCCTCCCCATCAACCAGAAAAGTTTTCAGTTGAGCTTACCTGTGATCAAACTCAAGACCCTCCAATACAGAGTACAAACCAGCTAAATGTAGGATCATTGTACTCGATAACTGAATATTTTGAGTAGGTAGGCAATCAGTTAGGAGTTATAAAATCGTATTTTTATATTTATTGAGTGTGTACAATTGCACAAACAGAAAAAGGAACGGCCTAGGGCTTAACTAAAGTAATTTTTTTAACAAGATCAAGAGTAATCAAGTTTGGTCAATTAACGTCACTCTAGAGCTGCACAATGGACTATTGGCGACGGTTCGGGAACTATCTCGAACGAAGGACTCGAGAACACGGCCTCATATTTTGAACAATGATAAGAGGATGAAGACAACACCTGAGCTGGTAACCGACGTAACTTCCATAAGCGTCATAAAATTTTTCCACAATACAATTTAACGTGCAACAGTCCCGCACGCACGGCGGTGGTATTTGAGGATATTTTTGGGCGAATTTTGTTACTTAAGAGCGAATCTGGAAACCCTCCGAAATGCTGGCTGGATACTGTTCCTCGAGGCCACCGGTCTCTTATATATGCCTTAGTACTGACTGTTGTGTAATCAAACTTGTGTACCAAAACAGTTTATATTAATATTCAGAAAATATGAAAACTCACCAAACTGGAGATTTTTCGTCCAAGCTAGCAACACTGCTCTCCTATAAAAGTAGAACTGACGACAACTAATTGTCTCTACATGTCGTCACGTGGCCTTGTGACGTCGTCGCAGTTTTGCTTGTATTCCTTTTATCATTAGGTATGGGCTTTGTTTCGGCCCACCCCTCTGCCCCCTCCTCTCCCTGACTTTTGTTATTGGTGTGTGAGTGGGGGGTGGGGTGGGAGGGGGAGGAGGAGGGATTGTTGCATGCTAAAAGGTCAAGGATTGGAGATAGAAATGAACTTGAGAGAATACACCCGAAGTATAAAAAAAGAATAGTAATCATAATTAGAGAATATTTCATTATATTAAATTAATTATTATTCACTAATTATAAATTTAATTAATGAATATGACATATAATTAATACAATATAGTGTGCAAAGAAGAGCGATAAATTACAATTTATTTTTACTATAACTTCAGAGGTATTTGAAAAAATGTATATTTAAATTAAGTTTACTTAAAACTCAAAGTACACTGCTTGTTTATTAAAAAAATACTACTAGAAATTTTTTAATTAATTTTGTTTTTACTCTTCCGTCTACGAAAGCTCTTATAGTATATTTTCATTAGTTTCTGAAAATGGTAATTAGTTATTCTAAACCGACGACTAATCGAAATACAATAAAGGGTGTCTATGGATTTGCTTGATTTTAGTACAAATCTGGTTCAGTGAACGTCGTAATAGAGCTGCGTAGGGGGCAATCGGCAACGGTTCGAGATCTATCTCAAAGAAAGAAAGACTCGTGAACACTGACACTTTTTGAACCATGGTCAGATGAACAATCGGGTTTGGAACAAAGCAACGGCACAATGCTTTTAGAAAATAGCTGGTACCTCCTTCGAGCAGTCTTTTAAAGCAATTCAAACCCTGTGAGCAGTCAGTTTTGACTCCGAGCATTGGAATCGGGCAAATAAATCGATATTGAATAAAACAAAATCCAACCTATAATAAAATAAAAGCCGATAAAAAATTTATGGCAATCCAGATGTCGGACCCAATCGACATAGCAACTAACTGTCTGCGGACAGAATATTTTTTTCAGACCAAATTTACGCTTTCTGATTCTGTTTATGAGTCAAATTTAACTAGTTATAATGAGTTTTCAAGCATTAATATTGAGATTATATTACAACTCAGTTTCTAACGCTGTGTTCTGTTTCCTTCTGCAGGCAGCGGTCAAATCCAACTGTGGCAGTTCCTCCTGGAGCTTCTGTCGGACAGTAGCAACGCCAACTGCATCACGTGGGAGGGGACCAACGGCGAGTTCAAGCTCACCGACCCCGACGAGGTGGCGAGGCGGTGGGGCGAGCGGAAGAGCAAGCCCAACATGAACTACGACAAGCTCTCGCGCGCCCTCCGGTACTACTACGACAAGAACATCATGACGAAAGTGCACGGCAAGCGATACGCCTACAAATTCGACTTCCAGGGGCTGGCGCAGGCCACCCAGCCCACGGCGGCCGATCCCGCCTACAAGTACCAGTCGGACCTCTTCATGTCGGGCTACCACCACAGCCCCAAGCTGAACTTCGTCGGGGCGCACGCGGGCATACCCTCCACGACGGGCAGCATATTCCCGTCCCCGACGTCGTACTGGACCAATCCGAGTGCCAATCTCTATTCGAACATTGCAGCTGCCTCTACGCATACGATGCCCCATCACCCCGGACATGTGACGTCACATATCGGGTCCTACCCGCACTATGCATGACGTCAGCAGCAGGACGGCTACATATCGGTGTTGCCGGACTGGATACTGCCTTCCCCACCGGACTGGACTCAGCCGACCATGGTGAAAACCGAGCTCAGTATGCCGGACGCTGTCTGAAATACGAGGATGTATTCCACGATAGCGTGTTATGGTCTTGCTGCACACACAACCTGTTTATACCGAAGGACTGTCTTACGACCTCTGAAGTCTGATAAAATGCATGGTCTAACTGCATAATTGCTTCTGCATAGGATTCCTTCGGCAATGGTCTTAAAAAGCTAGTTCTGGCAACGCATCCTGTGTTACCAAATATCTGTCTTACGTGACCTCAGAAGTTTGTGGAAATGCATGGTCAGCGACATAATAACTTCATTGTATGGTTCCATCTACAACGATCTCAAAAGCTGGTACACATTTGTCGTACTTCCGTACATATGTAGTCTTGAAATCTTCCTGGTTGGTTTACAACGTCCTTCATCACATCAGCTCGGTTCATGATCCTGGCTACGACCACATCAGCTGATCACAAGATTTGTTCTACTATCTCAAAAGTTGATGTGGTTTGTTCTACAATCTCAATAGCTGCTTCAGTTTTGTCCTACAAAGACATATGTTGGTCTTGTAAACTTCCTAGTATGGTTTACTATATCTTTGATCACATAATATGGCCTTATGATCTTGCCTACTACTGGAAGTAATCATTCGACTACATAAGCTCAAAATTTTATAAGATTTGTCCTACAATCTCATAATCTGAGATACGGTTTGTCTTCATAATTCTTCTTTGCGATCAATTCTACCACCGAATGCCTGTCTTCAAATTCCGAAGTAGTATGTTGAATGGTATGACCTACGAATATAAACTGAACGTACTATTTTGTCCTCATACCTTCGAAGTAGGTTAGACAGTCGACTCTCCATCATTACAAACCTGGTTTCGCAAATCACCTTGCCGATTAGAAGAAGACTTCATAACCATACAAAGTAGCATAATTTATAAAATTAATGCCTATTCAGGTGAAAATTGTCCTATAAACATTTTGGAAGATGGTTCAAACTACGATCATAAAGAACAATAGTCGTAGTTGAGTTAACCTACGGTCTCAAAGCTGATAAAAAACAGTGTGTTCTATGAAATCTAAAGCTGCCTGTGGTTTCCTCCAAATAACTTTTTTACTCAAGTCAGCTTCTAGACCTCTATGATAAGAACTACACAACACAACCTTTTGCTAAGCAACATCGCTTTACAATCTTGACATTTCAAATCTAAAATAAACTTTATGAGGACAGTATGCTCATTTTTATTGTTATCTGTTGCCCAAAGTATTCTACAAATGAACAGTTTGAAAGTCAATCTCGATATCAAAACTGCTGTACATAGATATTTAATAGACAGATTGGCATTGAAGTGATGTACAGAAAGTCCTTTGAAAAAACGTGTATGATAAAAGGATGTTATGTACACAATATTCACAACGATTATCCATAACAATGGATCATAGAATATAAAACAATTTTGTACAAAGATAGTTATATAATGAAGCGCTATATATTAACTGGTTTTCGTTCATGTGTAAATTCAAATGATTCTTAAGGTATTTGTTAAGTTAAAAGTTCATTCAAATTCAGGTTTGAATTAGAGAATAACATTATCACATTTTCGTAACTCTTTTGTTTAAGGCAGTTCTAAGAGAAAATTGCATGGACTAATACTTTCTTCTTTGTTCATTTATTTTTTGAGAGAAAATTAGAAAATATCATTCCAATTTTCAATTAAAAGAAACACTGTAATTTGTGGTTTTTCTACTTGAATTCGTAAATCTTAAAATTTTATAACAAAATACATCACTTTTTCTTAACAAACAACATTAGTTCTGTCAAAAAATCAAATTTCAGAAAAAATAATAGAAAATAACATTTGTCAAACAATTTTTAATTTTAGGAATTATTTTATTTATATTTACATTTATTTTTTGTTTATGTTTACATTTATTTTTGTTTATGTTTACATTTATTTGTAAATAAATAAGTCATTTAAATGATTTAAGTAATATCAAGTTTGTATATATTTCAAATGGTTATTTAATTATATATTTATAATTTTATGTTTTTTAAAGATGCCCCCAAACCACTCTTTAAAAAAATATATTTATTTTCGTATTTAAAATTATTTTTTTCTCACTCAGCATATGGTTTACAGAAAATTGATTTTGTGTAAAAAGACGTGTAATGATCTAGTCAATATAAATTTTGTGTTCATTTTATAGAGAAAACAATTGCTCCTAGTCATTTACCAAAAATGTAATATATTGTCAAATAAAGTGATTTGAAATACTCACATCTTTGAATGAATTAATAATTTAATAAATCAATCGACACAATGTTTAAACTTAAACTTAGTTGTAACTGGTCATAACTTCTACTATTTCTTATACACTTAGTAGAAATATTCTTTTTAGCATTTAAAGCTAATATATTTATTATATTACAAATCTTCATTCAAAGTGAAAAAAGTCGTATGCCTAACCATGACATTTTTAAAGAAAACAAAAAGATTTGGTTCATTATAATTATTATATTTAATAGAACCTTTTAACATTTGATTGCATGTTTTATTGGATTAGCTGATGGCATAAGAGATTTTAAAACCAGGTGAATATAAAGAAAATAATGCTTCATATAGAAATAATAAAATAAAATGTAATATTTGACATACGATCTTTTGCACATTGAACGACGATATTCGTTTCAGAATATTGTGATTTTGTCTGAAAAGGGGTGTGATTTTCTAGTGAATATTACTGTTTTTTTTTTCATTTTTATTGTAAAAAGTTTAAGGGCACACAGTAGCTAAAAATTATAAAATTCATGATTATTATTTTTATTTGCCGAAATAATGGTTAATCTATGTCCCACTAGATCTGCAGATTTAGCTATTGGCGAGCTGAAATAATCGTTTGAATCTTATAAATACACGTACAAACTTCTCGAACTTACCTACGTTTTTTAATAAGTTATTTGAGATTTTATGCTGGATGACAGGTATGTATTTTAAGGAACACAAGAATTTAAATCGTTCTTCTCAGTCTTTAGTTTTCTGTGATATTAAGTTTTTCGAAACGCTAAGGAATTTTATTATATTTTATTATTATGTATATTTTTTAAAGCATCTTCTAAATTATGTGTACATTATAAATTGGCATTCGAATTAGCTCTATGTGTAGTAGTTTTTTTTCAATTACTAATGTCAAAATACATGCAGTATACGATATTGTAATGCCAATACTTATGTATTATAGTTTATTTTGAAACGAAAAGTTCAGTGAGAAAAAGTGATGTTAAAAAGTATATATATTTAAAAAAGCCTTAGCATTTAAAAAAAAACTTTAAAATGTAAGTTTAAATTTGGGAATAAAATACAAACAGTTATGGAATTTGTTTAGGAAATAAAGTTTTTTTATTTAAATTTGTATAATATAGATTAAAAAATCGATTCAAAAAGTATTTAAAAAAAAGTTAAAGTGGTACCGCGTTGCCTTAAAGAAGAATCATATACACACATTTAATAGGGTGAATACAAAATACTATAACAATTTTCAAAGTTATATCTCAGTAAACAAACAACTTAGAGCTTTAGCATGTGTCTTTATGAGCGACTTTCATCTCCCTACAAAAAGAATAATTTGTTTATTGTATGTTCGGTGTCGTTGTTTACTAAAAGTGAATAGGTTAACACGGTTTATATATTCAAAATGGGTTTTCTCCAGTTCAGAATTTATCCCATTTAGGTATGGAGTATCGTAATTGCTTTCATCAATTTAGTTTAAAAGGATTAATTTGCAAAGGCAAACGAAATTGTATTGAAGAAAGTTTAAATTAACATCTCTTGCACTCAAATAGAACTTCGAAATGTTCTCTGTTCGCAACTTCGTTGGAACGGGTTCAACATAGGGCTACAAAATTGGTTCAGGGTACTTTGGAAATGAATTTTAGATACAGACTTAGAACTTCTTAAACATGTATCCACTCGAAGAGATAAGAACCAGAGGGGGCCTTTTTCAACTATTTAAATTTATCACATCGGGTGATGTTGAAAGCATAAAATTTTACACTGACGGACCTGAGGTGACAAGTTGTACAAATCGCAACTTAATCGGGAAGGTAAGAATAATTGTTTTTATAATAAAGAAATAGATATATGGAATAGTTTGCCCGAAGAAATGGTTAGTTTTGTCTTGAGTAGGTAGTTTAAAAAATAACATATAGATCGGCATTGGATGATTGTTAGGGACCTATAAACAGGACCAATATTCCTAGGCTTACAGTCTGTAGTTGGTCGCCATTATTTGTGTTTGTCAGTGACATTTAGAATGACGCTGTAAGTTATTTGGCTGAGGAGTTATTGCTTTTCAAATTTGTGATATCTTTTGTAATCACCTTATATATTATAAAATAAGGTTTTTAAATAATCGCATTTACACTGTTAAAAATATGTACTCAAAAATAAGTAAAATGTACACGATTTAAGTACATTCGATGCTTATCATAGCTCCGAATACATAAGTTTCACTTTTGAAAATGACATCTGCTCAAATATGAGTTTAATGAGTAAAAAAAGAGCAGTTGCTTGCCTACATAAGCTGCCTTCATGCGTCACTTTCAATAAATATCAAATAATAGCAACCAAGACTTACAAGGAATCGAACCCACAATCTCTAGCACCGCAGTCCAGTATCTTATCCGTTGTACTACCAAGACGAAGTGAAGAAGTCATAAACAGAAGAAATGTTAAAAAAAAGTGAGTCAAAAGAATAGGAAGTAAGATGATTGAGTTGTAATAACTCAGTTTTCCTTTAAAAAATCAGGATAAAAAATGAGGAAAACCATCTTTTGAAACACTGTTTTAGGTTTGTCAGGTCGACTTGTTAAGATGTCTTGAATAGTAGTTGAGATTAGCAATATTAAATCACACTTCTGAAGTTTGAGACAGTACAATGACTTAAATTTGAGTACGTCATCGGTCATTTACGAGGCAATTGTACTCAAATAAAAAAACGAGTGTGTTCAGGTACTCATTTTTAAGCACCTTTTTTTTAACTGTGTACGAAACCATTTTTTTAATAATATTTTAATAGAAATGCAGTTGTAATTTCCCATAATACCATTTTTCTATAATTAGTTTGTCCAAACCCTAAAATCCCCAATTTTTTATACAAATTGGTTTGTCCCAAATAAATCTCAGCGTCGCATTTTGTTTTAATGAGCAGTTATTCCAGAGAACAGAATTCCAGTGTTTCAGCCCAAGACCATAATAGGCCCCTTTTCAGTGCCGCTAATTGTGCACAATTTCTTGAAATGGTCATTAAAACAACTCATAAAGTTTCCAGGGCTTAATGTTTTGAAAATAATTAATGAAACGCTTTTTTTGTCTCTTCTTTCTTTAAGTCAATTTACAGCAAAGCCTTAAAAAAAAGTCTTTGTTCTTTCCTCTAAAACTTTCCTAATTGCACAAGAATTTTACTTATTCTTAAATAAAACTTAACCGTTAATTCTTAAATTGACTACACTTCTGCCCCCGTAAAAAAATCTCCTCTCCTCTGTGTATTAAAAAATAAATTGTTCATAAAACCTATTGTTTTAATTATGTTATATTGACCATAAAGAAGAAAATGGTATAATTTCTTTATAAAACAAAATTTTTCATGTAATATTTTATGAGTTGTAAAAACGATTTTGCGAATAAAGCCAAGCTATTATTGAGAGTTACGTAATTAATTATTAAAAAAATACAATTTTTTGACAAATTGACATAAAGAAGAGTATTTTTCATTGCCATTTATAAAAAAATAACAGTTTCTATAATGGTAGTTGTTAAAAGGTTACTTAAAATATTAGAAGAATGAGATAGAATTGGAACATTTTATACACTAGAAAAAATAAATGCTAAAAAATAAGTAAAATTTACAAATTTTTGAGTGCATTCAATGCTTATCATAGATCCAACTCCATAAGTTTTATTTATAAAAAAACGTGTACTGAAATGAGTACAATGCGTAAAAAGAATAGATGTTAACCTACATAAACTTCCTTCATAAATCACTTTCAGTAAATATCAAATAAAACCAAGACTTACCGGGAATCGAACCCATATTCTCAGGCACAGCAGTTCACGGTCTTATCGGTTAAACTACCAGGGCGATTTGAAGAAGTTATAAACAGCAGAAAAGTTAAAAAGGTGCACCCAAAGAAAAATAACTTAAATTCGGATGATTAAAATTTAAATTTAACAACGTAATTCTGCAACACTTTTTTAATAACTCCTCAAATGCAATTGAATATTTGATAGGAGGTTGAATACTGTTTTGACACTTCCAGAGTTGGTAATGATGCTCGAATGGAACTTCATCAACTTTGAAAACAAATTAACGAGTTTCCCTCTGTAATGGAACTCAAATTTGTAATGTGTGTGGTTATCTATTAGTATAAGTAATTAGTTTTAGTTAGTTTATAACTATACCTAGTTAGTTTATACCTACTAGCCGAACACCCTGTATTTCATATACATAAATACAGAGTGGTCATAAATAAAGGCATCTGTAGCTAAAACTACTAAAAGAATCGCATCAAATTTCGTATTAAAGTTATTAAAGACATACGGAAAAATTTTCCATGAAAAAAATTAATACTAAAAATCACCGATAATCGGAATTTTGGCTTTGTCCTCACCGGAAACAGGTATAAAATATAACAAAAGTGGTTTTAAAAAACACCTAAAAATATTGTAGGTATTAAACTCAAAATAACTAAATATTTATTCATCAGAATCAGGGTCTCCAGAACCACGTAGTCTATTTTAAAGGTGCTCCTTGATAATAAAAAATAAAATTCCTTGTGCACAACAAATTCCATTTTATGTGTGTTTTGATTCTTATGAATAATTTTTTTTTTCCTTGAGGTTAATCAGTAAATTTATCTTGTGTGTCAACCTCAACTTTTTTTGTGTACCTGGTTACACAGTGCCAAAGCTCTTCTATCGGCTATGTTCGGTAATATTTTTTTAACGGAAATATTCTTTCTGCGCCTTCAATATCTTTAATATATGAACTTTGGTGTAATTTCACTCATTACTGTTATAGCTACACTGTTGTTAACATCAAATATTGTTGATTTCAATATTGTTGGTTTCCACGAAAATAAAACTTGCATGAAAAACTACTAGTACACTCAAAAATAAGTCAAATGTACTCATTTTTCAATACATTCGATGATTACCACAGCTAAGAATACATAAGTTTCATTTTTGAAAAAGATATGTATTCAAAAAATGAGTACAATGAATAAAAAAGCTCATTGTAGCCTACATAGGCAGCCTTCCTAAATAAATAAATTTCAATAGATATCGACAATTACAACCAAGACTTACCGAGAATCGAACCCGTATATGCAGGCACCGCTGTTCAGGGACATATCCCTTGTACTTCCACCAGGGTGACGTGAAGAAGTTATAAATAGAAGAAATGTGTAAAAGGTGTGCCAAAAGAATGGGATGTAAGAAAATTGAGTTGTAATAACTCAATTTCCATATCAGCAATCGACATCAAATTATGTGGAAAAATATCTTCTGAACAACTATTTTTAAGTTTATCAGATCGTTTAGTTAAGATGGCTTGAACAGAAGCTGAGATTATCAATATTAAATCACACTGCTCATTTTTGAGAGTGTACGATTACTTAAATGTGAGTACGCCATTGCTCATTTACGATGCAATTATATTAAAAAAACAGAGCACGTTCATGTACTAATTTTTAAGAAATTTTTTTTACAGTGAACAGCTGCCTTTAAACATGAGAACTTATATATGACCCAGTACAAAATAAAAATGCAGAAAATCCCACTGAAACCTCTCTTAAACACCGATCATCCTCGGCTATTCTCAATGAAAAAAAAGCAAAGATCTCTTTCTAAAAAAAATCCCAATATTTCTCTCCTTCTAAGATTCGGCTACGAGACTTCGGCTCACATTTATTGATTTCCGGTTGTATTTACTTCCCATGCATTCCAGTTACTTTGCATTGCTAATATCGAAGGAGTTTAGGAGGAATAAAAATAATAAAAGATGGGGGAAAGAAGAAGAGGGAGAGAGTAATTGATTCTTTTGGAATTTATTTGCTATTTGGGAAGGGGAGAAAGTGACATGTTTGGCCACTCTAAGTGCTGATTTTACTTATGAGGGTGGAGGGGGGATTATTTTTCATAAATGTGACTGGAGTTTATGGTGTTGCTTCGGAGTTTTTTTTAGGTTATTTAAATCAGTGCGTGAAAAATGTATCGGTTTCAAAAAGAGTTTCAGAGTTGATCGTGTTTCGCTTTGTAGTATCGACACGAAAGAGGATTTAGATTTCAAATTTGAATTGAATATCAATAGGTTTGCAATAAAATATCAGATCTATTGATATTGTTTGCTGTTTGATAAGGGGTGGAAATAAAGTTTAGTATTATAATTTCAAAAAATAGAAGGACATGTACTCAAAATCGAGTACATAGTGAGAATCAATTTTGAGCCTATTTAGTAGTAGCAATATTGCCAAATGCAAAGGCTGCTTTAAGTCATTTTACTAACTGGTAATTGATATATAATCCAATACAACTTTTAAATTAATATAAATACAAAAACAACGAATACTTCCCCAATTACAACCAGGTCATACCGGAAATCAAACTCAGAACGGTTGCTCCGCTATCGAGTGATCTGTCCGTTAAACAACCACGGTGACATTAAAAGTTATAATCAGAATAAATTTCAAAAAATATGTGTAAAATGATTGGGAAGTAATATAATTGTGTCGCAATAAATCAGTTTCTTTTGAAATAATCTTTTTCTGAACTACTCTTCTAAATTTCTCAAGTTTCATTAAAATTGCTGGAACAGAAGCTGAGCTTAGCGGTATTTAATGACATTGCTGATTCTTGAGAAAGTACGTTTACTTACATTTGAGTATGTCCTACGTTCGTTTACGATACAATTATACTTAAAGAAAAATGAATAGGTTGGTTCAGATTCTAATTGTTAAGTTCATTATCCCATAACGTTTATTGACTTTACTCAAGCGCGAAAAATACATTTAAAACGTACAAATTAGTATAAAAGGTCACAAATTGAGATCACAATCTGCGACACAAAGTATTAATTCATATATTAAAATAATAACAAAAAAAGAGACATATTTCATATCTATACAGAATATTTATGTTATTAGTTTTAAATATTGGTACATCTTTAGCTAATGCATGATCTAAGTTACATAATTCGATAATAAAATTATAATATAACTTTAAAAAAAGCTATTAAAATAATACTTAGTAATTTAAATTAATACTCAATTAAATTAATATTCGTTTTTTTTTAATTAAAATCATGAAATTCAATTAATATTAATTTACTTAAATTAATATTTCTGTATTTAAATTAATAATCGTTTATTTAAATTAATGTTCATGAATTTCACGTTTGTATTTAAATTAATATTTGTCTATTACTTTGAGTAGGTTCAATTTCCAGAAATGGCTAAGCGTTCGTTGGAAACCAAGTTAAGTTATAGGACCTGGCCTATTGAACTTTCGATTGTTGTTGAATATAACCAAATGATTGTAAACAATTGGCCCTTATAAACCAATCACTGGAATTGCAACATATATGTACATACTTTACATTAGATTTGCAACAAAAGTTTGTTTTTCAATTTACATGATTAAAGTTTGTGATGTTCCTAAGTTATGTGAAATTTTCAACATGCTATTTGTTGACCAAGCGACTGCGATATTTCTGTTTTAACTCGACCTTTCGGCATATGTTTGTTACGCAGTTATGACCACATATGTTGTTCGATTTATTTTTCAAATAAGATATGAATGTTCCTTGAAGTCCTTAAAATCGACATATATCCGGTTTTTTTAAAACAATTTTTTTATTGAGAGATCTAGTGTTTGCAGGATTACCAGTTTACATAGCTAAATCAATTTTAATTTATAGTTTTGTTATAAAAGAATGTAGCTATATAAATATAATAAATCGTTTTATAAAATAAGAACATTTCCATCAATGTCTTTGTAATAGATTGCATAAGCGCCAATATATTTTCTTAATGATTGAAAAAAGAACATTTTCTAATAAAAGTCTCAATTTAACATCTGGAAATAAAAAAACCCAAACCGACACTGATGACGTCTATTTTAATGAGGAATCAATTTGGCGAGAATCCTGTGCTCATTTCCATTTTGCGGACCAATTACACTTTTCCTAAACTCTCTTTTGACACCGAGTGTCCGCGATTGTACAGAAATGGCGAACTCTCAACTCATCATTTCGATGGAGTTTAAACTCTTCTTATCATCGCTCTCTTTATTCCGTCATCTGTGACGTCATCCTGGCCCCGCCCCCCTGCTCTTCATCAATTCCCCCCTCCCCTAACACGCCAACTCGCCACTAGGTCTGCCAAGTGTATGAGTTCAATACCGCCAATCGAAAACAATCGCCAAAATTATTCTATTGTAGTGTTTCATAGTTAAGAAATATTTTTCAGGATCACTAAGAATTTTACAAAATTAGCATGGTCTTAACTATTTATAACGACTTATTTTATGCTACGTTTAACTTTCGATATAACGACACTTCATTGGACAAATACGAGAATGGTTTTTGAAACGATGGGTCGCTGTAACGAAGGTTACTATAACGAGTGGTCGTTGTAAGAAAGGTCTATTTTATTACAGGTTGTTCCATATTAAAGAAATTATAAATATTGGAATAAAATGAGTTATTTTAACATTGAATTATTTTCCAATTATACATATTTTTGTATTACAATAATTTTTCGTTATTAATACTGTTTTTACCTTCAATTTTAAACATCTTTTTGCATTACTTTAATTGTTTGTTTTGTCATACGAAGACAAACACATACAAGCACAATACAATACAAACACTAAACAAAATATGGAAATTATAAATGTAGAATAAAAGTGACATTTGTAAGCGTACTTTATATTTCTGCTAAAGAGTGTATTGACTTATACGGTCAAATATTTAAAATCAAATTATCGTAATAATCACTTATTAACAAAATTCTGAAAAAAGAAAGTTTAAAAAGATTTATCAAACTTTTGCAATAAGCATCTAATGCTTAAAACAAAAAAAAAATTCCCATGAATTCTACAATTTGAAAATTATAAGCCATTTTTAGTAAATATAACAGTAGTAAAATTAAAAGAACTTTTAAAAATAAAGGGCATTTTTGCTATAAGCGATTAATGGCCAAGACCAAAAGAATTCAAATCAGTTCTACAATTTTAAAGTGGAGTTTTTGAGTACTAGAAAAATAGGGTAATGTTCATTCTGTAGATGAAAAATACGTTAGTTAAAAATTGAAGTCAACTTTTTGTTATTTTCTAGGAATTCGAAATTTTCTAAAATTACGTAGATATTACACATAATTTTAACGAATGAAACTTAAATTATACTTTTGTTATTCCGCTTCTTTCCTATTATGAGCTTTCAGGAGAAAATATTTGTTTTAGTAATAGTTTAAAAATCAGTAATTAAAAATGTAGATAATCAAAAATCGCCAATATTGGCGATTTTTCTCCAAAACATGGTTTGCACATCCTCCCCCCACCCCTCCCCTTCTTCAACACTTCAATAGATATAAATGACTCAAGCATCGCTAATGTTTCAAAAAACGGCTTTGATCTTTTTTTGCAATTTTATTTTATCTTTCTTTTGCTTCACCCTCTCTTTTTTTTCCGAAACCATTTTTCATTTTTTTCCTTAACTCTTCTTCAAACGAATGTACGTTTGTTTCTTGCGAACTGAAAATTATCTTCTGTTCCTGTCGCTTTTTTTTTTTTTTTTGCTACATCGCTTCTTTTTCCTTCAGACCTTTTCTTTATGTATTTTATCTTTTTTTTATTATTATTTATTTTAAAGCTGCTCTTTTCATCTGTGCTTTAATAAAAAACTGTTTTACACACAAAACATTTTTCATTTTCAACAGACGACTCGGCGAATCTCTCATTTTGTCCCTTTAATTTTTTCTCCCTAACTCCCGCCCGCTTTTTCGTAATTTCTTTTATTTTGTGTTTCTTCTTTTCACTTCATTCTCATTTTCCCTTTTTAATTTTGCTATCTTACAACTGCGTTTAAAAAGTCCTTTTTACTGAATTTTAATGCGGAAAAGGCACTGGAAAAACTAGGGGGAAGACAGGAAAAGAAAGACTTTAAAAAAAAGGTATACCAAAAAAAAAGGAGAAGTTTCTTTGCTTAGTTGTAAATAGAAAAAGACGTTTTTTAAGAGAAAATTAAAAGTAACTGATATTTCCATTTTAAAAGAAACGAAAGTCTTTGAAGTTAAAGTCGGAGTGTGTTTTTTTATTTAAAATATATAAAAAAAATCTTTGAAAGATATTTTACTTTTGCTTTGGTTTCCAGAGTTCTTTAAGAAATAATTACGAGCAGGGTTTAACTGCTGCAAGTCTAAATTTAAAAACTGTTATTTTGGTTTTAATAAGCTTTGATGAGGAATCGAATATTTAGTGGAATTCTTGCTCATAAATATTAAAGCGAAGTGAAAGCATGAAGTGAATTGATAAAAAGGAACGATGCTAATGTGAAACGGAACCTGCAAAGTTTCGGACTATTTTTTTTTTTACTTTCTTTCTTTCTTTCTTTATTGATATGTGCTTATATTATAAAAAATTGTAAGTATAATCAGTATGGATGCTTTACACTTAATGTTTAGTATACAGCAAAAGACATAATTACGATTTGGCAATACTGAATGCAGTATTATAGAAAGTAATATTTTCTGTGATTTTTTTGTCATGAAGAAATAATGTCAAACGAAAATTATCAAAATCACGGATTTTTCGAAAATAACATAGAGTATATTTTATTAAATATAAAAATTGGTTTAATTCACCCTAGCATCCTAAAACCATCTATTAGGCCAAATTAATAATTTGCTAATGCCATATAAATATGTTTAATTAATCTCTTTAATTTTGTAGTTTTACTTCAATTTTGTAGTTATATACTTAGTAGTTTCAGTTTCGTTTGTACGGTACAGTTTTTTCCCTGACATAATCTGAGATAATTTTTTATTTATTTTTTTAATAAATAACTTTATTTTTTTAACTGCATTAATGTATGTATGATGTATTAAAAAAGTTCACAATCAATTAAAAGGTTTTCAAGTTGAAATTGAATTACCAGTCTTATTATTCCAATATGCCCGATATTGCGATTTACTATTTCAATTTTTTTAAACGAAATAAACAAATAGATTTTTACATAAAAAGATAAATCTATTTTGCAAATTTCCTTTTTTTAAATGTTTTATTTTAACGTTGACCTTTTTGAAATGTAACATGGGCAGTAAAAACCTGTGTATAATATTTGTTCTCTCATACGATTAATTGACGGATGGGTAACACCCCTTTTTCTGGATCTGACGAATCAACAAACGAGTTTGTGCCTATCGTCCAATCGGCTTATCTAAACCAAGTAAACATTGAGACGTCACATCAACCATTTAAATGGGGGCGAACAGAGCCATCTAGTTATAACACCAGATATATTCATTTTCATAAATTTTACATGAGACGCTAAAACCTAAAACTACCCGACAGACAGGTGCTTTTGTATCTAAATGTATGACTTTTAATGCACTTTCAGATTAGATTCATACATATTTGGTCAATACCACTTTGCAAGGTGATATTGTGCATTGAAACTTGCACTGTAAAAAAATTCTTAAAAATTATACATTAACATACTAGCTTTCTATTAGAACAATTGCATCGTAAATAAGCGATGACTTACTCAAATTTAAGTAATCGTACTTTCGCAAAAATGAGCAGTGTGATTTAATATTGTCAATCTCAGCTTCTTCAAAGCGACCCGACAAATTAAAAGTATTTGTTCAGAAGATGGTTTTTCATATTATTTGATATCGATTTCTTAAATGAAAACTCGGTTATTACAATTCACTTATCTTACTTCCCATTTTTTTGGCACACCTTTTTAACATTACTTCTGTTTCTAACTTCTTCACGTCTCCCTGGCAGCTTAACGGATAAGATTATGGACAGCGGTGCCTGCAGGATCTGGGTTCGATTCTCTGTAAGTCTTGGCTGTAATTGTCGATATTTATTGAAAGTGATTTATGAAGACAGCCTATATAGGCTTGCATCTGTTCGTTATATTCATTTTAACCCATTGTACTCATTTTTAAGTACATGTATTTTCAAAATTGAAACTTAGCCATGATAAGAATGGATTGTATAAAAAATGAGTGCATTTTACTTATTTTTTAAGACCTATATTTAACAGTGTGTAAACCGTATTAAATAAAAACGAATTTGTAAAAAATATGGATATATCCTTTTTTGAAACTAGAGGTCACAACTATGCTCTTTAAATGATATACAAAAAAAAAAAGGAATATCTTTTGACCAACTATAAGACCAAACTCTTCGCATCCTTCAACTGGGTGAATAACTTTTATTAGATTCTGAAGAACCACTGAAAATCTCTTTTCAAAGAATTTTATTCGGATTCACTTTCGATTTCTCAGTGACCCTTCTTTGAGAATTGTTCAGCCGTTCTACGGTGACATCTCTACACACAGAAAGGACACTCCCCCTACAATTGGTTGACAGCAAATCACATGAGTCGATGGCCGCCATATTGCTGATTTCAACGAAAGGGAAACTTGCATGTGAAAGAACTACTATTACACTGTTGAATATAGGTACTTAAAAATAAGTCAAATGTACTCATTTTTGAGTACATTCGAAGCTTATCATGGCTCCGAATACATTAGTTTCCATTTTGAAAAAGACATGCACTCAAAAATGTGTACAATAAATAGAAAAAATTCAATAAATATCGGCAATTACAACCAAGACTCCTGGGAATCGAACCCAAGTCCTCCGACACCGCAGTCCATCGCAGTCTACCAGAGCCACGTGAAGGACTTATAAACATATTTTTTTTTAAATGGTGTGCCAAAACAATGGGAAGTAAGCTAATTGAATTGTAATAACTCAGTTTTCATTTAAGCAATCGACATCAAATAATGAGGAAAGCCATCTTCTAAAACGCTATTTTAAATGTGTGTGTCAGGTGGCATTGTTAAGATGGCTTGAACAGAAGCTGAGATCAGCAATATTAAAACACACTGCTCATTTTTGAGAAGTACGTTTACTTAAATTTGAATACGTCATCTCTAATTTACGGTGCAATTGTATTCATTGAAAAACGAATATCTTCAGGAACTCATTTTTAAGTACCTTTTTTTACAATGTAGAAACAGCCGGTCTTCGCATGGGATTAAATAAAACGAAGCACTATAGAATACATGATCAGAGAATAATTATTAATAAAATAATTATTATCTAAACCGATGTCTAGCAATGCATATACTAATTTTTATTGTAACCTTTGCAGTTTTATTAAACGTTATAATATTAAAATGTAACAATTTTTGGTATGCAAATAATTATAACTAAAAATAGGTATAAACATGCTTCTTCTAATTTGGTTGGTAAAACACTTATTTTTATTGCGTTAAAGAAATATTTGTCTCAATTATTTAAAGCATATACATATATTATTTATTTGTTTTAAAGTATTTTTTTGTTGGCGACATCTTATAATTTTATAGCTAAGTTTATATATTTTTTTTAAATTGGATTTTTTTTAAATGGTTTCTAGAACCTTCATAAATTGATTTCAAAAAGTAAATGGAAAATTTTAAAATTCTCGAAGATTAAAAATAACTATATACAAATATTTCACAAATAGCTCCCTGAAAAATACGTATATAAATAAAAAATTGTTTGTCTGTGATTTCGAACTAACATTTTAAATTTTGGTTGATTTTATTTATGTAATGCAATACTTACTCATTAAATAATATTATTTTATCTGTCTGTTCGGTTTTAAAACAAAAGCGTCTGTACGGAATTCCAAAAAATATGCAGAAAATTTTCAATAATACTCTAGTTCCAAATCTACACTTTGTATCATGTTAATATTTATATCCATTTAAAAGTTATAAAAAACACTCTTTTCCATAATTTTTAATACTGTTATATTATTTATTGAGGATATCTTCGATTTTAAACAGCTTTTTTTCTGGAATATAATTACACTCTTAAAAATAAGTACTCAAAAATAAGTAAAATTTACTCATTTTTGATTACATTCGATGCTTATCATGGCTCCGAATAACACCAGATATATTCATTTTCATAAATTTTACATGAGACGCTAAAACCTAAAACTACCCGACAGACAGGTACTTTTGTAACTAAATGTATGACTTTTAATGCACTTTCAGATTAGATTCATACATATTTGGTCAATACCACTTTGCAAGGTGATATTGTGCATTGAAACTTGCACTGTAAAAAAATTCTTAAAAATTATACATTAACATACTAGCTTTCTATTAGAACAATTGCATCGTAAATAAGCGATGACTTACTCAAATTTAAGTAATCGTACTTTCGCAAAAATGAGCAGTGTGATTTAATATTGTCAATCTCAGCTTCTTCAAAGCGACCCGACAAATTAAAAGTATTTGTTCAGAAGATGGTTTTTCATATTATTTGATATCGATTTCTTAAATGATTTTTTAATTTCTTAAAAATAAGTACTCAAAAATAAGTAAAATTTACTCATTTTTGATTACATTCGATGCTTATCATGGCTCCGAATATAGTTTCAATTTTGAAAAAGACATGTAATCAAAAATAAGCACTATGAATAAAAAGAGTAGATGCTAGCCTACAAAGGTTGCCGTCATAAATAACTTTCAACAAATATCAACAATTACAACTAAAACTTATAGGGGATCGAACCCAGATCCTAGGGTACCGCAGTTCAGATCCTTATTCGCTGTACTACCAGGGTGACGTATTGAAGTTATAAACAGAAAACTTGTTTAAAATGTGTGACAAAAGAATGGAAAGTAAAATAAATGAGATTTTATATCTCAGTTTCCATTTAAGCAATCGAGCCCCAATTGCTCAGTGGATAAGGCGTTCATCTACTAATCAGAGGTTTGGTGGTTCGAATCCGTGCGATGGACTTGACAAAGAAAAGTAATAAGTAGTGATCTTGCGATCAGAGGGTTGCCAGCTTTGCTACAAAAATACTAGAAAGTCGTCCAGAACATCCAACAAATTATACTAGCGTGTATACGGGACTGGTGCACGATAAATCTGATCGGGGTCCAATGTCCTGACGCCTATTGAGGTTGCGTCGGTTACCAGCTCAGGTGTTGTCCTCATCATCAGATCATGGTCCAAAAATACGAGACATCGTTCCTGGGTCTTTCCTTCGAGATGGCCCCGAACCGTCGACAATAGCCCACTGTGCAGCTCTAGTGCGACGTTAGTTAAACAAACCAAAACCAACCAAACCATTTAAGCAATCGACAGAAAATAATGCGGAAAAATATATTTTGAATAACTATTTTAAGTGTGTCATATCGCTTTGTTAAGATGGCTTGAACAGAAGCTGAGATCAGCAATATTAAAACCCACTGCTCATTTCTGAAAAAGTACGATTACTTAAAGAGTACGTCGTCGCTCATTTACGATGTAATTATACTAAAAGAAATACGTGTAGGCCCAGGTACTCATTTCTAAGTACATTTTTTTTTACAGTGTATGATTACAAGATGAGCATTGGTGACCAAAAAAATTGGTTCGTTTTTCCAATTAAGGTTATTTAACTAATGCAATTTTTGGTTAGCCTGTCCACAAACAAAACATATTTTATGTCAGAAAGTTTTTTTATTTTTATTTTTTATGTTTATATTATTTTTTTCGTTTTTTAGTAATTGTATTATAGCAACAAAAACATTTTAAATATTACGCAAAAATTCAAATATATAGAAAAATTAAGTTTTTGAAAAGGTATAATAGAGGAAACTTTTCAAATACAGAAAACATATTGGACTGAAGTTTAATTTAATGCACCGCAAGTAGTATTTATTTTATTAATTAGCAATCAAAATAAGTAATTACTTAATAATGCATCATCCTCATTACCCAGTGATAATTAACAACGACTAATAATTAATAACGAAACTTTACAATTATAAAGTAATAATTAGCAATGGGTAATAATAATAACGAAATACTGCTTCGAGAATTAATTACAAACAAGTACAGTAGAACTACGATTATCGGAACTCCAGTTATACGGGTAAAACAAATCAGATCGTCAATTATCCGGATTCGATTACTTTTGAGAGAAAAAAAAATAAAAAATGAGCAAAATCCACATTTTAAAAGTTCCTTATCGGTGAATGGTATTATTTTTAAGGGTCGTTAAAGTGCATTACATGCTAAAGCAAGTTCGTTGTTTTTACTGATAAATAACTTATTTTCGTGAATTATCCTATTATCCAATAAATCGATTATCCGAATAGGATCTGGTCCTAATTGATATTGATCCGGATAATTGGAGTTCTACTGTAGTAATAAAAAACAACTTAATGTTGTGTAAGCATTATTATGAAATAATAATTATTAATAATTAATTAATAATAGCTTGTAGTTAAAATATCCAGCAAAAAAGTATATTGCAGTAAAGGAGCTACCATGAAAAAAAGTCAGCATTAAACTTTCATAAAAATTGTCAAATTGAAGGTTTTTTTGAAAGTTTTAAAAAGAATATTGAAACAAAATACTGCAGTGTTTTTGGAGGTTTTAATTTCCCTGCATAAAACCTTTAAAATAGCTGCATTTTACCTTCATGATTAAAAATTGAAGCTGTTTTGCAAGTGTTTAAGATGGATTTTTTTATAATTTTTAGGAAGGATATTGAAACAAAAACCTTTAATTTTATAGATCTTCAAAACAAATACAGTTTTTCTGCATAAAACCTTCAATTTAAAAATTTTGATGAAGGTTTTATGCTGACTTTTTTTGCTGGGTATATAATTATTTGCAATTGAGCTTTTCATAGGTTATGATTTGTGAAAAGAATAAATTCCGAATATTTATGGCTGCTCGCATCAAATAAAGGTCACATCATTAAATTTTCATCAAAATTGTACTGTGTTGTTGCAAAAAAAACATAACTTTTAATTTAAAATATATCTTTAAAAATCTGCAATTCTCATAAAACAATTAATTTTACATTTTAATAACGATTTAATGCTTACTTTTTTTTGTGGAATCAGGCACAGAAATTTGCAATTCAGTCTTTTTACAGGTCCTAACCTTCGCTTTAAGTTCAATTTAGTTTGTACTACATTGTTAAAAATAGGTACTCGAAAATAAGTAAAATGTACACTTTTTTGAGTATATTCGATGCTTATAATGGCTCCGAATAGATAAATTTCAATGCGGAAACCCATCTTCTGAACAACTATTTTAAATTTGTCAGGTCGCACTGTTAAGATGTCTTGAACAGAATCTGATATTAGTAATATTAAACCACACTTATCATTTTTGAGAAAGTACGGTAACTTAAATTTGAGTACGACATCGCTCATTTATGATGTAATTGCACTCTAAGAAAAACGAGTAGGTTCAGGTGCTCATATTTGAGTACTTTTTTACAGTGCATACTTTTCACATTCTTTTAAAAGAGCATATTAATTTTACTTTAAGTCAAGTAGATAAATAAATTTTTGCAATTGAGCCTTTTTACAGATCATAGCATTTGCTTTATATTCAACTTAAGTTGACCCCGAGTTTTCCAGTAAAAACAAACCACATAAAATCTTCATAAAAAATACGAAATTGAAGGATTTTTAAAGGTTTTTAAAGGACATTTAAGCAAAAAACTTAACTTTTTTTTAAGTTTTTATTTTTTCTAAATAAAACCTTTAATAAAAAATATGCATTTTTCTTTCAATAATTTCAGTGCTTCAAAATGAAAGGTTTTTTACAGGTTTTATGAAAGACATTGAAACAAAAACCTTTAATTTAAAAGACTTTAAACACTCTTGCAGTTTTTATAAAATCTTTAATTTCACAATATTGATGAAGATTTAAAGCTGACGTTTTTTTATAGGTGAAGACATAGATATTCACAAGTTAGTCTTTTACAGAGCATAGCCTTCCGGAGGCCTCCGAGGCCGAGCGGTTAAAGGCGTCAGCTAGGAATACGAAGGTTCCCGGTTCGATGCCAGGTGATGGACTCGACAAAGAAAAGTAAAAAGTAGTGATCTTGTGATCGGAGAGTTGCCAGCTTCGCTACAAAATACTAGAAAAGTCGTCCAGAACATCCGCAAAGATTAACGGCGTGTATACGGGACTGGTGCACGATACATCTATTCGGGGTCCGAAGTCCCGACGTCTATTGAAGGTGTTGGGTGCCAGTTCAGGTGTTTCCTCGTCATCTGACCATGGTTCTAAAATAACGAGGTACAGGTATGAATGTGTGTATGAATGTGTATGTGTTCCCGGGTCTTTCCTTCGAGATAGACCCGAACCGTCGCCAATATCCCACTGTGCAGCTCTAGTGCGACGTTAATTAACCAAACCAAATCATAGCCTTCCCTTTAGACTCAATTTCGGTTGTCCCTCGCTATTTAACTCTCCTGACGCCTATTGAGGTTGCGTTGGGTGCCAGCTCAGATATTGTCCTCGTCATCTGACCATGGTTCAAAAATACGAGGCACCGTTCCCGGGACTTTCCTTCGAGATAGGCCCCAAACCGTTGCCAATAGCAAACTGTGCAGCTCTAGTGCGACGTTATTTAAACAAACCAAACCAACCCTCGCTAATTAAACTAGGTACTCAAAAATAAGTAAAATTTACTCATTTTTTTTTTGTATATTCGATGCTTGCAATGACTATGAATACATAAATTTCAATTTTGAGAAACAAATCAAATCATACGCTCAACTTTAGGCTCAATTTAAGTTATCCCAGAGTATAGCAGCGTAATAAAAATCAATATACACCAAATCCCGAGTACAAATCCCTTTTACTAAGACACCCTAATTCCCAACAAGGGTTTTTAGGGGGAGTCGATAGGAGACTATCTATTAAAGTGCCCCATTTGTGGTTTCAGGGGGTGACTCTTCCCCCTTCTGAAAGGAACCATAACGAGCAGTGATTTGTATTCAATCCAGATACTCCGACTGAGTTAGGTGCGGGGATTTACAGAATCACGGGATCGAGCATGTTTGGGATGCAGCGTCACTAGGGAGGTGAGGGGGGGGGGGGGGGAGGTGTTCGACCCCCGGGGGATTCGCCACTTGTTCGGTTGGCTGAAAGGAGGTGTTGGAGGAATTAGTGGGGGCCGTGGAGCTCTCTTGGGGGTTTAGGGAACAAGGGTGAGGATTTTTGCTGAGTGGATGGGTGGTGTTTTGGGAGTCAGGTGTCTCTTTTTTAGGAAAATAGTCGGAAAATTTGAAGGGTTTTGTATCATAGTGAAGCTTGATTCGATATGTATCGTAATTCCGGAAGTAAAAAGTCTTCGCGATTTCGATTTTGTAATTTTCGTTTTGACGATTCGTAGAAAGTACACTAGGAATGTTCGGAAAAACTTAAACTCGGAAAAACACTCGGGATGCCAAAAGTCAACTCCACAATGTAACAAAAATGGTGCTAATAATGAGTACCTAAACCTACTCGTTTTTTTAGAGCAATTGAATCGTAAATGAGCGATGACGTACTCTAATTTAAGTAACCGTACTTTCTCAAAATAGCGCAGTGTGATTTAATATTGCTAATATCAGCTTCTGTTCAAGCTATCTTAACAAAACGACCTGAGAAACTTACACTAATTCAGAAGATGGTTTTGCACATTATGTGAAGTCGATTGCTTAAATGGAAACTGAGTTATTACAACTCAATTACTTTAGTTACCATTGATTTGGCTCACCTTTCAAACATTTATTCTGTTTATAACTTATATATATATATATATATATATATATATATATATATATATATATATATATATATATATATATATATATATATATATATATATATATATATATATATATATAAGTTATAAACAGAATAAATGAAATAATAGAAAATAACAGAATGAAATAACAGAATAAATAGAAATATATATATATATATATATATATATATATATATATTTATATATATATACATATATATATATACATATATATATATATATATATATATATATATATATATATATATACATATATATATATATATATATATATATATATATATATATATATATATATATATATATATATTATATATATATTATATATATATATATATATATATATATATATATATATATATATATATATATATATATATATATATATATATATATATATATATATATTTATATATATATACATATATATATATACATATATATATATATATATATATATATATATATATATATATATATATATATATATATACATATATATATATACATATATATATATATATACATATATATATATATATATATATATATATATATATATATATATATATATATATATATATATATATATATATATATACATATATATATATATATATACATATATATATATATATATATATATATATATATATATATATATATATATATATATATATATATATATATATATATATATATATATATATATATATATGTGTATGTATATATATATATATGTATATATATATATATATATATATATATATATAAAAAGATAGAGATATAGAGATGAACTCTCCCAGAGTTCAAGATTCATAGAAAAGCAAAAAGAAAATATTGTAAATAGGAAGACGACAACTTAATATTTAAAAATAAATCCTATTATTTCCCTTACTGGTTTTGTAATAATATAGAAAAAATAAATTATATCGATAAATAAAATTATTAGCAGTTGTAAAGATGATTAAAATATTTGTTTTTGTAAAGTACACAAAAGAAATTTACGCAATATATCAAATGTTTTCAAATTCCAGTTTGATAACAAAAAACTCTATCTAATCTTACCTTTTAAAAATCCATTTGACAGCTATTCAATATTTTACTCCAGTTTTATTTGATTTTCAACGTATGTCTGAACTGGTAAAATTTATTTGAATATGTCTCACTGAACTCCGTTTGCATATGAAACATATTCAGTACCCATTTTCATCTCAAGTATTCCCATTTATACGCAAAACAACCATTTTAATATATTCAAGGAAGTAACCGAAAAAAATACACGACAAAAATATTTCCCTATAAAAATATCCCCAAGCCTCCAAATCTTCATAATATCTCAATCAATAGATCTTAGAAGATCCAATATTTGCTAATAACATTTCAAGGAGCAAAAACTCGAGAACTTTAGCCCATCGTAAACCTCCCCCCAACCAATATTAAATATCTCTAACTCTAACTCTTTCAAAATAAATTTGCAAAGTTGCTCTTTTCAATAACCTTAGGCCAATTATCGTGGTTTGGAATACGCGAAAAATCTTTCAATTTAACTCTTGCCGCAAAAGCATCACTGGAGTCAATATTTAAATATACATGCATTACCTTTCGACTGCTATAAACGCCCCCTGGTGGGTTTTATTGCTTTCTCTTAACATTCAAACTGAGTTTTAAGTTCTTCTCTCTAAGATGTCGCCGGCGTAGGTTTTGCGAGCTTGGCGAGAATATTGCTTTATGCGAGTGTGTATTTTATCGAGTTTTGGGGATGTTTATTTGATTCTTTGAGGTATTTGCATTTTGGAAACGGAAATATTTTGGATTTCGATCTCCGATATTAAGTAACAGGTTGGGATTGGAAATATAAGTTTTTGTTATTGCTAAGTGGAGGGTGTTGACTGCAATGCGAGTAGAAGTTTAATGAAAATATGTGGACGTCTAAATAGCTTTGAAACTTTTAAAAGAAAAGTCTTAAGAAATAAAGTTTAATATATAAAGTTCGTTTTATTATTGGATTTTTAAATAGATCTCCAGTTGGTTGAATTGCCTCACATTAGAAATGCACACTTAACTGTAAAAAGAAAAGTACTTAAAAATGAGTACCTGAACTTACTCGTTTTTCTTTGAGTAAAACTACATCGTAAATAAGCGATGACCTACTCAAATCTAAGTAACCGTACTTTCTCAAAAATAAGCAGTGGGATATAATATTGCTAATCTCAGCTTCTGTTCTGGCCATCTTAATAAAGCGACCTGACACACTTAAAATATTTGTACAGAAGATGAGTTTCCACATTATTTAATGCCGATTGCTTAAATGGAAATTGAGTTATTACAACTCAATTACCTTACTTCCCATTCTTTTGGCACGCCCTTTTAACAGTTCTTATGATTATAACTTTTGCACGTCGCCTTATTAGCGTAACGGATAAGGCTCTGGACAGCGGTGTCGGCAGATATGGGTTTGACTCCCGGTAATTCTTGGTTGTAATTGTCGATATTTATTTAAAGTGATTTATGAAGGCAGGTTATGTAGGCTAGTATCTGCTCTTTTTATTCATTTCTGCTCATTGTATTCATTTTTGAGTACATGTCTTTTTCAAAATTGAAACAATTGTATTCGCAGTCATTATAAGTATCGAATGTAATCAGAAATGAATACATTTGACTCATTTTTGAGTACCTATTTTGAACTGTGTAAGCTAATGGCGATGATTCGGGTTCTATTACGAAAGAAAATCATGTGAACAATATCTCGTAGTTTTAAACTAATATTTTCTATTTTAACCAACATACTCTCGAATTATAGATAATTATTTAAGGGGAGAGGGTAGGGATGTGTACATCAATTTTAAATTTATCATAATTATGCTTCTACTACTCAAAAGTTAACACAATTTTTATGATATATGTATTATGTTAATATTGATAACTTTTGAATTTTTTGATACACAATCTCTATTTGGAGTTGAGTTGTAACAATTTAAAAAATTTAAATCTAAAAAGTTTAAGGTACACTTTTCTAGTAAACTATTATGAATATAAACAAATTTTTTTCTGAAATACAAATTAGACTGTATGTTCAACTTGTGGAACCAACAAAATTTATATTTTTGTTTGGGTTAATCTAAATGGGTTAATTTAAAAAATATATACATTTTATAACTAAAAAATTTTATGTAAACAAAAGTAAATAAATTTTTTTAAGAACATTAAGTATACATTATGTCTTTTTTTTGAGGTTCCATAAGTTGAACATGTAGTCTAATTTATATTTCAGATAAAATTGTTTATATTCATCATAGTTTACTAGAAAAGTGTACTTTAAACTTTTTTAATTTAAAATTTTTAAAATTGTTACAACTCAACTCCAAATAGAGATTGTGTTTCGAAAATTTCAAAAGTTATCAATAATAACATAATACATATATCTTAAAAATTGTGTTAACTTTTGAGTAGTAAAAGCATAATTATGATAAATTTAAAATTAATGTTCACATCCCTACCCTCCCCCCTTAACTAAATTTCATGTTTTTATATGCTTTATCTTTAGAGACTTATATAAACACATTTTGTTTCAATAGATAACATAAAAAGATTATAGCATTTTAAGTCCTTATACTTGCTTCTTCAGTTCGTGAAACAACTTATTTTGAGGGTGCGAGAAAAATTATCCTTATTTTAAGAATTGTGAAGTGCGTATTTAGTAGTTAATTTGAAAGTTAAAATAACATACAAAACTTTGATAGTTGAAATACATAAATTTATCAATAAATATCTACTTATTCTTTCAAAATCGTTTTAATTTTTTCTGATTTCGAATTTACGTAAATTCATGTTTTTATTTCATTTCTTATTAAATGCACCTCCAAAATTTATTCAATAGAATTTAACACGAAACCTGAATTTTTTAAATAACAATGGATTTTAATCAAACCTAAACGTTTAGCAATTTATAACTGTTAAGATTTTGGGTAAAAAAAGCGCAAACTTTTTTATTTGGAAATTTTAGAGTTCATATTTGAAAAAAAAAGTAGTAAGTAGGAACAGTTAAATACATATTTTTCTATATAATCGAAGGTATGTCCATTACAATTTTAATTAACCATGCCTTTATTTCATATTACAATAAAAAAAATATTTTTAATATTCTCAATATATTTTTATGCATATCCGTTTTCAAACAGTGTAAACGTTTAAAACCAGCAAAATACCCTCATAATAGTTACGCTCACGCTCAGCTAGAATCCAGCAAGGCACAACGTACCGGAAGCAAAGTATATAAATGGCTGTTAGGTCCTCCGCCAGTAAACGACCATTTCCTGCGTTTTATGAACCCAAAAAATATCCGAATTCACTTTGCAAAACAGCCTTCAAGAACATCCACAACTCCATCCAGTCCACCTAATTGTTTCCTTATGAGCAGTAAAAACGACTAATAAAATCTGATCTGCTGACAGCACTTGCCGCCATCAGATGCCCGCCGAACAGAAACGTTCCATTTTTCCCGAAACCACAAAGAAAGAAAATATTGCACACTTCAAGACACCGCCAGAAAAAAATAAAGAGTTTTTGAATATAATAACGATAATAATAAAAGGGTTGTGGCAACGGCATCTTGTTTTGTGCGATTGTGAACTTTTCTTCCCTTGGCGTTCTCTTCTTTTTTGCTTACAACAAGTAGTCCCAGTGTCTCTTCTATCTGCCATTGCGAATAAAAGATCTCCACTCATGGTTTCCTTATGGTTTTCAATGGTGCGAGGGGTCGGAAAATAGACTCGTTTCTTCTTTTTTTTTGGCGAAAATATATACATACATACTTTTGTGAAAAGAACTCATTCGCCGAGATGGCTTTTTTTTTTCATATGAACCAGGAAAACATATTTTCTCGTATTCCATTCACTGAGAAGAATAGATGTTGTAAAAACATTATATTGAATCTTGCAATTCATTTAAACCTAAAATCACGCACTGAATCGATTCTAATGGTGGAAACTTTATACTAAAACAATAACTTAACGTTTTGAAGGGTACGCGGTATGTACCACCTAAACTCTTTTTGTCTTAATCAAAGTTTTAATGTGTATTATTTAAATTTATATAAAGAATCAATATTTCACACAAGAATTACATCTGTTTGTATTTTTTTCTTCAAATTTAAGGCTTTTTCAATTCTTTTTAGCTTTTTACCTTTAGAAGGCGGGTGTTTGATTTTAACATGAGATTCTGGCCGAAATATCGGTTTCCTGTCCCGTCATGTAAAGGAGCTAAGGCGTTTTTCAATACTAATATTTTTTTAAAAAAAATTTCTCAGGTTCTTTGAATTATAATGGATTTAAAATATGATTAAAATTTTGTAATATGCATGTAATTAATTTTTATATACATACAATGTAAATAAAAAGACACTTAAAAATGAGTAATTGAACCTACCTATTTTTCTTTCTGTACAATTGTATTGTAAATGAGCGATGAAGCACTCAAATTTAAGTAACCGTACTTCTCAAAACTGAGCAATGTGATTCAAAATGGCTTATCTCAACTTCTGTTAAAGCCAGCATTACAAAGAGACCTGCCAAACTTCAAATAGTTGTTCAGAAGATGTTTTTCCACATAATGTGATGCCGATTACTTAAATGGATTACAACTCAATTATCTTACTTCCCATTTATTGCACACTTTTTTTAAACATTTATTCTGTTTATAATTTCTTCAAATCCCGTGGTAGTTTAACGGATAATGCTCTGGACTGCGGTGCCTGATGTTCCAGGTTCTATACCCGGTAAATCTTGGTTGTAATTGTCCATATTTATTGAAAATGATTTTTGTAGCTAGCCATAGAATAGATACAGCCTGTGAAGGTTAGCATCTACTCTTTTTATTTATTGCACTCATTTTTGAGTACATATATTTTTCAAAAGTGAAACTTATGTATTTGGGGCCACGGTAAGCCTCGAATGTACTCAATAAATGAATATATTTTATTTATTATTGAGTACTTATTTTTAACATTGTAGTTATAATATAAAAACAAAAACTTTATTAAATTTAATAATTAAAAAAACTACTACTCATTACCTTTCTAATTTATAATATACACATATTTTACAATATGCTTAAAAATTATACATTACGCCATTAATAATAAATAAAAAGCCTTAATATTTTGAAAAACATAATACCAAAAAAAACTAAACTCTGAGAAAAAAGTAAATTAAAATTTTTGTTCCTTAATAAACATATACCTGTCAATCCATCAAAAAATCTTAAATAATTCACTAAATACCTGAATGAAAATTATAGAAGTTCTAAAATTTTTAAGCGTATTTAAAACGTTCCAAACTATTATTTTAGTAAATAAAAAAAATCGAGGATTTAACAATTTTTGTTGGTATTGTATCTCCCCTTAAATCATTAAAAATATTTTAAAGCTTTAAAGTCATCAATAATAATTTAAAAGTTTTAAGGCTTGGAAAATAATTTTAAAAAATGCAATTTAAAATAAACTCATTGAACATTCTAATATATATATATATATATATATATTAAAATTACTTTCCAAGCCTTAAAACTTGAAAAAGGAGTTCAAAGTTACGTATTCTAGCTATTTTGTGACAAAGCTTAGCATTGGTTTGAAAAACATAATTTGTTCTACTCTACATAGAAATATAAATTTGGTGTCGTTCAATTAAAAATAAAATTAACTATTAATTATAGCAATGAATTATTTTTGGATGTTTTTGATAATTATGTTTTCCATAATTATCAACCCGCTCCCCCCCCCCCCCCCCCCCCCTCAGTCTTAATATATAATTTTTTTTAAATTCTCAAAATACGTTATTTATAACGTTTTTAAATTTAATTGTTTAAGGTATAACAAAAAAGTTATTTTTTATAATGAATAAAAATTTTGAATAAAAAAAATGTCATGCAATACAAAAAGTATCTGTATTTCGCAGCAATGAAAACAACTTTAAGCTCACTAAAATTATTTGATCGTCAGTTGGTACATAAAAGTTTTTAAACTTCTAAGAATTGCGCATAAGATGACCAGGCACGTAGGTAAGGGGGTGGTTAAGGGGGTTCAAACCCCTCCCATTGAAAGTCAAGAAAAAAAAATTAAAAATCGAATTACTGTAAACATTGTAATAATACTTTAAAAACTAGAAAAATTTCAATTTCTAGTATAATACTTCTTGTTGAATTGCATGTAGAAAAACCTGGTATTTTCTAGGGGTCCTATCCCAGAAAATAGTTTTCAAAAGGCTTCTTCAAAAACATGGTTTGTGGTCATTTTTATCTCAAAATAAGCGTAACATGACGTCATCGTGTTTCATTATATAGCATTTGAATTTCGGCAAAGAAGGGAAAAGATTTTAAAACGAGATCCATATATTATTTTAAACAAGGAATCTAAAAATTTAAATTTGTTCTCTAAATGTATTTCATAATTAGGGAGTGATATTTACTAATTTTAAAAATGGTTAATAACTGATATTGGTAATGATTTCATGAAAAATAAATGATAAATGTAGCTGTTTCGATACTTATATGCCAACGTATTTCTGATTACTTGAATAAAAATTAATAAGTTTTTTTTAAAAATTGGGAGCATTTTTTTTGTATGGTGAGGGGGGGGGGGATAAGTTAATCAGTCACTGAACCACCCCCATGAAAAATATATACCTACGTGCCTGAAGATGACAGATGACTTGAATTTAATTACGTAGATATAGGACGGTTATGGTCATAGAGTAATAATACAAATAGAGGAATAAAAATGCTGATTTCCGTGTGTCCATCATTGAAACCACGTGATAGATGGAAATGCCGATTCATTCATGTGCCAATATTACTTGGCAGGCCTTGGCGACTTTCAGAACTAAACGAGATCGAAGTATTGTAATATGGTTTTGTGTTTAATTTTGTATGTAAATATCGTTTTTTTTGAACGAGTGGCACAATTTAAGGGAGTTTAACAAATATTAAGGAGATTTTTCTTGCTTTGTAGTTTTGAAATAATTGCGTTACGTTTTTATGTAAAAAATTTACCATAAGCGAAGTTCTTTCAATTGTTATTTTGTATAAGATAAAAACTCGTCTTATAGAACATTGCGTTAAGAATATTAAAATACAAATGCAACGTTAAAATACGCAATAAAAGTCCGTAATAATCCAGACATGTTTCGGGAGATACATCACCCTTCATCAGCGGAAAATGTAAAGTCTGTGTGTAATGAAATATAAATAAACCCAAGCAATCTAAAATGTTGCCAAAGACCAAAAAACTAACTAAAAACTAATACAAACGGTTGGAGTTAACTATTGTGTGCCAACAAGCGGGAAACATTGGGACCGCAAACGTTTCATTGACAACCGAATCAATATTACTAAAAATATGAAACGCCTCCAGGAAGTCAAGTTCAAATGGTGATTTAGGTTTGCAAATTAAATATGAGTTATAAAAATTAAATATATGACCATGTTCCCAAGAGTGTTTGGCAATGGAGGACTTCTTTATTTCTTGTTTAACAGTATGTGCTTGGTGCTCCTTGATACGAAATCTTAATGCTCTCCTTGTTTGACCAATATATGACATGCCACATTGACATGAAATACTGTATATGCCCCAGTTATTAAGATCGTCAATAGGGTCTTTAAGTTGTGTGAACGTGATCTTATTGATAGGTGAAAATATGGAACGTATGTCGAACCTACCGAGAATTTTAGAAATTTGATGGCTGATCTGGGGATAATATGGTAAAACAACTAAAGACTTAGACCGCTCAGATAGACTAGAATTTTTAAATGGATTTTTAAGTTTATGTAAGGCCTTATCAACGACGTTGGGTGAGAAACCTCGATCCACGGCGACGGCTCTCAAATAATTAAGTTCAGTCTGGAGTGAATCGGGTGTAGAACAGATGTTAAGAGCACGATTAACAAAAGTGTAAAATGCAGCCATTTTTTGTTGTATGGGGTGGCAGGACTTAAAATGAGGGGGCATTTATTATTTAGTATTAGATCCATTAGACATCTAATACTACATAATGTTAATTTTAATTCCAAGAATTTTGTACCCAATCTGAATAAATATGAAACATCCACTCTCAAGGAATTAAAATCAAATCCTTCAAATGTTTTAACCAGGGCTGATAAAGGCGGACAAATTGTGGTTTTAGACCGAACCCTTTATACAGAAAGTGTTACTACCCTGCTCTCTGAGGGACCTTACATCCAACTTAAACGTGATCCATCACAGAATGAACTTAAGGTGATCAAATCAATAATAAAGGACAGCCATTTTATTTCCTCTAAAAATTATCTTATTCCGTCCATATCTAATACAGCCAGGTTATATGCTCTACCCAAGGTTCACAAACCTGATATCCCGTTTCGTCCTATTGTGTCTAATATAGGTACGGCTTCATACAAACTAGCCAAATATCTTGTCACCATTTTTTCACCTCTTTTGAAATCCAATAGATATACTGTTAAAAACTCTATGCAATTCGTTTCACTTATCAAAGACATAAACGCCAAAGATCTCCACATGGTGTCTTTCGATGTAAAATCTTTATTTACCAACGTTCCTATTTAAGGCGCATTAAAGTGCCTTGAAGGTCGCCTCAGAGTTTTTCATTTCACACAATTTGAAATAGATGATTTTATTTCCCTTACAAAGACTTGTCTTTGGCAAACCACTTTTGTATTTGAAGGTAATTTTTATAGACAAACGGAGGGTTTGGCTATGGGAAGCCCTCTTTCACCCATACTCAGTGATATATATATATGGATTATTTTGAAGAAAAACTTTTCACCATTATTAAATTTCCCCTTTGGATCCGCTATGTTGATGACACTTTCGCCCTATTAAACAACTCCACCGGAGAAGTTGACGGAATTCTCCCTGTATTAAATTCCATAGATCCTAAAATACAATTCACTGCCGAATCCGAATCCAACAATACTCTTCCTTTCCTTGATGTTTTAATTACTCGTAAAGATGACCATTTATCCACCACCGTATATAGAAAACCCTTCGCAGTTTCTTTGCCCCCTCATTTTAAGTCCTGCCACCCCATACAACAAAAAATGGCTGCATTTTACACTTTTGTTAATCGTGCTCTTAACATCTGTTCTACACCCGATTCACTCCAGACTGAACTTAATTATTTGAGAGCCGTCGCCGTGGATCGAGGTTTCTCACCCAACGTCGTTGATAAGGCCTTACATAAACTTAAAAATCCATTTAAAAATTCTAGTCTATCTGAGCGGTCTAAGTCTTTAGTTGTTTTACCATATTATCCCCAGATCAGCCATCAAATTTCTAAAATTCTCGGTAGGTTCGACATACGTTCCATATTTTCACCTATCAATAAGATCACGTTCACACAACTTAAAGACCCTATTGACGATCTTAATAACTGGGGCATATACAGTATTTCATGTCAATGTGGCATGTCATATATTGGTCAAACAAGGAGAGCATTAAGATTTCGTATCAAGGAGCACCAAGCACATACTGTTAAACAAGAAATAAAGAAGTCCTCCATTGCCAAACACTCTTGGGAACATGGTCATATATTTAATTTTTATAACTCACATTTAATTTGCAAACCTAAATCACCATTTGAACTTGACTTCCTGGAGGCGTTTCATATTTTTAGTAATATTGATTCGGTTGTCAATGAAACGTTTGCGGTCCCAATGTTTCCCGCTTGTTGGCACACAATAGTTAACTCCAACCGTTTGTAATAGTTTTTAGTTAGTTTTTTGGTCTTTGGCAACATTTTAGATTGCTTGGGTTTATTTATATTTCATTACACACAGACTTTACATTTTCCGCTGATGAAGGGTGATGTATCTCCCGAAACATGTCCGGATTATTACGGACTTTTATTGCGTATTTTAACGTTGCATTTGTATTTTAATATGTTATTTTGTATACTTCAATAAGAAAATAGGAACACTAAAACCTGAGAAATATAAAGAGTTTTGCTTCTTCGAGTATTGAACACAAATAAAATATTTTCGTTTCGTTAATGAAGAGGAAATATTTAGCGCATATTGTTTGAAAATAAGTAAATACTTACATATATGTTAAGGAGTTGAATACGGACAGAACTCCTTATCACCAAAAAAATAAGAAAGTGCGACAAATTTGAAACTCCTGCAGATGTCTGAACGCCAAATGTGGCAGCGCTATAACCACGTGATGCGAGTTTTTCTTTTCAATGTTGACACCGCGGCCTTACGAGAGTCTGGTATTGAAGGCGCTCCCTATTTAATATTACAACTCTCTGGTTATGGTTAGGTGGCTTCTATGACGTCTCATTTTTACTGGATTTAAATAAACTGATTGGTCAATTCGTTCTAACTCGTTTGCTGATTCGCTCAAACCAGTTTTGAGGCCAACCTCCAGTTGATGAGCCACATTATATTTTTCTAATTAAAATAATTCAAAAATGAGAAATTTATATGTGAAATAAATGGTTAAAGTAAAGAATAAGGGGGCATTCCGCCAAGGCGCCAAAATTTGTTCCATCAAATATAATTTCATTTCAAATTGGAATCATGTGCAATACATCAGTAAAAAAGTTTTACACGCATATGCAAGTAGTCTCGCAGCATATTTTACAAGCATGCGTAAATTCGAATCGAAATCGTAATTTTGTTAGTTACCCAATCGCCAATTTGTGATTAGCTATAACTCTAATTTTGCCTTTCGCTGTTTTGAAATAGTTTCGTATAAGTTATAAACATTCGCAAAAATTACTTCGGGTAAGTTTTCCATTCCATATCTCTCATTGGCTGAATCTACAACAAGAACATCTGCTCGTTGTAGATTAAACCAATAAAGTAGCCCCACCTACTTGTTTACGTGACATACAATATTTTGGTATTGGAAAGGAAAACTCTAGGCCTTCCATGCTATGTTGTCGTTAAAAATGAATTTGGCGGAATGCACCCTTATTCTTTACTTTCATCAAAAAAATATTACTTCACATACAAATTTCCCTCATCTTATCCTAATCAGCAGTTTGAATCAATTTCGATTAATTAAAGTTTTTTAACCAAAGTCAATAATCTCCGAGTGTCATCAACTCCATGTCAAATGAAAACATCTCCTTCTCCCATATCAAAAGATTTTCATTTAAAGAAATCACAACAACGACCAGACGATATTTTTCCAACCTTAGTCCTCATCTAACCTACGCCAAGCCCCTCAGGCACTCCTCCTTTTCCCATTTTCCAGAAAGTGGAGTGAAAGTAGATACCACCCCCAGACGGGAGGAGGGAGGGAGGGAAAAGGCAGACGACATCATTTATCAAGAGCCCATTGTGTTCGCCTGTCATCGCGCCCGCCTCGTTAATTCGAATCCAGTGGGGTAAATAGTGGGCTGGAAAAAGATGACAGCGAATGTGAGTGGTGCGGGTATTCGCCGGTAGGGGGCGCGTTTCGATGTGCTGTTTTCTGTGTTGCATACTATAAGGTAATTGAAGATGTGGGTGGAAGAACCAGACAGCTCCAGTTTTCAAAATTGTTCTGGAAGGATGGAAAATACTAAACGATCTTTTAAAACTTATCAAATTTGGTACACATAAAAAATATTTTCCTCTGTCACAGACGGTTTTAATTTTCAACATGTTGCCTGTTTTTTGGTTTGTGCTTTCTGAAAAAAAGTAATGGAGCTGTCTGGTTCTGTACACCTAATTCTGGAATTATGTGGTCAGAATTACCAATTAAATCCTTGCAGATATTTCCCCAAAATCCACAATACGACTGTAAACTTCAAACAGCAAAAAATATTCGTTTCATTTAAGATTTTCATAATAAATTACATATGCATATCACTGTAGTGGCATTTTGGATTTGTAACACAAATTTTAGGTGGTTCAACAAACAACACACCTTCAACAAACAAGTTTGCCAAACGACTGGCTGATCCAACATGGAAAGCGATCCAACCAAGCGGCCAAACGTTGAATTAATTCGGTGCAAAAACAAGACAGCTCCTGGAACTGTACGTTTTCTGCACCGTATGAAACAACAGTGCTGTTCCTTTTCCTTTACATATATATAGTCATCGCTTATAGCTACTGAACTCTAACTGTAACTGCTGGAAGGCTCAAACCTTGACTCCTCTATGGGCGCGTTGAAGCCAATTGACAGCTGCCATGCTGTGGCCCAACATTTTTTTAAAGTAATTTAGTGGTGTTTTTTATTACCATAGCATTGTAGAAATATTAAATGTATATAAATATTTTAATTTCTTTTTATAGAATTCATTTTTATATTGCCAAACAAATAGTTTTTGCTCTTGCTTTTTAACTACTTCTACTTTGACTTGCAAATGATTTCCTATTTTAATTGCAGATTGCATTTAACATTGGTTTAAAAAGAAAATAAAAAAAAACTTAGCCAAAATATGTCGGCGTATTTTAACATGAAAAATATACGAAATATTGCGGTATCAAGAAAAGTGGGACACATCATGGCGTCTTCCATATCGACTTCAAGTCAACAAAATGTCTTGCCCTATCCAGAAGTTACAGTTAGAGATCAGTGTTATAGCTGTTTGATTCTTGCATTAATCGATAGAATATGTTTTCTTTATAGGAATAAGAGAAAAATCTAAGTTAGAAAAAAAAGTAGATTTCTCTGGTTCTTCCACCTACGTCTTAAATTTTAGTCTCCAGTACAGGTTGTTGAGACAAACAAATAACTAAAAAAAGTGTATTCTTGTATTAAAAAATGGGTTACAGAAGTGTTCAGAAAGAATATTCTTGAATAGAGTTCTTCCAAAAACGAATGTGATATAAAATAGAATATTTTACAAAAGGGTTCTTTAATTATCTTTAAATATCTAAAATAATAAATTTCAG
Organism: Troglohyphantes excavatus; assembly: GCA_963932185.1. Lineage (NCBI taxonomy): Eukaryota > Metazoa > Arthropoda > Arachnida > Araneae > Linyphiidae > Troglohyphantes > Troglohyphantes excavatus. Next base: position 3,162,866 of record OZ010666.1, on the reverse strand, counting down.
AATCTAATTTTTATTGTTCTTTTCGTCTTGCTTTTCATTCGATCCTCAGTTCCATTATGAGAGAAAGTTTCGTTTCTCATGGATTTTATTGACCATATATGGAAGTGAAACCAGGGTTTCGAAGAATAGAATGTAGAAATGCGTGGGACTTATACGCAGTTGTCAACTGAATTGATCATTATTTGAAAAGAAAAAAAGTTTAGGAACGGTTCAGGAAATAAGTGCCGATAAAACCCGGGGGTATATATATATTTTCTTTAATTTATACTACAAAGTAAAAACAAAAGTGCCTAAAATGAGTACATGAAACGTAATTGTTTTATTTTAAGTACAATTGCATCGTAAATGAGCAATGACGTACTCAAATTTAAACAATCGTACTTTCGCAAAAATGAACAGTGTGATTCAATATTACTAATCTCATCTTCTGTTCAAGCCATCTTAACAAAGTGATCCGGCAAACTTAAAATATTTGTTCATAAGAATTTTTCCACATTATTTGATATAGATTACTTAAATGGAAACTGAGTTATCACGTCTCAACTATCTTACTTCCCATTATTTTGCCACGCCTTTTTAACGTCTTCATGTCGGTCTTGTTACGGCTCATCTGGTACAACGGATAAGGCCCTGGACTTCGGTGCGGATGCCATCAAATAGACGGATTGGATTCGATTCCCTGTAAGTCTTGGTTGTAATTGTTGAAAGTGATTTATGTAGGCAAGCAACTGCTCTTTTTATTAATTTTACTCATTTTTGAGTACACGTCTTTTTCAAAAATAAAACTTATGCATTCGGAGCTATGATAAGCATAGAATGTAATCAAAAATGAGTACATTTTACTTATTTTTAGGTATCTATGTTTAACGGTGTACTAATAAAAGTGGGTATGGGATGAAATGTACCCCCATAACCTCTCTCATACACATTTTCTGCAAACGCTACTGACAATTGCGTGTATCCTGGTATAAGGATATATCCTTTTGAAGGGAACTTTCCTGACATTAAATCCAGTTTTGAATATACTCAAAAGGAATTCAATTTTTTTCCCCTTGTTCATCAAAGTATATTTCCACATTCGCGAAATATTATCTATTCAAAAAACTTCGCGAGGGGAGGGTGGGGGCGTATACATACATCAAGTTCTCCACTCTAAATTACAATCGAAACTTTAGCATTGACGTTGGAATTTTCCTATCTCATAGTTTAGGAGGTGGGAGTATGGAGGTGGAAAGGTGGGTAGGTGGAGGTGGTTGGGGTTGGGGTTCCAAAAATGAGGTAATGAACGGCTTATCACATAAAATTCCAGCAACTACGCGTATTATCGCCTTTTACATTCAAGCCAGCTACGTCGTTAGCATTTAGCTTAGGTACTGGATTTGGCAAAAAATCGCCAAATTGGCAAATTAATATTCCGTTTGTTTCTAAAATGTGTGATATTAGAAGCAAACGATATATTTTACATTAGTTTTTAATCTTTATTTATATAAATATTGAATTAATTTTACAAAACTAAAAAAATATATTAAAGTACAGAATAGGTAGCGTTGTTTTGGAAATATTTGGCGATTCTTTTCTTTTAATTTTCTATTATAAAAAAAATTCCGACTTGGCAGCCCTGTCAGGTGCGGGTACAGTTAAGGATCGCGCTCCTCCACAAAAGGTTCGTGGAGCCGCGTCGTTTGGTTCTGCGGAGGTTTATTCTGTGAGGGCGTTCGAAATCGTTGGAATCCGGAAGTTTCTCGAATGGTTCCCTGTGTTCGAAGGCACTCGAGCAGACGATTTTAGCAAAAGAGGGAGTTGAGCTGTTCTTTTGTTAGGAGGAAATTTTCATTTCCTCAGCGAATTTCCATCTTTTCTGTTTAACGCAGTTTCTAATTTGGATTTTATGAGTTTTTGGTGGGCTCTTGGAATTTTTAAAGAAGTTCGTGATTTTAAAAGCGCTATAAAAAGTTCGGTCTGATAATTTTCCTTTATTCAAACTATATTAACATTGAATATTTTTATTTCCCTTGAATATTAATTAAAATAAAGTATTATTTTTAGTTAGAATTTTGATGTCCAGTTTTGAGTATTTCTGCAATTTATAAAGTTCTCTATTTACAAAATGTTTTTTTTGCTTGTGGATAAAAAGTACAATGAACATATAATGATAAACTAACTAAATTTAACTATACTCTAGGGTCTATGAAAATAATAGTAAAGTTAACACCAAATCAAACATTGAAACAAGAAAAGCCATTGTTCGAAATTAGAACGTACCTTTTTTGAAACAACTTCAACGATTTAATTTAAAACTAAAAAATACAATTTATGTAAACTAAGAAACTAAACAAATAAATATAAATTACGGGTGAAAAGGTTTAAAAAACTTTTTCTAATGCTATAAACTATTTTCTTTATTACAGTTCATTCGATAAATATATCCATCAATTTTAGATATAATAATACATATTTGAAATATGAGGCGTTCAGAGCTAAAGTGAATCTCAAGTCCATAAGTTATAGTTTTGAGATAATCAAAGTAAAAGTTTATTGACACTAGTTGAATCCCACAGTGATTTAGAGGATAATAATGCCATCTGTTAGAAATAGCAATAGCAGGGAATTGGTTCATTATCGGTTTGAAAATATACATCATTTAAAAGTATTAATCCGCAACAAACTAATTTTTTTAATAGTTTGGACTTGTTCCACTTTAGTCCCGAACGCTTCATATAATAGTTATAATCTGGAAATTTAATCGTAAGAAAGCTTATTTTAGTTCGTTTTAATGCAGCGCAAATTGAAATTTATATAATGAAGCACATGAATTTTACTTATGGGTTGCACATTTAGTGTAGTGTTAATAAGTGTTACATAAGTGTTAATTTCTATATCTACAATAATAAAACAATAACTAAAGTATCTAAAACTACGATAAGCTTGCATTTCTCAAATAACTGTGCACATAGACCTCGTATCATGTGTAATGCAACTCCGAAAATAAACAGTAATGTTGATTTTGAAATGTCATCAGTAATCAAAGATTTAATTAATAACACTACTATGATGTCCCATTTATAAAAGAAAAATGAGTAAGAAAATATTAGATATATGGAATCACATCATAGGGATTCAATAAAAGCGTGTCGGTATTTCAATATATAATTTAAAAAGATCACTTTATAGTAAGGTAAGATGAAAATAATTTAAAAATTGAAAATTTCCTATTTTTTTTAATAACAAGAATATGGGTAATTATTATTAGTAAATTAAAAGGTAGATGGGATATACCAGTTATTTCAATAATAACAGGTATCCCATTTACCTGTTATGTTCAGAGAGTTGTAATATTAAATAGAGACCGCTTTCAATACCAGACTCTCATAAGGCCGCGGTGTCAACATTGAAAAGAAAACCCCACATCACGTGGTTATAGCGCTGCCACATTTGGCGTTCAGACATCTGCAGGAGTTTCAAATTTGGCGCACTTTCCCCTTTTTTAGTGATAAGGAGTTATGTCTGTATTCAACTTCTTAACATATATGTACGTATTTACTTATTTTCAAACAATATGCGCTAAATATTTCCGCATCATTAACGAAACGAAAATATTTTATTTGTGTTCAATACTCGAAGAAGCGAAACTCTTTATATTTCTCAGGTTTTATTGTTCATTTTTTTTATTTAAGTATTCAAAACTACAAAGTAAGAAAAATCTCCTTAATATATCTGTTAAACTCCCTTAAATTGTGCCACTCGTTCAAAAAAAATATATTTAAATACAAAATTAAACACAAAACCATATTACAATACTTCGATCTCGTTAGGTTCTGACAGTCTCCAAGGCCTGCCAAGTAATATTGGCGCATGAATGAATTGGCATTTCCACATATCACGTGGTTTCAATGATGGACACACGAAAATCAGCATTTTTATTCCTCTATTTGTATCGTTACTCTATGGTTATGTTATGATTAAAATAACAGATATAAGGGGTACTCATTGTTATTAAAATTACAGGTATATAAATTACCTGTTATTATTAGAATAAGAGGTATATAGGATACCTGTTATTATTAAAATAACAAATATATTGTTTAAATTAGTTATAATATTGAAATTACGGGTATATTATTGTTATTATTGAAATAACAGATATATGTGGTAGCTGTTGTTATTGAAAATAACATGTTAACATGTACAAATATACTCGTTATTAATGAAATAATAGTTAGCCTTGTCAGTACTGAAAAAAATAATCCAGTTATTTTCTATCAGCCAATCAAATAACGAGACGAGTTGCCAGAAAATCTGGTTGTTAAAGAACAAGATTTATCCCCCCTCCCGTGATTTTCACACTCAACATTTTCCATTTACAACTGGGCTCACACAGAAACCGAAGAAAATCCAAATGAATAACAAAAAAAGACAAGGGAAATAAAATCGCAACAGATAATTTAATCGCCAAGCGCAAAAAAGATTTATTCATGTTCTATTAATTAAATTGGCCTCCGATATTCCTGTGTAAATGAAAGTTAACGCCACCTCCCCCATGGGAAATTCAACAAAGTGGGGGGACTCTCCATTCCCTCCCTCCCCCTTTTATTTTTAGTGGGTGTGAACTGCTTTTGCATATCCCAAGGGGTCGCTGCTCGATGGCTGCTTTAGAAAGTTGATGTTTTTATCTGTCCCAGTGATGTACTTTCCTTTAATGTTAACACATTATTTGTTCTTAAGGTTCTTTGATGGCTTAGAAGTTAAACCACAGATTTAGCAGCCGTAAAGAATACTAATTGAGGACAAAATCAAAGCGATTCACTTCTAAATGTGAATAACCTTGGTGCTGCACTCTACACGGTTAAAAATAGGTATTCAAAAATAATTCAAATGTTCTCATTTTTTTATTACATTCGATGGTTATCATAGCTCCGAATATATAAGTTTCATTTTTAATGAAAACATGTACTCAAAAGTGAGTACAATGGGGAAAATTGAATAAAAAAGAGCAATTGTTTGTCTACATAGGCTGTATTCATAAATCTCTTTCAATAAATATCGACAATTACAACTAAGACTTATCTGGAATCGCAAAGAGGTCCTTTAGGATTGCAGGCAAATGCCTTGTCCGTTGTACTTCAAGGGCGACGTGAAGAAGTTATAAACAGGATAAATGTTAAAACGGTGTGACAAAAGAATAGGAAATAACATAATTGAGTTGTAATAACTCAGTTTCCCTTTAAGCAATCAACATCAAATAATGTGGAAAACCATCTTCTGAACAACTAATTTAAGTTTGTTTGGTCGCTTTGTTAAGATGGATTGAACAGAAGCTAGAGTTAGCAATATTAAATTACACTGCTCATTTTGGGGAAAGTACGATTACTTCAATTCGAGTACGTCATCGCTCATTTACGATGTAATTGTACTCAAAGAAAAATAAGTACATTCAGGTACTCATTTTTAAGTACAATTATTTTTACAGTGGAGAGAGCAAAAAACATTGACTTTGGCTTTTGTCCCTAACCAGTTTTCTCTACGGCTGTAAAATATGTGGTTCAAATATATAATCTGCTTAGAAGTAATAAAACCCCATATGTTTAAACAAAAGGTTTACAGGTCGTAGTTGGGGAAAAAATAAAAGCGATAAACTTCGAAATGCGAATGATACTGGTTCTAGAGAGGAAAAAACACTGACCTTGTATTTCGTCACCAATTACGGATGGAAAATCTTTAGTTTAAATATACGTGGATATATTTTATTACTTAATGAACTATGAAAATGTATGAAAATCTAAGGAGATTATATTTTATGAGGAAATATAAGGGCCCTTCCACGATATTTTTCGGTGATGTGTCCCTCTACAGCGTTTTCTTTTTTATTTTATTATATATTAATTAACATAAAATAACCCATATTTTTTAGGGGGATAGTTAATTTTAAGAAATTGGTTTAAGTAAAAAAATTTTAATTAAACGGTTCGGACTGGACATGCCACGTAAAAATACTGTGAAATGGCACTGAAAGACATTTTCAAGAATTTTCTTAAGATAGTATAAAAATATGAAATATACATACAATTTTAAGTATTACATTTTTTGTCCTATTTCAAGTTGTTTTGCTATTTTCTAGTTGTTAAGTTTATTAAAAAAAATTTACACTAGAACTACGCAGTGTACTTTTGTTTATCTTCTTTATTTTTATTTTTTCAAATAGAGAATTTACACTGGTTCTTGTCAATTTTCGGAAGTCAAGTATTGCCGGGCAAGGCCAATCACTGAACTCTAACTGTACCTTCTGGAAGACTCAAAACTTGTTTCCTCTATGGGCACGTTGAAGCCAATGTGGAAGCAGCCATACTCTACCTCATTTTTTTAAAGTGATTTAGTGGTGTTTTTTAATAATATAGCATTATAGAAGTATTTAATGCATATAAATATTATATTTTCTTCTTGTAGGATTAATTTTTATATTTCCAAACAAATAGTTTTTGCTCTTACTTTTTAACCACTTCGACTTTCAAATGACTTTCTATTTTAATAGCAGATTACATTAAAAATGGGCTTTAAAAGAAAATCAATAAACCAACTCATTCAAAAGCAATACATATCGGTTTATTTTATGATGAAAAATATTGTGGTTGCGGTTAAAGTGGGGTTGAGTTGTTACCCCTTCAATTTGCTTCAAGTCAACAAAATGTCTTTCCCAATCCAGAAATTACATTAAAAGTTCAGTGAGACCAATACTATAGAAGATGTCCAACTCTGGGAACACCGCGTGCTGCTGCCTAAAAAGGTACACGGTGGTCCGGAGGAACAGTGTCCGGCTAGCAATCTGATGATTGTGAGTTCAAATCGAAGTGAGCTTGACAAAAGTTAAGCTGTAGCGATCTTTCCATCGGTGGCAAAAATGACAAAATATGTCCGAAAAATACACCTATTGACGTTGTGTCGGGTGCCATCTCAGGTGTTGTCCTCGTCATCTGTTCAGGGTTCTAAAATACTATACAGTATTCCTAGGTATTTCCTTCGAGATAAAAGGGTCCATAGCCCTGAAATACCGTCATCTGCTAGCAACCAGAGGGTTGCGAGTTCGAATGTAGCTGATACAACAGACTTGACAAAAATGTTGAATACAGTAAACTTCAAATCGAAGGGTTGCCATATTTACTGCGAAGTAACAATACGGGATTGTGTATACGGGACTGGCGCACGTTACATCTGATCGGAGTCCAGTGTCCTGACACCTATTGAGATTGCGTTGATGCCAGCCCAGGCGTTGTCCTGGCCATCTGACCATGGTTCAAAAATACGAGGCATTCTTATCGGGTGTTTCTTTCGAGATAGGTCCCGAACAACCGCAAATAGCCAATGCACAGTTTAATGCGACGTTAACTAAACAAAACAAAACCTTCGACACAGACCCCGAACCGTCACCAATATCCCACTGTGCGGCTCTAGTGCGACGTTACTTCAACCGAACGTTCTTCTTCCCAAACCAAACCAACCAGCTAATTCTGATTCCCGTCCACGATCATTTCGCCCTATACACATACCCATTACCCGTCACTCCAAGCTGATTAAACACTCCAACACTACCACCGAGCCCTGGAATACAGATCAGGAGTCGCCAAACATCTCAACTCCACCGAGCGACGGACGACGGCCGTCGCAGCCAGCGAAGTGCCGCACTTGAGGTCACCTACCCAGAAGGGGATCGGGGCAAAAAAAAAAAAGGAACGTTCGAACGAACGGAAGAGGGGGATCTTTTCGATCTCCGTCCTCCTGTTGTTTGCACTGTTTTTGAGAAGGGTACTGGTCTCGTACACGCGTGCACGACCCTCTACGTGACGGCGTTACTAGGGGCTCTTCGGGATGTCACTCACAGGGAGGGCTTAGAATGAGATGGAAGAGTATTGGAGGTTTGGGGGAAGTTGGTTGGTTAAAGAACGTCGCACTAGAGCAGCACAGTCTTGATTTTTGACGATTCGGACTTTATCTGGAGGCCTCCGTGGCCGAGCGGTTAAGCCGTTCAGCTACTAATCCGAGAATTGGGGGTTCGAATCCGAGCGATGGACTTGACAGAAGAAAAGTAAAAAAGTAGTGATCTTGTGATCAAAGGGTTGCCAGCTTCGCTACAAAAATACTAGAAAAGTCGTCCAGAACATGCACCTCGTTATTTTAGAACCATGGTCAGATGACGAGGAAACACCTGAACTGGCACCCAACGCCTTCAATAGACGTCGGGACTTTGGACCCCGATCAGATGTATCGTGCACCACCAGTCCCGTATACACGCCGTTAATTTTTGAGGATGTTCTGGACGACTTTTCTAGTATTTTCTAGCAAAGCTAGCAACCCTCCGATCACAAGATTACTACTTTTTACTTTTCTTTGTCAAGTCCATCGCCTGGCATTTAACCACGAATCTTCGTATTCCCAGCTGACGCCGTTAACCGCTCGGCCACGGAGGCCCTTATCTCGAAGGAAGAACCCGGGAACACCATCTCGTAGTTTTGAAGCATGATCCTATGACGAGAACAACACCTCAACTACTGGCAACCTCAATAAGCGCACCCAGATCAGATTTAACGTGAACCATTCTCGTATACTGCCGGTGGAAATTTAGGAAGACTTTTGTAATTTAACCTTCTAGTGCATAGTGTAGCATATATGCTGCAAAACTTTAAAATGACCGCTAGTTGCTTCTATTGAGTTTTATGTGAACACTATCACGTAGGGAAAAATTTGCCTAATTCTTATAACCGCCGATAGGTCCGTTATCATTATAAAAATTATTGTGATAAAGGAAATCAGTTGCTTCGAGGTCTGTTGTTCTAAAACTGGTTCGTATAGAAGAAGTTTTCGAAGATTGTTTTATTACTTATAAGTAGAATCTGGCTCTACAAAAAATCCTATCTGATTCCAGAAGTATGTAGATTGTATTTAACTATATTTTCATACTGCTTGAAAATTATTTTATTGATTACACATGATGTAGCATATACGCTACACAACGGTTTTAATAAAATATTTCATTAAACAGGCACGTAGGATTTTTTTGTATATTTTTTCAGCGATCCATGGGCAAAAAGAAAACGAAAAAGAAATATTTCATTAAAAAAGAAAAATTCATGCACTGGAGGGTTAATGAGTGAATCTGGCAACCCGTCGATAACTCAACTAGTCAAGTACCACTGATTTATAACTGTAACTTCTGGATTGGGCAAGGCAGATTGTTGACTTGAAGCCAATTGAAAATTAAAAAACTGTACCCCACTTCCATTTCTACCTCTAAATTTTTTTTTATTGTTCATGCTAAAATATGCCGAATTGTAGTGCTTTTGGCTATTTTTTTTTTTTAAATTTTACATTAAAACTTATTTTGAATGCCTATTATTTGAAATCCAGTTTAGCTAATAATAAGCTGTACCCAAGCAGGCTGTCCAGGCCACACTCCTGTCGTTGAAAGACGATACAGCACTGTTAAAATGAGGTACTCAAAAATAAATTAAGTGTCCTCATTTTGAAATACATTTGATGTTTAGCATAGCAACGAATACATAAGTTTCAGTTTTGAAAAATACATGTACTCAAAAATGAGTAAAAAGAGCAGTTGCTTGCATACGTGGGCTGCCTTCATGAATCACTTTCAATAAATGTCAACAATTACAACCAAGACTTACCGGGAATCGAACCTATATCCTCGGGCATAGCAGTCCAGAGCCTTATTTTGTACCAGTGGTGTGACGTGAAGAAGTTGACGTGAAGGAGTTACAGCGACGTGAAGAAGTTATAAGCAGAAGAAATGTTAAAAAGATGTACCAACGGAATGGGAAGATAGATAATTGAGTTGTAAATAACTCAGTTTTCATTTAAGCACTGGCAAGAAAGCTTGAACAGAAGCTGAGATTAGCAATATTAAACCACACTGCTCCTTTTTCAGGAAGTACGGTTGCTTAAATTTGAATATGTCATTGCTCATTTACGATGCAATTGTATTTATTCTAAGAAAAACGAGCACGTTCAGGTACTTATTTTTAAGTACCTTTTTCTTTACAGTGAGGAGACAGTGATAATAGGGACGACAGCGACTTCACGCTCGAATATTCCGGCATGATGCCGGTGATGATTCTTGCCTTCACAACACTCGGCAACATCAATAACAATATGACTATCACTAGACACTTGTATACGATACAGTGGGAGGTATACGTGTGCTACATCCACTACTACGTTCCTTTTCTGGGTGCGACAGATGTATTATGTTGTATCTACCCTGTCATCATTATATTTCTCTGTATAACCATTGTATTAAAAAGAGTGATAATTAAATTACATAACGTTTTCACGAAAATTCTACGGCGCGGACCCGAACTGCGCCTACATAATTTCTTTTGTGTTATGAATTGGTATATTTTTGATCATGCGTAATGGCCTTTGTGACGTAATTATATTTACATGGTTTGGATACGCTGATTGGTCTAGTTGCCGAAACTCTTTTGTTGATTCGCCAAAAACAGTATTGATGAGCGTTATCCAACAGTCAATTTACCAGATCCAGACTATAAAATTCTTTTCTAATCTACCTGAACATCTATTTGTGTATCAGGGACTAGCAATTTTGTTTTAATGAAAATGCTTTACATATCTTTTGCGTATAATTTAAAAATGCATTTGATAAAAGATTAATAAAAACTAAACTACATATTTTCACAAGAAAATCAATTATATCAGAGTTTATAAATATAATTGTGTAGTTTTGTAGTAAAAACATACATTTATTAGACATTTAGATTCGTTTTTATGATTCCTAAAACTATACGCCAGAAACGAGTGAGTTAAAATTCAATGGTCAAACTGATATCTACACAAGCAGTTATGTGTTATATTTAATTGAATTCAAATAGATATTAAAATTTAATAGCAAAAAGAAAATAATGGAACATAATTTTCCTTTTATGATTAATTTTCATTTTCTACACGAAAATGTGTGTAAGTTCTATTTTTGCCTCGCTGAGCGAAAAACGCTGATTTCAAAGTTAAATTAATCAATGAAAACAGCAAAAAATAAAATCTCCTCTCATGATACTAATTCGAACTTTAATGATCAAAGTAACCCTTTTTTGTTGTTATAAGTTAGCCTCATTACTGAAACTTCTTATAATATAAAAATATATCCTTACATAAATATTTACTAAAGAGGAGATTTTCAAAAGTTCAAAGTAAACAAGGAGCTGATTGAGTTAGAATCAAATTTTTAAAAAAAGGTATTTCGGCGTTCGTCTACCTAATTGGAATTGGAACAAAAATATAGAAAATGAATTCGATTAGGTTTTTCGACGATTTAGATTCAGCCTTTGAAGATGGAAGCGAAGAATTTTGTTTTACATCAAAGCTTTAGCAAGGTCTATAATTTCTGTATTATGATGTGAAAAAAAAAGATAAGCGAATTTTCTGCCATTGTATTTTACGTAAAATAGTAAAAGTGCAATTTGCACTTTTAAAAATATAAAAATTAAAATATGCATGCAAAGCATCGAAATATTTAGGTAATTTATATAAAAATAGGGATCGTCTAAAATTGATTTTTTTTAAAAGTCACATGGTAGTATAAAACCTTTTAATATTTTTCAAGATGTTTTTGATTATTTCAAATAATATTTGCGTTTTTATTTAAAAAAAATTTTATGTAAAAATAGTAACTAATACAAAGCACGTTTTTTATAACGTTTGTTACGCCTTTGAAATATGAGTACTTAATACTTTTCATTGATATTTGTGAGAAACTTTATATATGTATCTAAACAATACTATAGATATATTCTATTAATTTGTTTAAGGATACCAAATTTTTCGAATTTTTCTGCAGTAAAATACTATTTTTTAAAATAATTATTACTTTACAGATAATTCTGTAGATCATTATATTTTCCATAACATATCAGTTCAATAGCCTGATGCAAAGACAATTTTAACTATAAGCAGTTTTAACTTTTTTGAGCAAATCGCTAAAACTTACAAAACTTAATAATTTTTACAATAATTATTATTTCACAGATAATTTCGTATCACATTTTACTCTCCTTCAAATATTAATTGAGTAGCCTTGATGCAACCGCAGCTGTATGCACTATTAATTTTTTTTTGTTCTAAAAACTATCTAAATTTAATTATTTTTTATTAAGATGTTTTTTTGAATAAAAACAAAGAAAAATTACAAATAAAAATACTTTTTTTTAATTAAATAGTAGAAATACATTTATGTGTAAATAAATATGTTCTATTATATTTTCCTCGGTTGAAATTTTTATAAAGTCTAAGGTGAAACAATTATATTTCCCTTAATTATATTAGGTGAATGTACGAGGGTTCAAAACCCTACGGGGTTAACTCTATTTATTAATCTATACTCATTTATCACACTTTATATCTATATATCTATACTCATTTTTGGCTAAATTCGATGCTTATCATGGCTAAGAATAAAAAGGTTTCAATTTTGAAAAAGACATGTACTCAAAAATAAGCACAATTTATAAAAAAAAAAAGCATATGCTTGCCTACGTAGGCTGCCTTCATAAAAAACTTTCAATAAATCTCTACAATTACAACCAAGAGTTACCAGGAATCAAACCAAGATTCTAAGGCAGCACAGTCTAGTTCCTTATCCGTTGTACCCCCAGGGCGACGTGGAGAAATTATAAACATAAGAACTGTTAAAAAGGTGTGCCAAAAGAATGGGAAGTAATATAATTGAGTTGTAATAACTCAGTTTCCATTCAAGCAAGCGACATTAAATGATGTGGAAAACCATCTTCCGAACAACTATTTTAAGTTTGTCAAGTTGCTTCGTTAAGGTGGGTTGAGCAGAAGCTGAGATTAGCAATATTAAATCACACATGTCATTCTCAGCAACGTGGGACCACACAGCTTTAAATAAATATTAAATACAATAACAGGGCACTTTTTATATAGAATCCCACTAGCACCAGAATCAACGACAATAAACATCCGATAGCCCATGATTTTAACTTATCTCATTACCCGTGTACCCCCCTCCCCCTCCCCCCGTAAGGTGGGTAGAGGGGGTGAGTGTTGATCGCCGGGGTGCCACCCCAGGGTACAATTACATGCTAATGCCGCTCCTGTGCGTAAACATATCGGTTCAACTTTAGATAGCGAACTATATTAAATCGCAGAGCGTGGAGGTCAGTTGTAGCAGCTAATAAGCATTCGTGCGATGCGTTTCACACTTTTCGTGTTAGAGGGGCCGTGTACATATTGAGGGGGCTGGTATTCATAGGTCCGTTTTTTAAGGCAAGTGCAAATCGGAAAATATTTGTGTCATTTACATTATGCATATCATAGGTATTTTTTCAAATAAATAGTTTTAATTTTTATAATTTTGGCAGTAAAACGTGATAAAGAATGTAAAAACTATTCTCAACCATTTGTCACAATACCACAATTTTCTAATGTCGCAAAAATTGAATACTTTAAAGTTTTGGTATTGGTTTGCTGTATTTGGTTTGCAATATTTCGAAAATGGTACCATGTAATCTCAAGGTTTGTTCGTAATTACACTTATCAAACTTATTGCGTTCATGCCAATATTTTATTTTTGAAAAAAATGGGCATACAACCATTGCGCAATATACATTTAGCCATCGATGAATATGTTTTCGTACAATAAGCGAACCCTCGTAATGAAACCATTTTTACAGAAACAAACTTCTGTAAAAGGTTAGGAATAATTTTCTTTGTTTTCTTACAAATCCTAAATAACCTCAGTGAAAGCACTTGTAAAGAAAAACTTCAGTAAAAGACTTCGAAAAAGTTTTCTTTTCTTCCCTACAATGAGAAAACACATGTAGTGAAACCAGTTTTACAGAGCGTTACATATCACTTTTTGAAATGCTACATGAATTTGTACAATTAGTTATCGTACATTTGAATGAGGCATGTGTTAACTTACGCTAAAAAAATAATTACAAAAAGAATGAAATATTTTCCAAATTGTAAATTGAAATGTTTGACAAAAAATTAAAGAATATATAAAAACTTTCAAATCGGCTTACTCATAAGTTTTTTTTTCATTAGTAGAGCCAATGGATAAAAGAAGGCAATCGAATGCACAATTAGTTAACGTACGTTTATATGAGGCATGTTATAAGCTATGTTAAAAAATATAAAAAAAAGGATGAAATATGTTCCAAATTGTACAACAAGAATTTTTTTAAAAGAAAGTAAGAATTGCCCTAAAGGCCTACATGCTATGAGTAAAACCACTATTAGAAAAAATAAAAATAATTAAATCAACTAATAATTTTAAAGTAACTAAAACTTTCAAATCGGCTTACTAATAAGTTTCAAGAACAAATTCTTTCGTATTTGAGGAAGAAAATTTCAAGACGTGTTTTATCACTATAAGTGATTCGTAGAAAAATGGAAATAACTTTTTTCCTAAACGCATTGTACAGATTCCAATCTTTAGAACTTTTAAGGGCTAAACATTTTTTATTGTATAATTATATAAGTAATTTTGATGCAAAATAAAAAGGCGAATCCAGTAGTATAATAAAATAATTTTTTGAAATTTATACACAAAACACATTGTAAAGGTTTGTTTCTCATTTACAGCCAGTTGGTTGAATAAACGTCGCAAAAGAGAACAAAAAACAATTGGTAGTGGTTTGGGATCTATCTCAAAAGAAAGACCCGGAAATATTGCCAAGTAATTTGAAACCATGGTCAGATGAAGTGGACAACACCTGAACTGGCACTTCAATCAACCTGAATAGACGTACTGAGATTGGACAACGACAGATTTAACATGCAATATTCCCTATAAACGACTATTTTTGCGGGCGATGTAGAACAAAACTTGCAACCCAACAATCACGAGCTCAGTGCACTTTCCAAAACGGTATTCGAACTTATAGTCAACCATTTAATAATCCGAATACTTTTCTTCTGGGCTTCCGCGCTAGCGTTTCCACCCTCTTCAATTATAAGTTGGCTGATTGGCCACGCGTTGCCGGGGAACCAGTTAAGACATATACATTTACAAAAAAGTTTTAGGTGGCTCCCGTTGAGACACAAACAAATGTTTCCTTCCAAAGTCCCACGCTCTAAAGACTAAACTACAAAGGCATGTTCTAAGACCTTGAAAATATTATTTTAAGATATTTCTTTATGTAATATTTCTAAAACTGTTAAAATCATATTAAAAAAATATAATTTTTCAAATCCAAGTCTCAGGTGCATATCTTGCGGATGAATGGTACTTACATATACATTTTCGGCCTTTTATACTCAGAGGAAGTAGGTGTTTTGCGATCCACGGACAGATACATTCTTCTATTCTCATGA
Source organism: Troglohyphantes excavatus (assembly GCA_963932185.1). NCBI lineage: Eukaryota > Metazoa > Arthropoda > Arachnida > Araneae > Linyphiidae > Troglohyphantes > Troglohyphantes excavatus. The sequence goes on along the minus strand of OZ010666.1, from coordinate 3,147,509 downwards.
TTTGATTGCTTATGAATTTAAAGATTTTTGAATGACCTTTATTAATAATATCTCGCAATAAATATTATATTGTACAATATACGTTCATTACACATACATTCATCGAGTAATAAAATAATTTTAAAAAAATCTCCATTGTTAACGATATTCCAATACGATTGCAGACTACGAACGCCCCCTAAAAAACAAACATCAATTTCTTCATTTCATTTCACACAGATCTCCCCTCAGATCCAACACCTCATATTTTTTATTCCTTCACCGAAATACACTGAGATGGGGGAAAAAATCCCCAATATATATTTTACCCTGCGTGTCGCACCAGTTTCTTCCCTGTTTACCCGACTTCTCAGTTTACACTGTCTGCGTGTGCCCGACTCGGCCCCCTCCCCACCCCCGCGTTTCTCTACAATATTGTTCTGCTCCACCCTGTTCCACACCCTTTTTTTTTCATTGTGTTTGAGTAGGCCTTGGGGTCAAGTGTCGGTAAACATCAGACGATTTATTTTTTTAAAAAGAACTTTCTCTCTTTTTTTTTTAGTTTAGGCTTAGTGGAATTGAGTTCTGTGAGTCAAGCGATATTTTTGGATGTGTGATCGTCTGGGTAAACTGGATGGAATTGTTTTTTTATGTGTGTTATTGAAATTGTATCATAAATTGTGTGGTATGAAACAGACTATATATGACAGACTTATAAATGGTATAAAAGAAGAAATTAGTTCCATATCTCTTAGGTTGACCCGAGTGTACTACAACTAGATAGCATCAAATCAGTAGATTATATAAATCCCCATATAAACCCATGTCACGCCAATTTTGTAGTTCTGATACAGGCACGGCGATTTATCCCTAACAAAGGGAAAAACAGAAATTTTACAATATGATTTTAGAATCTCTGTGAAGGAGCCAAACATTAAACCACACACAATACTACCGTCAGAAGTTAAAAGGCTCTAACTTGAAATTCATTTTATTTAGCTCATCCAATTTGCCCTTAACACCTACATCTTTTTATGACATTAAAATCCCCAAATCAAATCAAATTGTGAGTTACAGCGAAATTTATATTGGCCCCAAATCCAGTTCGAGGCGGTTTTTCATAATAAAAAAATACTCTGTACGACAAGTAAATATTAAAAAAAAGGTTCTAACTCCCTGATGAGTAGAAACATGTTAAAAAGAAATATAACTATCACCAAAAAATATTTTGTTCAAGAAAACAACTACTTTTAGACAATAAAAACTATTTAAATTTTCAAAACTTTGAAGCAAAGGATAAATTTGTTTTTATTGTTTTGCCTTTTAGTGTTAGGGCTTACTTTTTTATGATGACAGTTTTGAAATTGCGTCACGGAAAAAAAGTATCCTATCTTGAATTTATAAATGAGTAGTCTGGTTTTAAAAGCAGCTATATGCACAAAAAGCTTTTTTTAATAATTAAATCGCGAAAAACTGTCCAAACTTATCTATTGTTAATACAACAATATATTTTTATTGTAAAAATGAGAAACAAAAAATCCGGTTAATCGACATTTCCAGATATATATAACAGCCGGATAACCTATTATTATTTTGAAGATTTTGCCTAAGTGGATTTTTCTCTATCCAACAAAAAAAGAATTTTCGAAATCGTACGGAATTTTTTTTTAAATGGTCCGGTTAATTGAGAAATCCGGATAGTTAAATACCGGATAACCGGATATTTTTTTCAAATTGCTCCCCTTTGAAACATCCCCTATCCAACAAAAAAAAATTGTCCAAATATCTGAAGTAGAATCGAAATCCCGCGCGCACATACATAAAAAAAAATAATAATAAAAAAAAAAAAAAACATAAAGGTCGAATCTATAACCTTTCGACTTGGCGCGTGTTGGCGGTTTTAATTTAAATTTCCTGGCGGTTTTATTTTGGAGGGTTTTTTTTAGTTTTGGTGGGCGCGCTGGGCAGTCGGTTAAAAATATATTGTTTCATTAAAATGTGTAAATTCTCAGATTACTGAATAATTCATAATTTAAGTTATAACTTTCACATAACTTGTTGTGCAATAGGAATAAATAATTTACTGGTTTTGCATCTGGATACGACGCCATCTTGTTTTTGTTCAAGAAGCAAAAACCTATATATCCCTATTTCATGCTGACGGTAGCGTTCACATTTGGTGGATATAACTGCTTTTGCATCTATGTAAAGCTTTATTAGCGTGGATTTAGATACTTTTGCTTTTGAGTGATTTCTTTTGGTATATTTCTTATTAAATATTTGATTTTCCTTTTTTATTATATTTTAAAATTGAAACCAAAGAGATAAAGTACCTATTGAAACTAAAATCTCATGGATCATCAACTCAATTTTTGGATATAAAGGCTTTTGTATTCGGGCTACTCAAATTTTATTAATCAAAATCAAATAAAAAAACGTGTTTTGTCACATTGAGGTGATTTGTGGAAAAAGCAAATACATTTTCCCTAATGCCATTGAATCGTATACAGATTACAACTTTTGAAAGTTAATTTCAACGGGACAAAACGTGTTTTGGACGAATGTGTGAAGTTAAAAATTTCAAAATTATTAATCAATGAATATATTGAATTTTTTTTCATTAATCAATTAAATAACTTAAATTTCGTGTATGCTATCATTAAAGCTAGATTATAACCTAAAAGGGGATTGATCAATTTCGAAATCTAGTACAAATTGTCAACAAAATAATTAATACAATACGAATGTGACTTTAAATTCATTGCGAACTCCACATGTCAATAGTTATACATTTTTATAACTCCGTATTTGTAAATTTCAGCAGATCTACGCATAATATTATACTCAAAATATCTACAGTTGTTTAAATAAAAATGGAAACAATTCGAATACTTATGTTAAGATTAATAAAAAAAAATATCAAATAAGTCATACAAAATAATAAGATTACTAAATCTATTTCCATGCTTACGTATAAAGTATAAATAAAAAAAATAATAATACTGGAATTGTATACCAGTTTTCCAGTATTTTTTGTGTTTGTAAGGATATTATTTTTTATGAAGGATTATGCAGTTTCTGTGGATCGATCGACCCGATATTAAGAAAGATCTATGTGGGCTACTTAGCTAAAAGAAGTTATTAAAGGGATTACTCTATTTACAGGAAAATGTACAAATGTAATATATTCTTCAACAGAAATTACATACCGACTAGTCACAAATGATTAACCAATGGTCATTAATTGGATGTATCACATTTATCTGTATTGACAAGACATCATTTTACCAATTACTTTGCTTATATTTTAAAAAGTCGCTTAGCTTTAGTAGCAATAAACAAAATAATTAAAGCATAGGAAAAAATAATAATTTATTATGTGCAATTAAGCAGCCAAACAATGTCCATCGCGCAGCAATTTATGACCAACTTGTATATATTCTGATCTTTTATTTTAACTATAAAATTGCAATGGTTCCTTTATTTAATCAAATTAACTTTTCTCTCTCACTTCAAATTCGTATGTTGCAGAAACCGTGTGGGATAAAAACTTAAAACCCATTGCAATCTTCTTGATACATCAACAAAAAAATACTTATCTCTGTTTGTCAGCAGTACAAGTTTCGGAAACATCGAAAATTACGACTCAGGAAAACTTTCATTTATTTCTCTATCTAATCCCCACCCCAGAAGAATACAAATCCAAAGAGAAAATAGAATGTTTTTCCTATTATCTCGGCTGCGGAATCTTCTGGAGCAGTTTTAACTCCCGACGAATCGAGTTGCCTGTAAAACAGTCAAACCGCTTCCGTAGGAAAACTCCACGACCACGAACAAAAAGAACAAAAAGCAGAATGTTTTAAAATCAGGACTGTGAAACATCGTTTGGTACACAGACTGCGAAGGGAGTCTTCTGGGCTCGAGGCTAAGAAAGGTAAGATGGCGGCACTTCCGGCGACAGTCTGTCACCGGAAGTCGATCCATTAGGTGAAGACATTCTGCATGCGCAAGTTGGCTTCCGGGAGGATTTAGGAGCGGGGGGGGGGGGGGGGGGGGGCGTGGGCTTTTGATTAAGGAGCATCTCACGTGTTTTCTGGTCAGCTTTCGTTCTGTGAGGGGATTTTTGGCGCTGGCTTTCTTTGTGTTGAGGTGTTTCGTTCCATTCTCGGCAGACGAGATTGTTCGACCGTTTGAATTCGGGGTTTGGTTTCGAATAGCGCTGGGAGTTGGGGAATATTTCTGGTTTAGGGTTCTGATTGACTTTGGACTTGGATTTGGAAAACTAAAAGGATGACTTTTTCTTCTTTAAAAATAGTGTGACTTATACAATTTTAACTTTAAAACAATGAAGTTATTTAGATTAACCTATAGTAAAGTAAATGAATAATTTAAGGCTTATGATGCGGAGATTAGTTAGTATTATATTACCATTTATAATTAATTGCATACGATTATAACATTATAAGAATCATCTTAGAAATTAAGGTGAAAATAAATTATACAATTTATGTTATTAACACTTTAGACTCGAATGGCTACTCTCACTCACTAAAAAATAACGACATGTTATTTTTCTCTCTGTTCTTCAAATTGAAATAGAACTTCATGTTCTTGAACATAAAATAAATATTTATTCAGTTAGCTTTTCCTTTATCTCACTCCATTTGAAAATATGACATCATTTGGTTATCAGCATATTTTATTCACCATTTGCACTCAAGCGTCACCTTTAAGTCATCAAAATAACGACGTGTTAATTTAAAAATGCATATTGTTGAGTTTTAAAGAGTTATTCAATCACACACTTTAATAGAAATTATTTTTGCCATCTAGAAGCACCAAATATATTCGGGATCTAAAACTTTCTTCAGATTGAAATTCCTCGCAACCCCAGTTTCTTTAAACATTTGACAAACGTCTTAAGGGGGTCCGATACCCGAAATTCGCAAAAAAAGTCATTTTTTTTTTTATATTTAAAAAATAATATTCAAACTTATCTTAATAACTCACAAAAAACTGCTTCAAAAAATTCCTATTACTTTTTTAGTTATCAATGTTTTAAAGAGTGTTCCTATAACATAGTTGTATCATATGTAAACTTTAAAAGCAAATATCTCTGTTCATGGTTTTGAAATTTAATGAACACTAAAAATGCTAAGGCTTTTTTACTATTGTACTAAAAATCATAATTTTTGTGTGTATAGCAAGATAAATATATTTTAAATATATGTATGCATTCAGATTTTCTATTTTGACCATAATTTGTTTTTTACAACCACTTAAAATATAATAATTTTTTTTTCGTCAATTTTTTTTCCGAAATTTCTAATATATTTTATTTTTTTAAAGTGATGTATTTGAATCAAAATTTGAATGCATACATCTATTTACATATTATTCAAGATCTGAAATAAAAAAAAATGCTTCAAAATATTGAAAAACAAAAAAGGAGTAGGCATTTTAAAATTGTTAAAAAATTTACTAAAATTTTAATTTTAAAAATAAATGTGCAATTAAAAAAAAAAAATTGAGCGTCTTAAAATGGTTTTTTATGCATATTTAGAAAGAGAAAAAAAAAATTGGATTGTACAAGTATAAAAATAAAAATAAAAAAATTCGAAGGTATCGGACCCCTTTAAACATTTGACAAACGTCTTAAACCACTAAATATTTGTTTGGTATACTGAGAGTAACATTCAGGCATAATTTTTTTATAATTATTTACCCTAAACATAAAAATAAGAATTATAGACATGATATGATCATAAAAATATGTGTAATGTTATTGGCGTTCCAAACAACCATCAGGAGAGGGGAAATGTTCCTGGTTGTATTAGACATTATGAGTATGCGAGTTTCCTGGTGGTCCAAAGTTCTGTCTGAAGTCTTTCATCATCTCCATCATACCACTTGACTTGACGAATTTAACAAGTTCACCAAGCTCCATGAGTATTTCCTTCGCTTCGCTGATAATTGATTTGTTTGTGGCTGGTTCTTGTGCCTCAGTGGTCTTAGGTGTGATGTTTTCATTGTATTGAGATTCAGAACTTGTTTGAATTGCTTGTTGTGTCTGGTCTTTTGTAGCCGTCAGTGTGATCGTATTTTCATTTATACCAACTGCCCTGACAACTGCAGCGTACGATTTGTTATTGAATGTCCTTGTTGGTATTGGTTGTCTGGTATCGTCTGGCTGGGGTTCCGTTCTTTCCTTCTTGCTTGAGTAGCCCAAATGCAAAAGAAGTTATATAAAAATACAAAAAAAATATATTTTGGTATTACTCGATCATTTATCTTCAATGTCTACTTTGCAATAAAGGGAACATTGAATGGGTGAGTGAGTGGGTGTATTAAAGAATCTTTGACATCTCATGTCGTGATGAGAAACCACACGATCATTTATGTGATTGCGTGAGAAGACCAAACATCCAATACATCCGAATCTAACATCCTCTCCTAAGCGCCCCTGCACTGTCGCTTCTCTGCATTGAAACTATTACAAAGGTAAAACGGGTTATACAGATCGAGTTGGTTTCGCAATAGTGCTAGTAGATGTGTAATAACTTTACTTATAAAGCACCTAAACTTGGGGACAACTTAAATTGAGCCTAAAGCAATTGAATATTTATACATATCACAGCTTCCGCTTGAAGTTCAACTTAGGTTCTCACCGAATATAGAAGACCACTTCGTATAATCAATTCAATATTTTGTATTGTTATGCAGTTATTGACTTTGGATTTTGTGGTGTAGTAAATAATTTTAATTAAATGCAAACTATTATTAATTGTATGCAAAATATAAGTTTAATAAATTACATGTCGAAGTAAGTTATTTGAAAAACAAGTCTTCAGCGTTTATTATTTAAGTACTGATACTTGTTTCCTTATTTTTTTAAAAAAATCTTTAATTTTACTGGTTTTAGAAAGTAAGGTTTCATTATCTTATAGTGGAGAAGAAGTAAATTATTAAAGATTGGAGAGAAAAAATATTTAATTTTAGTTTTTGCCAAAACAAGTACATATGAATATTTTTAATAAAGTTTTTAAGATTAAGTACATAATAGAGCATATTATTTGTCTTGAAACTCTTTTGTTACTTCTTAAAATAAAAAAAAAATTTAAAACACTTCGACACATTATAGATTCACAATAGCGCCAGGAAGAAGAATTGTACTTTTCCCAACAAAATATCAAACTATTCACTTCTGGATAAAAAGTTGGTAAGAATTAAAATAAAGAAAAACGTATAAAAATGCAGCACCAATACACAAAATGTTATTTATTTTCTATGAAAAAGATGTGATTTTATTATTAAATTGTTTTGGCATAGAAAATAATACATTATGGAACACCAGCCCGACTTGTTTATTAATATTTTGAAAAAGAAAACATTCTGATTATTCAACAGTCCCACGGACTACTTTGGACCCTCTCGTGGACCACGGATTCACTGGTTTAAACAGTAACTATTTGAAAATAAAATGGTTTACATCATAATAAATCTCATAGAAGGGAGGGTGGAGACCCTGTGCGGTTTTCAACAGACAAAATGATCGAGCTTGTAGACCCACGAATTTTGGTAACTAGGGCTTAAATTTTGCAACGTTTGTTTTAATGTTTGGTGTTAATTGAAAGGTTGTTTACTTACTTTGCAGTACTTTTTGTGTTTGTAAGGATATTTCATTTTTCTGGAGGGTTATGCAGTTTCTGCGGATCGATCGACACTATTTTAAAAAGCAAGATCTACGCGGACTACTGAGCAAAAATATAACTGAAAGGGTTACTTCAATTGGGGAAAAACGTACTTTACTGTAGCCCGCGGATGAATACTGTTTGGAAGAGAAGGTAGAGAAAACATTCAACAACGGATTTTATACCGTTATAGTCGAGTTGCGTCGGTCTTAAATAATTGATTAATTAATTTATACGCATATTTATTTTCTTGTAACTAAGAAAGCATGTATAGTAAAACATTAAATGTGTAACTTTTAATTCATTTTTGAAAGCCAGAAACGTGGTTTTAAAACTAAGATGTCTGCACTTTTTATACCAAACACCATGGAAAATGACTCTATTTTTCTACCTTTGCTCAAAAGGATGCAAAGTGATCGAGCACGTTTAGTCTTCCCTTCAGTGATTATTCAAGCTCAGTGATGTAAACATGACCTCGTGATCAGAGGATTTCCAGATTCGTTCCTAAAAAGTCGTCTACAAATATCAACAATTTCAATCACCGAATATATTAGGGACTGGTAAATGCTAAATCTGATCGTTTTCAAATGTCCTGATGCTTACGATGGTGGCGTCGGGTGCCAGGCCCCTAGTATTTGTTAATCTTCTGCATTTAGTTACCACATCGCATTTTATTTCGTCGGCAGTCGTCCCCACCAAAAGCAGCATCAAAACTTCCTTTGATTCCATTAAACCCATTCCAACCGAAAAATCCATCCCATTCCACAAAGGCACCTCTTCACTTCTCTTCTTCCCCAAACCACACTTTTACCACTCGCGAGTCCATTAGCTGCGACGGTACCCCCGAAGCTATCGGCTGCGATTATTAGCAGCGCTATTAAATAATCGCGGCTCGCTAATTATACCTTTTCCGCCTTGGAAGCCGGTCGGTCACTTCTGATCACCCCTCCCCCCTCCCCGCCATTCCCTTGGCTATTGTTCGAATCCATCCCTTCCACCCCCTCCTTCGAAATCAGAGGGGTGTGGGGGTGGGTCTGCCTAGGAACCGGAAGTGCTGACTCACCGGAAGCTCTTGCGTACGTACACAGCGTTCCATGGACCCCGATTCGAACGAATCTGACTTTGGTCGTTTTGCGTGTTCCCCCATGTGCCATATCGCTCTCTTATAATCTTTTAGTCGTGGATTTGTCTGCTTTGGTAAGCGCGGGAAGATATCGATGGCAAGAAGCATAATCATTGTATGTCCACATTTGTAAACGTTCGGAAAACGCGAAAAGAAGATTACGAACTTAGTGCGTACCTACAGGGAACTTTTTTTATACCAGAACTACAAAATTGTTAATTGGAATTGACCTACAACGTTTGTGTAGGAGGAAAGAGCTAGTAACAGTATTAACAGTAACAGAGCTAGTTTGTACCTTTACATTGATACCAACATCTCTATTGGGCCAAAAAATGGACATGCAACCATTCTGCGTTTGTCCATCAAAATTATTATTTATAAAGGACATACAATGTTTGAGCAGAGAGCTAGATTCCGCCTTTACATTGATTCTAATATATCACTTGGGCAAAATGTGGACATACAACCATTGTGCTTTTGGCCATCAAAATTATTATTTAGAAAGGACATACAATGTTTGAGAAGAGAGCTAGATTCCGCCTTTACATTGATTCTAATATATCACTTGGGCAAAATGTGGACATACAACCATTGTGCTTTTGGCCATCAAAATTATTATTTAGAAAGGACATACAATGTTTGAGCAGAGAGCTAGATTCCGCCTTTACATTGATTCTAATATATCACTTGGGCAAAATGTGGACATACAACCATTGTGCTTTTGGCCATCAAAATTATTATTTAGAAAGGACATACAATGTTTGAGCAGAGAGCTAGATTCCGCCTTTACATTGATTCTAATATATCACTTGGGCAAAATGTGGACATACAACCATTGTGCTTTTGGCCATCAAAATTATTATTTATAAAGGACATACAATGTTTGAGCACAGAGCTAGATTCCGCCTTTACATTGATTCTAATATATCACTTGGGCAAAATGTGGACATACAACCATTGTGCTTTTGGCCATCAAAATTATTATTTATAAAGGACATACAATGTTTGAGCACAGAGCTAGATTCCGCCTTTACATTGATTCTAATATATCACTTGGGCAAAATGTGGACATACAACCATTGTGCTTTTGGCCATCAAAATTATTATTTAGAAAGGACATACAATGTTTGAGCAGAGAGCTAGATTCCGCCTTTACATTGATTCTAATATATCACTTGGGCAAAATGTGGACATACAACCATTGTGCTTTTGGCCATCAAAATTATTATTTAGAAAGGACATACAATGTTTGAGAAGAGAGCTAGATTCCGCCTTTACATTGATTCTAATATATCACTTGGGCAAAATGTGGACATACAACCATTGTGCTTTTGGCCATCAAAATTATTATTTAGAAAGGACATACAATGTTTGAGCACAGAGCTAGATTCCGCCTTTACATTGATTCTAATATATCACTTGGGCAAAATGTGGACATACAACCATTGTGCTTTTGGCCATCAAAATTATTATTTAGAAAGGACATACAATGTTTGAGCACAGAGCTAGATTCCGCCTTTACATTGATTCTAATATATCACTTTGGCAAAATGTGGACATACAACCATTGTGCTTTTGGCCATCAAAATTATTATTTAGAAAGGACATACAATGTTTGAGCAGAGAGCTAGATTCCGCCTTTACATTGATTCTAATATATCACTTGGACAAAATGTGGACATACAACCATTGTGCTTTTGGCCATCTAAATTATTATTTGGAAACAACATACAATGTTTGTGCAGGAGGAGAGAGATATATACCATCTTTATATTGATACCAATATATCCTTTTGACCAAAAATGGACATACAGTGATTATGCTTTTAGCCATCGACATTTTCCACCGGATACGGAAATTTTATCTTCTCCTGTGGCCCTGGTGTAGCTCTAGTGCACCGTTAGTTCATTATAAAAAAATTATAAAAAAAAAGCTTGCTACTTAAATTTTAAGAACATGAATTTAACCATCCATCAATCGGGCTTCTGTGGATAAAGGCGTCAGCTGGGAATCAGAGGATTCCTAGTTCGATCCTTTGCGACGGACTTGACTAAGAAAAGTAAAACAGTAGTGATCTTGTGATCGGAGGGTTGCCAGCTTCACTACAAAATACTAGGAATGTCGTGCAAAACATCCACACAAAAAAAATTATCGACGTGTATACGGGACTGGTGCACGATAAATCTGATCGGGTTCCAAAGTCTCGACGTCTATTGAAGGCATTGGGTGCCAGTTCAGGTGTTTCCTCGTCATCTGACAATGGTTCAAAAATAACGAGGTGCATGTATGAATGTGTTCCCGGATCTTTCCTTCGAGATTGACCCCGAACCGTTGCCAATAGCCCACTGTGCAGCTCTAGTGCGACGTTTATTAACAAAACAAAACAAAACCAGTTCAGGTGTTTCCTCGTCATCTGACCATGGTCCAAAAATATTCCCGGGTCTTCCAATGGCCCACTGACAATAGCCCACTGTGTAGCTCTTGTGCGACGTTAATTAACCTAAACCAAATCATCCATCAATCCTTACCCACATATGAACCTTCACTAATGCACGTCATTCTCGTAACCTCGTTTGCTGAAAAGGCGTTATTGATTATCGCTGACTCTGGGGCTCGATGCCAGCTTCCTCATTAAAAGAGCCATCGTAACTTAACGAAAAGCGATTTCTAATAACTCCCATTGATTGGTGACGAGGCATTGTTTGCCGGATTTTTGTGCTGCGTCCAGCGTTTTCCGCGCGACGCGAATTGAGAGCGAAGCACTATTCCGATCGTTTGACGGCGTTTTGCCGAGATTGACAAAATATTGCGATCGCTGATTCCTACTAATCTTTCTGTTGCAGTAGCTGATTTCGAACGTAACAATGAGAACTGTAAAACTCTGTTTAAATAATGTTTAAAAAGAAGGGTTGTTTGGTTAAATTAAAGACATACTGGAGCTAAACATGGGCTTTTGGCGACGGTTCTGGGTCTAAAATGAAAGGAAGACCCGGGAAGACTGCCTCGTAATTTTCAGATGACGCAAACTGCACATGAGATAGCCCCAACGCGCCTGTTCCGACGTGAGGACGTTAGGACCACGATAGATTTAACGTGCACCATTCCGCTATACATGATCGATGTTTTCTTGGAGGGGAGAGGGGGGGGGGGGCGACAGGAAATGGAAATGTTTGATTTCTGAATGGTCATGTCGTATTCAATCTGCGCGTTCGACACACGATTTAATACACTAATCTCTAACTGTACTTCTGGATAGGCAAGGCAGTTTGTTGACTTGAAGCCAATTGAAAGTTAAAAAACTGTTCCCCCCTTCTATTTCTACCTCTTTTTTTGTATATTGTTTATTCTAAAATATGCTGAATTGTAGTGCTTTTTGGTTTTTTTTTTAATTTTCCATTAAAACTACTGTTGAATGCCTATTCTTTAGAATCCACTTTAAACAATATAATAAGTGGCTAAGCAGCAAAAAGAAAAATTAGAAATTTGGTGATATACAAATTGATTCTGAATGCAGTAAATAAAATATCAAAACATATTCAATATTTCTATAATGGTTTGAGAGGAAAACAATTTACAAAATCACTTTTAAAAGTTAGTTGAGATACAGTATAACTGCTTATAGTGTGGCTTTAACCGCTTCCATAGGGCGAAAACGATTTAAGGCTTCCAGAACTTACAGTTAGAATTCAGTGAATTAATCAATCTCCTATGGCTTTTCTGGAAGTTATCATTATGACGCAGTTCTACGCATGCTCTGGAATCGTTTGTATAACTTTATTGAACTTCAAATTTCACTGACCGGCCATAAGGGGGCATTCACTTAAAATAGAGATACTTTCTCTTTGCACGTATTTTAAAGCAAAAACACATTGCTTAGTTTTTCATATAAGCCGCAATTTGCGGTAACTTTCAACAGTATTTTGTGTAGACTTCAATATTTTTGTATTTCAATGAACAAAAAAACAGCTTAACCCTTTTCCCTCGAGGAATGAGCGATATTTACATTCTTTTTACAGAACAATTAAATCCCATTCCTGTTATTTTCAATGAGACATTCTTTAGCGTGTTTTCACGTTTAGGGTGGATAGCTATAAAAATAAAAACAAATTGTGTGAGAAGATGAATATTCATCTCAGCATACCAAACGTATATTGAGTGTTTTCACAATTGCCAAATGTTTAAAAAAAAAACTAGGGGTTGTGAAGAATTTTAAAACGAAGAAAGTTTCAGATCCCCAACATACATAGGCGTAGGAAGTAGGGGGGCTGGGGGTGCTCGAGCCCCCCCAGGAATTATTTTGAAGGGGCTCAGCCCCCCCCCCCCCCCCCTAATATTATACTATTTTTTTTTTTAAATACTTAAAAAACAAATTGTAGAAATAGAGAATTCCTACAAAGAGGCATTCCAAAGGAAGCGTCCCTTATTTATTCTAAACGTGCTTTAAAATGGGGGGAATTTGCTTTGAAAGCTACAACGCTAAAAGAGTAATTTTAAGAATAATGTAAAAAATACGCTTCTAAATAAAAAAAATATTATTTGTGGACATTTCATAAATTATAATCGTGTATCCCGTAATTTATTCCCTTTCAAATAATAAACCATCAGAATCATGCACTATTTTCTAAACAGCTTATATAGTTGAAATTTCTTCTTTTAGAAAATTAAGATTTTGTTAAAGAAAGTTAAATAGAGACGAATTCCTCAAATCAGAAAAAAATCATATTTTAGCGTACAATACGGACATTTGAAATTACTATTAACCTTTTCCTGGTTACTTTATGTTCTAAAGCTGTCCAAACAAAAACGGATACAAGTTAAAACATTTAACAAGTTAAACACTTTTTGTAAAAATTTAAAACATTGATTGTTTTTTAATTGTTTAATAGCTCGCAACTCCGTACTATTTTATATTGTATAACAATATATTAAAAAAAAAAATTCAGCCCCCCTTGAAAAAAAGAAGTTTCTACGCCACTGCCAACATACTTAGTGCATCTAAACAACACAAAATAATAAGTTTTTCTCTTTCATTTTGATGAACAGAGGAAGGAAATTAACACGTAGTTATTTTAATAAATTAAAGGCGGCACTCTCAGGTGCAAGGGGCTAATATGTTGATATCCAAGTGAGTGATCTTATACTTTTAAACGGAGTTAGAAGAACAAGCTACCGATAAAAGGGCGTTTTCCATGTTCAAGAACATGTTGTTCACGCTCAATTTGAATGCTTTTAAACAACAAAAAATAACTTCTATTAAAGTTTGAGCGAGAAAAACTTCTTAACCCTTTGCACTTCAAGAACTCTTTGCGTTTTCCGTTCTTTCTACGGAACAGTTATTCATCCTTATGTTCTTTTCCCTAGAATTTTTTATGCTTATAGAAAAAAGAAACCTATTCTGTTTTGTATCTGCAAAAGTACGAGTTGAAAAAATATCGATGTTTTTTAAACACAAGATCATGCTGTTCTGGTTTATTTTAAAGAACAGGGAACCAAAAGGACGAGTCGTTGTTTTGTCGCTTGACGAGCGCCAACGAAGTGCAAAGGGTTAAATTCAAGAATATGTTGTTCTCTTTCATTTTGAAGAACAGAGGGGGGAAATAACACGTTGTTATTTTACTAACTTAAAGGCAACTCTCGGGTGCAAGGGGCTGATATGTTGATATCCAATCTTATACTTTTAAATGGAGTTAGTAGAAGGAGCTAACAAAAGAAAAGCGTTTTTCATGTTCATATATGTAGTTAGCGTACAATTTAAACAGGTCGGAGTAAAAGAACAGGTCGTTATTTTGGTGACCGACTTACCACTCAAACCCAATGGGAAGTACTGCTGCAGTACTTATAAAAGAAACCACATTTGGTCTCATCTGAATCAGTGAACCACGTACAGCTGTAATTAAACTGTGAGTGTGTGCATGTGTGGAAAACGCATAAATACATTTCTAAATCTATATTCATTATTCTCGATTCGTATTCAAAAGTATGTTGAAAGATTTTGCAATAAGATATGAAACGGCATAACACATACACATAAAAATTATTTTATTGCATGCCATACTGCACGCACACACTAATTTACATACAACTGCTTCAGACAGATATATTACTCGCCCTTTCCTGGATTAACACATTCAGTGAATCAGAAATAACAAAAGTAAAAGTGTAAATATAAATCATTTCTTCTGGAGAAAAAAAAGAGACTCTGTAATATATATAACAAAAATTACAATGCTCTCTCATAGGCGTAAACAGATTTTGTTTAGTGATATCATTTAAGATAGTATGAAGTTCACCCATTTCCCACTATTCTTGGGTATTAGCTTATTAACCGACTGCCCAGCGCGCCCACCAAAACTCCAAAATAAAATCGCCAGAAACTTTAAATTGAAACCGCCAACGTGCGCCAAGTCGAGAGGTTATCAATTCGTCTGTTATGTACTTTTTTTTATGCATGTTCGCCCGGGATTTCGGTTCTACTTCAGATATTTGCAGAAATATTTTTTTGTTGGGTAGGGGATGTTTCGCATGGGAGCAATTTGAAAAAAAATATCTGGTTATCCGGCATTTAATTATCTGGAATTCTCAATTAACCGGACCGTTTGAAAAAAAAATATTGTCCGATTTCGAAAATTCTTTTTTTTTTGTTGGATGGAGAAAATTCCACTTAGGCATAATCTGCTAAAAAATAATCGGTTATCCGCTGTTATACATCCGGAAATGTCGATTAACCGGAGTTTTTTTAAATAATTTATCCGATTTCATAATATTTTCATAGGTTAACAGAAGTTGTACAACAATGACATTTCGTTTACCCAGCATTTATTGCCATGGATAGGGATTGTTTTACGATATACATTGTTGAGACAAAATGTAAGCACAAGTTGTTACTTTAATTTCTTGGTGAATAATAGCACGGGGCGAAGCCCTCCGTTAAATTAAACACTAAAAAAGGAAAAATAAAAAAATCTTTCTAAAAAAAAAAAAACTTTAAGAAAATGCGCCAAAAAGTAAAAAATAATTTTTAATTTTACGAACGAGTTGAAAAAGTTTAATTATTTAAAATCAATTTTATAATTATTAGAACTTTTTGAAGTAGATGCCAATTTACAAAAATCATACCTAAATTTGGCCGCTGATTTCAAAAAGTTGTAATAAGTATAAAATTGATATTAAATAATTCAATTTTTTCAACTCGTTCGTAAAATTTAAAAATATTTTTTACTTTTTAGCGCATTTTCTTAAAGTTGGTTTTCCCTTTTTTTTAGAAAGATTATTTTATTATTATTATTATTAAGCATGTGGGTTGTCTGCCGAATGGCTTAAATCACAAAAATTAGAACATTTTCATTACTAGGCAGACAGATGTATCATAATTCTAAGTGGTGGGAGTCTTCGTTCAGTAAGTTGCCTTCCCAATAATGAGTTGAATGTTATTCCACTTAACATTATAGCCAAGGTTAATTTCAAACTTTAAATGCTCATCTATCCGAACCTTCTGGACTTTCGCCATTTGGTTGTCGATTTTAAATTAAATTTTAAGATTTCAATATGACCCAATTCGAAAAATTTGAATAAAGTCCCCGCTAGTTTTCCTCTCAGTGCATGAATACATGTTTAAAGTTATAAATGTCTCTATAGTTCATTCCTGTAGTACAAAACCATTTTTGTGGTCTTATGTTTAAACAATTCTAATAAATCAATATTTTTTTTCAAAATGAATCAATATTGATTACCAAATGGTGTTGGAAAAGCACGTGGACAAAACTCCCACGCGTGAAACGTCCAATTATATGGCCGGAGAATACCACGCAATAAAGTTCTGATGACGCTGGAGCCTCGCCATCTTTTTGGAGAGACTAGACAACTATACCACGAGGTGCATGAATAGGAAGTGCCAATCCTGTAGGTGCACTTTCCTTTAATTCTAAATAAAATGTAACCTCTCTTAAGCTTAATTAAACTTAAGAGTTGGTTTCTTTGCGTATGCTTGAATTTGATAAAGCGAGCCTTATTAGAGTCTGTGTTGTGTAAGGATAGCAGCAACTACAATACCCGAGGATAAACCCTGTTTGGAGAATCTTCAAATGGTTTACTAGTAGCCCGTTTTAAAATATAAACTTTACAAAATAAAAAAAAATCAATAAACTATTGCAAAATAAATTATAATACTTATTAACGAGACATAACAACTTATAAACACTCATATATGTAGACACTAAGGCATCACTATCATTAAAATGTGTGCACGCCTATGTATGAAGTCATTGAATCGTACAAATATACATAAATGGATAACACGTGAAAGGGTAATAATAGTTTGTTTCTAAAATACATATAAATTGAAAGCAAATAATTCCATTTCACTTCAGTTTATATTAATGGGAGGGGGAGGGTCCGGAATTAAAGAAGAGAAGAATGTAGAGAGAAAAGTGAGGGGGGAAAATATGTGATTATTGTTGGCATCATCTGTTTGTTGAGCATGGGGAGGGTCATCACCGTCCATCGTGGCCTCCAGTTCATATTCTCCGAACAAATCCTAATAATGGGGGAAAAGCATTTTTTTTTAATTTGGAAAATTGTAAAAAAAAAAAAATGGTTAAATTTGAAGATTAAAAATGTAAGTTATTTGATTGTTTATTTTGACATAATAAGTCAAATGGGTCTGTGCTTATAGTGGCCTTATAAGTAAATACATATATTTGCTTTGAAGTACTATAAATTGGAATTTTTTTACTCTAAAAGAATTGTTTTGAAATAATATAAATGTGATTAAAAATTGTATATTGGTAATACATTTTCGATTAACAATAAGAAATTGCATAATAAGTTTCCTTTATTTAAATATAGTGAAATGATTTTAGAACATTTTAAGTAATTTCTTAAAGTATATCTGTGGCTTGGAACAAGAACAACTTAAGTCAATTTAGACTATTTTTTAAAAACAATTTTGAATATATCAATTTTAAACTTCGAAGTGAAACAGAAACCGATGTCATCAGGCTTCGTTAACCATTCAAATCAAATAACGTTGTAATTTCCGTAACCATGCAACAAGACTGGGCCTCAAAACTTTGAAGCCATTTTTTCTCCAAACTGTCAATTGCGGCATTGGTTCGTCTTGTTTTAAGCCGTGTGAATAAAAATTGTATATTGCTGATACATTTTCGATTAAGAATAGGAAATTTCACAATAAGATAAACAATTTTAGAACATTTTAAATAATTTCTTAGAATATATTTACTATAAATAAAATGGTTCTTTTTTTTAAGGAAACTCGTAATTTGGAAGAAATTATTGTGAAACACTTATTTATAACTCCAATGATAAAATTAAGATAAAACGAATATAAACACAAATCATAACATATAATTATAACTATAACTGTTATAGCAAACTTGAAAGATTGCACAGATTAATGTATAAGGCAAAATTTCAATCCTCTTTTTGTGATATTTGCATTTCTAAACAAATCTCTATTGCACAATAAATACAGCTCATGCTGCCATCTACATGATATTTCAGAAAACAAAAAATAATACACTTTTATATAGATCCTTATACAACTTATGAATGACAATATTTATAGCTCGATTTCAAGACCTCTCATACAATTTAATAATTAAAATGAAACATTTTAAGCCAGGATATTAATGATAAACTATGTAGTGTCATGGAAAACTATCATGACAGGTTTAAGTTAAAATGAGATAAATTCATTCAAATTCCGGCAAAAACAAAAATAGTTATATATCATCGTAAATAAGTATACAATTTAGGTAAATTCTTAAAATTAGAGATTTTGTTTTAAATCCCAAAATATACATAAAATATAAAGTTATTTAAATATATTTAAACTTAAAAAAATATCTTCTTCGTTAAAAAAAATTATAGCAACTTACATCAACATCATTGGCACTAAGGTCTTGGTTGACTAGCAAGGGTTCTTCATCGCTGTTCTCCAAATCAGGTGGGTCTACAATATTTGGATTTTCTTCAGGTACTGGGACTTCCAAAGCGACAGGTGGAATTGCCCTCCTCACAAACCAACCTTCTTGGTAACTGTAGGTTGCAAAATATTAACTAGTTAACCCTGATATAATGCTATAATACATAAGTTAATCTCAAAGAAACAAATGTGATTGGTGTAGTTGAAATTATATCGAACTAGAGCTACACAATGAGACTAGCATGTGTGGGGTTCATTGCTTCTACCCGATACTCCCGCTTAGGCGAGAGTGATCACTTTCGCCTGACTGGCACGGTATCGGCGTGGCAAGCCGAAGTTCCTCGGATCGAAACCGTGCGGTGCCATGTTATGTGCATCGCACTACAAATGATGACCCGGTAAGAAAGTTCGATGCAACCTTCAAACTAGCACTTGTAACCACTTCGAATCAACCCCTGCCACGTGTTAACGCTTCAAGACATCAACCACTGCCACGTGATAACGCTTCATCGACTACGGATCACGTGATAACGCTTCACGGGCATCGCAAACAATCGTTCCTCTGTCTGACTCACTGAACGGGGGGTACTGTGGGGTTCATTGCTTCTACCCGATACTCCCACTTAGGCGAGAGTGATCACTTTGGCCTGAATGGCAGAGTATCGGCGTAGCAAGCCGAAGTTCCTCGGATCAAAACCGAGCAGTGCCAAGTTGTGTGCATCCCACTACACATGCCCATGGCGAGAAATCTCGCATTAACAATCCCTCCAATTGAGGTGTGATAAGATCTTTCAACAATTAAAATTATATCAATCACCCTGCAGTTTTAATAATTTTTAAACTGATATTGTATAAAGAAATCATACTCACAGAAAAGCGATAACAGCAAAGACAATGACAATCATCAGTCTTTCCGGCGTGGAGTAGAAATACACGAGGCTGAAAAGGATGAGGAAGCGACAGCAGAGGAAGAGATGGTCCAGCCAATCTCTATTCAGCAATTCGTCGTTCTCTTCCAACAACTGCCCCCTTTGAGCGTTGTGGCGTCTTTGGTTGGGTTGGTTCTGGGCTGGAACCTCGTTCGTGTGTTGTTGGTAGTTTGGGATGCTCGGAAAGAGAGGGTTGTTTGCAGGAACTGTAGCGGGGTTCATACTGAAAAAAAAAAGGCCAGATGTAGAATTGAATTTTGTGTGACACAAAGATATAAAAACCCTAAAAGCAACAAGAACTAAAAAATATGCAGTAAATATTTCCTGGTTTTTTTTGTTGTTTTTTATTCAAAAATATTTGGTGGATTAACATTGCTTTAAAGGTTTCTTCTAGAGTTTGGTGGTTTAAGAAAGATTTTTCAAGTTACCCGTACAAAGAAATTTTGCCCAATTGGAAAACCCGAACCCACTACATACACAGATGTGCATAATTGGTGGTAGTATAAGGCCTATCTATTTTTTTAAATAATATTCTATAGAACTGACTATCATTTTAAATGAAACCTACTGGAGATAGAACACTGGAGCACTAACTCAAACTTGAGACTTCGTATTCTTAAGTCAGTGAGTGCTACCGACTAAGCTACAAAAGGCTCATTCAAAAACTTGAAATATATATATCTTTATGTAATAGTTCTAAAATTGTTAAAATCATTTTAAAAACAAATGGAATTTTACAACTGTTTCTTAGGTGCCCATCTTCAGGATGAATAGTACATATATATAAATTTACATGGTTTTATATGCATTAGAAATGGGTGTTTTGCAATCTATATAGACATTTTTTTTTACAGATGACAGGGCAAGAGATTATGGGTTAAAATTGTACAATTTGCAGTTCATTGGGAAGCAAGGAAGCACAATTTTTTTAATAGTTTGGTTGAAAGGCAGAGCAGTTTCCAGATATTGTTATTAGTGTTACAGCAGCTGCAATTTTTAAAAAAACTAATTGCTTCAGTAGTTAGTTAGATGTTATTAGAAAGGAAGAAACAAAAAAACACTGTTAGTGATTTCAAAGATATGTGTTAGAACGGGTCCAACATAGGGCCGCGAAAATGGTTCTGGGTCATTTGAGAATTATTGAGATAGGTTTAGAACTTTAAATAAGTATACACTCGTGGAGAGGAGAATTTGAGGGTGCCTTATTCAGATATTCCAATTTATCAAATGGGATGATGTGGTGGGATAGGAGTTTAATATTGCCAACAGGAATACAGGTCATGGATTCAAATTATACAAATCACAGCTTAATCAGGAGGGTAGAAAGTAGTTTTTTTTTATAATAAGGTAGTGGGCAAATGTAATAGTTTGCTTCATTCTGTTGTTAATTTTTCAGGAGTTGGTAGAATTAAAAAGCAATTGGATCGACATTGGGGAATTGTGAGAATGTGTTAGATACACAGGACCAACCTTGCTTGGTGTAAAGTCAGTTGTTGCTTGATAATATTTGTAATTTTTTTTTTTGGTTTCATCCTTTGCATATGTATTATTGTAAGAGTTTCTACATGTGCTTCCTAGTCTGTGTAATCTAAAAGTGCATCATAAGAATCGTAATAAATAGTCTGATACTAAACGGATGCCTAAATTTTCAGATTAACTGTCTGGCTTATACAAAAAAAAATACAATTATTTTTCTTATTACATATGTACCAATGTTTAAAATTTTAAATCTGCACAATCACTTTATACAAATAATACAAATGAATATGAGTAGCCCAGATGCAAAAACAGTTATATCTTAAAACAAAAATAAGGCTATTGTAGTATGATAAGCTACTTTACCTTAAAATACAAATGCAACTTTAAAACTACTTAAACGGAAAATACATCTTCTTTAGTCAGCAGAAATAAAAGTCTGTGTGTACAATGAAAAGAAAAGAAACCCAGAGCTAAAATAACCCCACTTTCAATTCTGGGTTTATTTTAATTTTATTGTGCACACAGATTTTTCATTTCTGCTGATGAAAGGAGATGCATTTCTCGAAACATGTCTAGATTTTATGTATTTTTATTGAGTAGTTTTAACGTTGCTTTTGTATTTTAATATTCTTAACGTAACGTTTTATAAGACGAGTTTTTATCTTAAGCTAATTCATCACTTAGTCTTTATTTCTTTACTTAGAGTGTAGTAAAAACTACAGTGATTTATATATAAAACTTCAAGGAAAAAAACTCTCACAGTATTGAAACACATTGCAGTGTCTTCAGATTTTTGCGATTTTCCCAAAATAGTTAAAAATGCATGTAGCTGATATTGCATCTGTGTTACTGATGTGTAATCATGATGAAGTAAACCATAAATTGCCATATCATTAGTAGATGTTTTTACAGGTTAAAAACACTGCATTAACATAATATTAACACTATGCATTCACAAATAATAAATACCAAAGCATTTTATAAAGTTAATAAATCACCTCTGTATGTACTGTGAAAAGTAATAGGCATACATCTGTTGCATTGCTGCAATTTGAGCAACAACCTGGGAATCGGGTATAAAAACTGGCATGGTTGCCTGAGGGGCCAGGTTCTGAGGGAACTGTGGGTAAAAAGTGCTGAAATAGAAAGTTATAAAAATATTACTAAACTTTACTAAACAAACATTTTAAATTAAAATTTGAAGACCAATAGAATAATTTTTCAGAAGTGGGTAGTTTTAAAAAGCAATTAGACCGACATTGGAGAATGGTGAGGATGTGTTAAATAAACAGGATCAGCCTTGCTGGCCTATGGTTGGTCCATAGTATTTGAAAATTGGGTGTAAGAACTAGACAGTTCCAGTTTTCCAAAAAATTATAGGACAGACCTAAAACAATGCATGTTTCTGGTACCAGATGAGACACCAGTACAGCTCCTTTCCCTTAATCTCTATAGTCATTGCATAAAGCTATCTTGTTCATACACCAGTCAATAGAGGATTTTTTTTCTTTATAAAAATAAGTGTAAATCATAAATTTTTTTTTAAAAAATTGAGCTTTTCTGGTTCTTCATTTATATTTGTATCACAAACCTTAGAAATATGTTAACCTTTTCTAAAGTACTATAAAACTAAAAAATAAATAACCTTAAATATGCAAAAGATTGCTCACATTTGTTATATTTAAATAGTAAAATCAGAATTAAAATTACACATAGTACCCGTCAAAAATATGTAAAAAAAATAATTGCACTTAAAGAATAAAATTAAAATATTGAAAAATTTCTATTACATAAAATATTATACAAAATAAAGAGTAACTGCATTTTATAACAATTTAAATATACAAATAATTTAAAAACCTGCAAGATCATAAAATCTTACAATATTACTTATATTCTTAAAGATTAATAAAGTATGTCAAGTTACTAGACAATATGAAATCAGGATGGTGGTTACAAGTTAATTATAATACAACCATGCAAGTTACATTAAAGTAAGTAATCATAGAAATTAGATATTGCCCATGAATTATAGCATCCTCTCCTGGAGTTTACAATTTTATGATATACTACCAAGTGTCATTAGCAGTTTTAATACTTTTCGTTAATTATTTTTGTAGATCAAATCAGTAAAGTTTACATTAAATAACATAGTTCCCACTCTTTCACTTAAAAAAAATTCAAGTACTTTTCAAGGACCCATATTTTTTTTTCAAGGACCTGATGTTGCATTAATATCAGCGCAAGATAAAAGTTTTTCGAAATACATGAAATATTTTAAAACATAAATATTCAAGAATATTAAGTTTAATAACAAATTTATCATTACTGTATGTGCACAACAAAATCTCTAAAATAGGTCATTAAAACATTTAGTAGGAATTTTATAAATTTATCTATGTCTAACTTTAAAATTTTAATAAGGGCGAATAGTCAGGAAAATATCATCCTTCACCTTAGCTCTTAATAGATTTTCAATGAGTATTAGTTTATAAAAAATATACAAGTTTATATGCTAATTACAAATATCAATAGAAGATTTGAAATTGTAAAAATTAATGAAAATAAGAAATGCTTTTTTTTTACTTCAAAAAAAAAAAATGACTACACAAAGAGAACTTAAAAATATTTTATTGAAAAACAGTTATGTCAGTCTTCTAGCAAATGATCGACTTTATTATGAATGCTTTAACAAACTTTATTTTATTTTTTTTAGCTCATCAACCATACTATTAATCTTATAATCTATCTGTTTCAGTTCCAGAATTTTTTCTTTTGCAGTCTTCCTAAAACTGTTTGACTGGATTATGAACTTTAAACATTCAGTTCTTTCAGCCTTATCAGCTAATGCATCTGCAGATTTTTCCAATTCATCTGCGGATTTCTGCAAGCGAGTCCTTTTCTACTTTAATTCTTCTAATTCATCGACTTTAATTCTTATAATTCATCGTGGAACCCTTTTCTTTTTTTACCCTCTATAAGATCCAATTTTCTTTTCTTTTGCTCATCAAGATGAGTGTTTTTTTAAAAATAAAATTGAAATGTATATTGCTTCAGTTAGAACAAATCTAAAATTCAAATTGCACAATACTATTCTTTTTCTATAATAAATTAAGACCTTGCAAAGAGTCACTACCTTTAAAACATTAGTCTTTTTTTCAATTTAATGAACTTCGGTGGCCATTTATATAAAGAAAAAATTCTTAATTATCAATATAATATAATTTCTCGCATCATCATCGTTACACTATACTCGCATATAAACCAAAAATATCCAAATAAAATTTTATCAAGAAACAGTTTAACCCCAAGTAGGTAAATATTACAATTACAGACATAGTACAGGCTAAAAACCAAAAAAAAATCTTAATTTTTTCCAAACAGAAAATTTTGAAGTCCTCAAATTTTCTAGAGCTCCCTGTAAAAAAGTTTTTACAATCTCAAATTTCATAAAGGGAGGAGGGAGAATAGTTTCAAATAATGAAAAAAAAATTAACAAAATACATAAGCAGTAAAACAAATTAGAAGATTAATACAACACAAACAAAAAGAAACAAGCTTCTTCCAAAATTCTATTTTTATAACTCCAAATTACAAGTCCTAAACTTCAAATTCGTAAATAAATTATATTTTCGAAAAATTTAATGCAATTTTGTTTAGTAGTGCACATCAAATCATGATGAAATAGAATGTAGTGAAGTATAAACATTTATTTATCAGATGCAAAAAGATTGCAAGTCTTTCAAAAGAGATCGCAGCAGATCGCGTTTAGCGAATTTCTACAATTTTAAGGTTTTCATGAATGAAAAAATTCTTAAAAGAGTGCCATTTGGAAGTTGCATACGTCAGATGCAAACGAAATTTAGTTAAAACCATCTCAATTTTCGTGTGATATCCCTGTTTGAGGAAGATCGCAAATATTCGAACAAAAGGGATAAAAAATAAAAAGTTCACTATTTTGCTGAGGCGAAGATGATTCTAGGGATAGGGACTATTTAAATATTTTAATTTATAAATTGAAAAAATTTTAAAGTCCCGATTTTTGACAAAATTGGCATAACTAATTGGATCTTAAAATAGTTAAATTTTTTTTTAATAAATTAAAACTCAAAATCGCCTTTCAAAACCAGAAAAAATGGCTTTAAATATAATGCAAAACAACTTTTTTTGTCTTTAAAGTCGGAAAAATCAGCGGTCTAAAATACCGATTTATAGCAAAATAAAAGAAAATGCAATAAATAAATGGCTTGCCGCTCATATGAGATTTTAAAGCATATTCTCCCATCTTCCCAAAGTCGATGGTTCGATCCAGAATTTATAATCGTCGTTGTTCAACCAAAGTTTATTAAACACTACATTTTCCAGGCATTTTTAGTGCCACTTAAAATAAATCGACACAAAATTTTTAGGCATATAAGAATCTTTCGAAAAAGCACGTGGGCGAATATCGATGGTAAATCGGCGAATTGAATAATGAAATTGTCCTTTTGTTAGTGTTTTGGCCGAATGCCGGAAATAAGACAACTTTTAACATGACGTCAGTCAAAGGGAGGAGACAACTGAGTATTCTGCGCGAAAAAGAAGCGCAATCGCCCAAAACAGAATTTTTTTTAAATTTCGTTTTTCACGGGAGTTTGCGACTGGGAAAAAAAATTCAAGTACTTTTCAAGGACCTCGCGCATTTTTCGCAATTTTCAAGTACTTTTCCGGGGCCCCGTGTTCGCCAAATTAAATTCAAGAACTTTTCAAGTACTTTTCAAGGACCGTGGGAACCCTGAATAACATAATCTTACTTATAAAGAATAATTGCTGGTTTGTTAAAGTAACATTTTACTAGAGCTACAAAATGGGCAATGGCAACAGTTCGAGATCTATCCCAAGGGAAAGATTCACGAACACTACCCCGTATTTTTAAACCATGGTCTTGGTTAAATTACCCCAGAAATGGGATAATAACAACATATTTAATGTACATAAGTTCCCTCTACTGAGCTAACAAAGGAACCTCTCTGATTAAGAGTTTGATGCACTCCCAGGACAGGATTGACAACCCACAACCTTCCCATCATGAGCTTGATACTCTTCCAACCAGGCTGGAGAATAATTTAAAGTTATGATTTTAGTATTTCTCTCACTATTAGGTGAACAAACATTTTCATACATTAAAAAACTTTTCATACTTAGCAGGTGGTACAGAAGCCACATTCCTCTGCCTAACTGTGTTTGAAGCAGATTGTCCAGAAGTAGCATTATTGACCACTGGAGAATGTCTTTTTGCTGAGTTACCCCATGTTTGACTAGGCTGGAAACAGTTAAAAACATGTTATGAAACTAATGAGACTGCAGTATTTAATAATGAGGGTTAAACTGACAGTCACTCAGATTTAGATCAAATAAAAATGACATGATATAGTAAAAAAAACGTTAAGTAATGCCTGTCAATATTCAGAAATTCAAATCTGTACAAATTTTATGACAAAAATAGCATTAATTAAAATAGAGTAAACATTCGACATGAACGGTGGTTGTGAGTTTCTGTATGGAATGTAAAATAAGTTTTTTTCAAGTTTTTTTTTGTTAATGATAGTAGTAATTGAAATATTTTAATATTTTTAATGTATTTCTGAG
The DNA here is from genome assembly GCA_963932185.1 of Troglohyphantes excavatus. Lineage (NCBI taxonomy): Eukaryota > Metazoa > Arthropoda > Arachnida > Araneae > Linyphiidae > Troglohyphantes > Troglohyphantes excavatus. The sequence goes on along the minus strand of OZ010666.1, from coordinate 3,120,737 downwards.
AGTTTATAGAGTGTATTTTGGGTATTCATCTGTTGGAAAGTGCAATCATCACTAAGTCTAATGGTCACATGTATAGTTTGTTTACATCTGAGAATAGGTATTTTATAGTTCCTGAAACAGATAAAAAAAATGGAAAGCTTGTGGATTGAGTGTAATGATTGCAAGATAATGTGTTTGGCTGGTAATTGTGGGATGAAAGATGTACATGTGGATAAAGAGATTGAGTTCAATTGTGAAAGAGGTTTGGAAATGAGGGATTTAGAAAAGCAGTCGAGAGATTATGAGAAAAAATCGTACAGAATGCGAGTTATAACTGACCGATTTAGGTTTAACAAATGAATCTAGGGATGTATCAACAGAATGCGAGGATATAGACACATCGAAGGAAGTAGAACTGACACAGGATTAAGACACTAAAAGGATGATACTTGGCGATTCTATGGTAAGACATGTTGGTAACAAAGTAGGTATTTCATACAACAGAACAATCCATGTAAGTAGACAGAAATGGTTTAGTAGATGCAAGAGCAATTCAAATTGGGATAATTGAAATTGAAAGTTAGATAAGAACAGAAGAATAAATTAAGAATTTAGAAAAGGCAAGATAAATAGAGTTAGTTTTCAGAAAGATATAACATTGGTATCTAAATCCATTGCATATAAAGATATATAGTGCAAACAATTGTAGTGCAAATTGTATTTACCTGTTCAAAAGAATCACTGATGCACACTAAATGCAAAATATGTACAGGCGACTGACTCTCTTCCTATAAATTGTACAACAAGATTATAACGTAATAAAGTAAAGATGTGCAAAACCAAAACAGCAATGAAATTTACTCACATGTCTCAAAACGTCTTTCAACTGCAAGTGGTTGTGAAGCAAGCGTCCAGAATAGATCAGCTTTTGGTCACTAACCATCTATAAAACACAATAGTAAGCATGATGAGGTATAAATTTGAGATTAAAACATAAAAATACTCCTGATCTGACAAATTTAAAGAATATCGGACTAAAGCCTTTTTTACAAGATTGATAAAAAGGTTACAGCACAATTTTTTGCTGTTGGCTGCTACCATTAACCACCCGACGGATACACACGTGTATGCCCGTTAGTGAATCTCCTGTTTTTCCAGCAATACACATAATATAAATATTCCTAAAAAATCTTTACTTTGAAATATTTTTCTAATTTAAAGCATTGGGACGACTTTTGAAATCCTGCTCTGGTGAAATACTTTAAAATATTAATTTTTTGTAGAAATGCGTTGAAAATATATATTAAACTCTCCTGCAGTGAAAACAAGCCTACAGATTCGGAATTTTGCTTATCCGTCAGAGAGTTAAATCTTGATAACCGTAATTCCACTTCTTCATCACATGATGGATAAGCATGCATATATTTGTTTGCGAATTGCCAGATTTCTCTCAGCAATACACATAATATAAAATTTCATAAAAAAATCACCTTTTTGAAACATTTTTCAAATTTACAGCATATGGGTAAGTAATTTTTGAAAGCCTTGTCTATTATTTTTTTTTTTAAGATTACTAAAAAATGAATGTGTTGAAAATATAAATTAAATTCTCCTTCAATGAAAACAACCCTACAGTTTTGATATTTTGAACATCTGTAAGTGGGTTAAGCCTATCATAGGGTGTTTAAGAATTGAAGACTAGAAATGGAAAACGACATAAGTCCAAAAAAGAAAAATTTTCAGGAGAGACGAAAAATGAAAAACACTCGCATCTGGTACATTCAACCAGCGCAATCTTTCAACATATTTTTTAACTATTACTACTGGAGTTTGCAGTTTGCGCATTCTCCACTTTGTTTAGCTTGGTCTTCAAGTCATTTTTCCGTAAAAAAAGATTTTCGATTTTTTTTGGTACTTAGGTCGTTTTTCATTTCTAGTCCTCAATTATGTTTACAATTTTGACATGTAATAAAACCTAAAAGATATAAGATAGCTAAGTTATGTTGCTTGTAGATTTAATAGCAACTCATGAAATTTTTTTGTACGCAGTTAAAAAAAACTGTAAAAAAAAAGGGTAATAAATAAAACTATATAAGATGTTGCTGATACATGTACAATCAACATAACTTACCTACCTTATTTCCTTTGGGTTTTATTGTGTGTTAACGTCACAAAGATAATTTTCATACACCCATCCTCAAGAGAACGCTGAGTGCATTAATGGTGTATTGGTGCGTTAATAGTTTTAGAATGGTACATTAATGATTTTGGAAAAAAACTGTGTAAATAAATCTTTGTGTAGTGCTGTTACATTAGCAAGTAACATAATGTAGCCATCTTATTTCCTTTAAATTTTATTGTGAGTCAAATTAATTAAGATAATTCTTAAAACAAGAATAATTAATACTTGTAAAAATAATCATGAAGAGCAATTACTTTAGAAGATTGTAGATTAAGAGTTAAAAATTAAGCTAACTTAATGAAAACTTTTTTCCTACTTTGGCAGAGTATGTAATTTAAAATATTTTTTTTGTCAGGTTTATCTGATGCTATTTTTACGTCCTGAATTATGGACTAAACAAGTCAGAAATCAATTTAAAAGAACAAGGGAAAGTTATTGAATAACTTCTAAATATTTTAACAAATCCTGCCTATATTAAGATTCCCCAATGCAATATAATGCAACTAATAGAAAATATACATATAAGTAGAAAATAATACAAACATAGGTATGCAGTTACAAAAACTTCCTTATTGGATTCTTAAAAAGATGGTTTTAAATTTTCTACAAATTAAAATCTGTGTTAACTTAATCTTAAAACATAATCTGCCAAAGTTCATGTGATCTTTGCTAATTATTTTCACTGTTTGAAGGATAAAAAAAAAATCTATAATTTTTTTTTATATACATTTGTAAAATCATAAAATAAAGGCCAAAGAAATAGCTTTTAAGTTTACTACTTCAAATCAAAGCATATGAAAATATTTTTAAATTGTTTATTTCAATTTTAAAAAATTGAGTGCATTGCTGAAAAAAACTGGAGATACCAGGAAGATATAGGGTGGTACAAAAATATCGGGCAGTCATTGCTTTTAACTATATGCATAACAAAACCAATTTTTTTTTTATACTTTAACTATTTTGTTTGTTGCTACCATAGAGTAATGATACAAATAGAGGAATAAAAATGCTGATTTCCGTGTGTCCATCATTGAAACCACGTGATATGTGGAAATGCCAATTCATTCAAGCGCCAATATTACTTGGCAGGCCTTGGCAACTTTCAGAACTAAACGAGATCGAAATATTGTAATATGGTTTTGTGTTTAATTTTGTATTTAAATATCGTTTTTTTGAACGAGTGGCACAATTTAAGGGAGTTTACAGATATATTAAGGAAATTTTTCTTACTTTGTAGTTTTGAAATAATTGCATTATGTTTTTATGTAAAGAATTTACCATACGCGAAGTTCTTTTAATTGTTATTTTGTATACTTCAATAAGAAAATATAAACAATAAAACCTGAGAAATATAAAGAGTTCCGCTTCTTCGAGTATTGAACACAAATAAAATATTTTCGTTTCGTTACTGAAGCGGAAATATTTAGCGCATATTGTTTGAAAATAAGTAAATACGTACATATATGTTAAGAAGTTGAATACAAACAGAACTCCTTATCACCAAAAAAGAAGAAAGTGCGGCAAATTTAAAACTCCTGCAGATGTCTGAACGCCAAATGTGGCAGCGCTATAACCGTGTGATGTTGGTTTTTCTTTTCAATGTTGACACTGCAGCCTTACGAGAGTCTGGTATTGAAGGCGCTCTCTATTTAATATTACAACTCTCTGGTTGCTACTTGTTTAAAATAAAGTGAATTAGTTACGCAAATTTTTTTTATTATGTCTGTAGTCAAGTGCAATCTACCAGATTGAAACCGGACCTTTTGAATCCTACACTGATACTCTTTCCATTAAACTAAAGTAATTACTGTACCTCGAGGAATGATATCAGGCATATAAAGTGTCCACCACATGTCAACATGCAGCTAAATGTATGTTCAGATTATTGCTACATGGCGGTCTTCGATAGCGTGGTCATTGAAACATTGGACGGAGAACTAAAGCATAACATTTATAACGGAACTAAAAATAACAAAACAAGTATCACAAAAAATGTTGAAGCTACTAGTGAACTGGCAGCCACAGTATTTATACTGCCGAACCTGTGTGTGATGTGTGCGCATGCAATGCGTGATACTGCAGAGACCTGCGTCGATGTGTGCGCATGCAATGCGTCTCAAATCACAACCCAGATTTGAACAAGTTAAATAATTTTCATGGAAATCTATATATATAAATGCGAAAAAACCCACTCATTCACTCATCAGTAATTCTCCTTCCTGTATACTATGGAGAAGAAATTTGGCAAAGTTGTTCCTTATGCCTTATATAGGAAAAGTAAGCTATTTGTGTTCCGATCGAACATATTTAAGGGGATGTAAAACCCCTTTTTCAATGTTTGTAGCGACGTTAGTTTGGGTATCTACAGATCTGAAAGACCTGGAGTGCTGAAAGTTGGAGCACAGATTCATCTTGGGCCGTAGAGATGCACTACAAAAGGATTTTTAAAAATTCTAACTCAAACTGCCAATATAATTTTTTTTTTAGAAACCTTTCCATAGGATTAACATGGAGAACATGTAATAATGCAATATTTCAAGATTGAAACAATAGAAAATTTTGATACTATACTATGAGGAGCATTCTGTTTTGGCTGATGACTAAATGTCGTCAAATAAATAAGAAATGTCGTCAAATAAACCAAAATTTCACCTTTTTTATAATAGTTATTATTACACTAATTATTAGAATTGTTCATCTTTAATTTTTTGGGATGTTACTAAAGGTTAAAGTATGGATGTTAATCAAAGGGTGTAACATATATATCCATATTATTGTACAGCCAATTTCTCCATAATATCAATCTTTCCAGTTCTTGCGGGAACTGGCTAATAAAATTTCGTTATAAATTGGAACTTTTAATACTTTATTTCGTTTCCCCTGATGGGTGACAAATTAAGAATATTATTTATTTCACTGAAAATTATTGTATTTGTATCTATTTTGTAACTTATTTCCTTCTGGTGCGTAGAACGGGTATTTCAGCTAGTTAAAGGATATTTAAACACATCTATAAATCTTAGGTGCAACACTATGTATTCTGAACATAAAATCAAAACTTAAAATATAGACAAAGAGTAAAATCTAAAAGAAAATTTACAGGTTTTTTTGGATATGCTTTAGACAAGTGGTCTTTAAGGTTTTCGACAGTCCAGTCCAAGGTGCAGTGCACAACATGATCATCCACATTTTGATTTGGAGCCTTTATAACGATCTGCACTTCCATCTTGATCCGTGTACAATTTCAACTGAAAGACAGATCAAATTAACTAAAAACAATATACATAAAACACTTAGGGAACAGATGTAGTATAGGACATTTGGCGTGTTTTTGTTTTTGGCGACAAAAAATTACCGTTAAACAGCGCTATGACGTCATAGGGTTGCCAGATTGAAAGTCGTCACAAGAATCGGAAGACACCAACAATGTCAGTTGGGGTTGCCATACTATAAATTATCGCCCCTATAAAACACGCAAAAAAAAACTTAGTGCGCCAAATGTCCTATACTACATCTGTACCAACACTTAGTTTTATCATTTTTGCACACATCATTACTTGGAAGTAGTAAACTATCGAGTAACTAAACTCAAAGCTGTCAGGTAGATTATTTTATATATAGCTCATACATATTAGAGCTTATTTATAACTATAAAAAAAATTACCAGACCATGAATAAAGTATTTTACAGTGGTCAGTGTTGTCAACAAATATTGATAGTCAAAATAGCACAATTCACAGCTGTTATGTTTAACAGATTCATAAATTTTTGGTTGAATTAAACCCATACTAAGGACCAGGTGTTATTCGAGCATGCTAGCTTTTGCAGATGACACTGTGATAGGAGAATACAAACCAAATGATTTGTATTCTCCAATCACATGCTTGTTAATAATGTTGATGTAAAAAGGGCCTAAGATGATGGATTATTTACAACAATTTATGATCTATCTAGAAAGAGAGATTAAGAGAGTAAATATACTGGACAGACTGAAAGGTACATCGGTTATCTTCTGCTAGGCGAGTCTTTGGCTGAAATCCTGGATGTATACAAGAGGAAAAATCCCCAAACCCTGCCTCATAATTTTGAACACGGTCAAATGACGAGGACAACTCTGGAGCTTGCACCTGTTGTATGCATGAGGATGTTTCAATTTGTATAAAACAAGTGCTAATAAGATTTTGATAAATCTATATAAAAAAATGGTTAAAATGCATTGACTGGTCCCCTTGATTTTTTGCCAAATCTGGTTACCCTTTTCGACAACCCTGAGGAATACTTTGATTGGCAACAAAAAAGGTTTTTGTTGGGGCTTGCAAATATTGCTTTTTCCGAAAGAATGACCGTTCAATACTTTTTATCCAAATAAATTTGTGTACTAAGTTCTTAATGACGCAATAAATTAGTATCCACTATTATATTATCTGCAAGCAATCATGTAACTGAAAATTTAAGCATAAAATTTTATTAAACTATTTCGAAAAAAAAAAACGGAAATCATATTATTGAATATAATTTTTGTTTTTATAAGGCTTTGAACGTAGTAAAAAAATCAAATTCTAGGCAAGAAATGATTTTTCCAAATTTGATCTTATTTCTGCAATAAAACACAGAGATCATAATTTTTTTCAAAAGTATATGACAAGAACAACATAATTTATCATTGTTTTCATATATAAACTCATTTTATACGTAGAATAGTAGTTACATTAAAACGTATTTCATGAAAAACTCCAAATATGTTTTCAAACTTGAAATACAAGCAAAATACAAAGCTTACTATTGCCAGGTCGTAAAAACCTTTAACAAAGAAGAAAAGAGAAAGTGAATATCCCTTTACATTATTTGTTTATTCGAAAGACCGCTGTCAAGCAGTACCTTGCACGTATGTCATTATAGGAATTGTTCGTGGTTATCTACTTTATTTCTGCACATTTACATTATGATACGACAAAAACAAAACAAAATGCCACACTCAGCTGCTTGCATTGCCACTGCCACAGGTTCAAATTAAATTATTTAAGAAAAAATCTCAACTCAATGAAACTATTATTAATAGTAGTTTTTTTTTTAAAGAACAAAATATAAAGAGAGTTTAAGTAGTTAAGAAATAAATTAATCTAAAAATAACTTTCAAATTATCGCTGCATTATTTATTTTAAGATGGCAACGGGTGCTTGTTGACAGACAGCAAGAAAATTATTAATTTCGGATTCACGACGGAGGTCAGGATCACATGATATAGTGAATAATTTTATATTTTTACCACGGTTTTTCAGATAAGTTTAAATGGTAGATTAAGTATTCTGAAATAAAGTGAGTATTTGCGCTGTTATGGTTTGAAAATACAGCTATAGAAAATGTAAAATAAGTTATATTTGACGTCTACTTTTGATCGCTGTTATCGTTTGACAGTTTATTTACAATACAGTAAGTAACCACCATATTGCGTATTCTGACCGCAATCTTTTATTTTAAAACTGATTGAATAATCATGTTTGCTTTAAAGTTTTATTTTCTTCTGGTATATTTGTATAAGTTTTTATCATACCTAAATGTAAATGGCTGCCGGCTTTTGCAACTCTTTCGCAAATGTATACATTTTGTTTCTAAGCTATTGTTTGATGACGTTCATTTACTTTAAAAAATACTGTAACTAGTTAAGCAATTTATAAACTTGTGATATATTGAAAATTTGCCTAATTATTTAAATACATAAGCAAAGATATGTGAAACCAAGTAAGTTGCAATAAGTGAAAGTGAAAAAACTAGAAATGTTCATTCTTTTTCAGGATTAGTTTCAAACTTTGTTGTAACAACATACTCTGATATTTAATATGGATTAAAATGCATTAATTGCTTATTTCTCATAAAATCCTGTAACCTGCCTGTAGGGAAAAATGGTTGATTTCTTTGATTAGCAACAAACCTAATTTTTGTCACTAAGAACTGGTTACTCTTTCCAGAAAAGTCACCAAAGGTTAGTATTCAATGCATTTTATCCGGCAGTTAATTGAACTATTGTTGCACAATGCTATTTTATCCAAACAGTGATATTTAGGACCAACAATTTAATTTCTTTAAGTTTTAATGGCTGAATATTTTATTATTAAGTTGCACAGATTAAAATATCTTACATTATTCCTTTGGAAGAAATATTTAATTTTTACAAATGTAAAACACAACAAAAATTATACACAATTTCCAATTCGCTATCAAATCATAAATATATATATTTATTTAGTGATATTGTATCCATAAAATAACAACCTGAACTTTTGTTCCCAGTTTTTCAAATTGAATGAGAACTGTATGTTTTTGAACATTAAAAAAGCTCTTTTCTTTCATTAACTTGTCTTCTTGAATAAGAGAATATTTTATTAACCCTTTGCACTCAAGTGTCAAAAGGATTGGTTAGTTTGGTTTGGTTTTGTTAATTAACGTCGCACTACAGCTGCACAGTGGGCTATTGGCGATGGTTCGGGGTCAATCTCGAAAGTAAGACCCGGGAACACATTCATACATGCACCTCGTTATTTTTAGAACCATGGTCAGATGACGAGGATACACCTGAACTGGCACCCAACGCCTTCAATAGATGTCGGGACTTTGGATCTCGATCAGATTTATCGTGCACCAGTCCCGTATACACGCCGGTATAATTTGTTGGATATTCTGAACGACTTTCTAGTATTTTTGTAGTGAAGCTGGCAACCCTCCGATCGCAAGATCACTACTTTTTTACTTTTCTATGTCAAGTCCATTTCCCGGATTCGAACCACCAATCCTCTGATTAGTAGCTGAGCGCCTTACCAACTGAGCAACGAACTCCAAAATGAAAGAGAGCAGCATATTCTTGAGTTTAAGAAGTTAATTCTCTCAAAAAACTTTAATAAAAATTATTTTTGTCATAGAGAATCATCAAGTGGTGCGATAAAACTTTCTTCTGATTGAAATCCCTCACAAATCCTGTGTTATTTTAAACACTTAATAAATGTCATAAACCACGCTTACTCACAATCGCAGATAATCCACGGTTTACGTGGGAATCGGGAGGTAAACCTTGGATTATTGATGAAACCTTATTCACAAGACCGTTTTACGCCAAATCAGCAGAATGTCTCTCCAAAATGTGTTTTGCTATATATTGCAGATGAATCTGGTATAAGTCACAGTTTCAGTATCTAAACAAGATGGCTGCATATTCGATCGCTGTGTAGGCGTATAAATATTTTTGCTGGAAATTTATTTAGAGATATATATATTATTCAAATAAGAACATAAGTCGAAACTTTTTATGCACAAAACACTACAAATTGCCTCTACGAACTAATCCAACAATTTTTTCATCAAAAACGATGAGACTAAATAATGTCTACTACGAGATACCAGGATGGACAGATCTGTTTATCGAGTACTATTTATCGTGGGTTTTAACAATTTGCATTCCAAGAACTCTTTGTGTTTTCCGTTCTTTCTACGAAACAGTTATTCATCCTTATGTTCTTTTCCCTAGAAATTGTTATGCTTATAGAAAAAAGAAACCTAATCTGTTATAAGGATCTGCAAAAGAACGAGTTGAAAAAAAATATTGATGTTTTTTTAAACACAAGACACATGTTGTTCTTTATTATTTTAAAGAACAGGGAACCAAAAGAATGAGTCTTTATGTTGTCGCCTGAACGGCGACAGAGTGCAAGGGGTTAAATATATTTTTATATTTCTTAACGTATGTTGTCAACATTTGGATGCTTATGTCTACTTATTATAAATTTAGAACGCAGTTCTTCCTTAACCTTTAGAAGGCGGGTGTTAGATTTTAACATGGGATTTTGGCCGAAATATCGGCCACCGGCCCTGTAAAGGTTAAAAAATTGGATATAAAACTGTCTAGGGTTGAAATAGTTTTATTATGTTGTTCCTTTTGTAACCAGTCATCTATGTTGTATGGTGGGTAATGCTTCTAATTTTCCCGCTTTCTAATTTTTCGATACCGGTTGGGCTAAATTTGTACTTTTTTTGCTTAAATTCATCATTTTATTCTATGTTTCTTCTATATCATTTTGTAATAAAGTTATTTAAATGTAATGCAACTTAATTTTTTTTAATATAAATATTAAAAATATTTTTTATATATAGCTTTTGTTCACATGTTATTTGATTTCGATATAATTCTTAAATTTTTTTTAATATAAAGAATGGGTATAATTTTAATTCTAGCTAGTTCAAGTTAAAACTTATCAAAGAATATTTTTTATGCATGAACTATACAAAAATACGTTGTAATAGGCGAATAAATATTACAGGCCTATAAATATTATTTATATAAATGTGAGTATTTAAAACGACATCGATTATCAAAAAAGGGGCAATCTTATAAATTAAATTTTTATTTTTTAACAACCTTTTGAATGTTTACTAACTTCCTTCAAACACACATTACCTATTCAGAGAATTTCATGTGTATTAAAATGTTTTTTAATAAATTCGCCGATTTACATTCGCTTTTTCTAAAACAAAAATCCCTAAATGTAAATAACTGACCCATGTGCATTTTTGACCTATGAGAGAAATCGTTAGTTTTCTTGAAGGCACAATCTCGGATTAACCGCAGTTTACAAATTCGCTGGTCGCTGGATTTTCCCAAACTTGTAAATATACGTTTAGTTATACTGATATTCAGCTTCAAGCATAACTTTTTTATTTCTATAGTTCTCCACTCAAAACATAAATAAAACACGTTAAGAATATCTCATTAAAAAGAACGGTAACAGGGTGTAACTGTTCCAAAAGAAGAACGTAAATATCAATCATGTTCCTCGAATACAAAGGATTAAATATAGTTTTTAAAGTAATTTAAGAAAGTGAAGGACAATTAGAGTATTTATATTATTTGTAAACAAAATACAGCTCGTGAATGTTTTGAGATAATTCTGCACATTTCTAAAACATTCCAAACTGAAAAAAAAACAGTTCTCAAAAAGAATAGTTTAGAGAGGAATTATTATTCTCTAAAGACAATTACACATTCTTTGCACAATTTGACCTTGTATTTGCAACCATTAAGTTGAGATAGGGGGGAAAATATCTTCTCCCTGGTCACTAAATGGGGAAAATGCTATCATTACGTCATTCTGAGGATTTTCTTTTAGTTGTTCTAGAAGTGTTATACAGTAGAAAGTCTGAATATCTGACAACTGGAATGACCCAATATCCAGACATTTTTGAATTTCTTTTTAAAAAAGAATAACTTTTTTTTTACGGAAAAAAAGTCCATAAACCAACAAATTGTACGGAAGAAAATGAAAGGAGTCAGGGTTACATTCACCACATGGGCATGCATTAATATAAACATCTGCCCAGTTGCCTCTCACTTTTTGCATTCAAAATAGACATGCTCAGAATGTAAAGAAATTCCAGCTTAAATAATAATGTTATCTATAACAAATCAGCTTTTTGGGAGAGTGGAGGAAGATGTACTATACTATACATCCATCCATTTAAGCCTGCCAAAGTAAACTTGCACATTTGGCTCACAAAATGGACAAACCCAGAATGTGTTGAATATTATGAAATTCCGAATATTTTTAATAATTTTCCGTGATGAATCGATCTATAGGGGGAGTGGGGTTTTATGTTTAGTACATGGACTCGTATTAATTTTAACGTTGTGATGTAATCTCGCTCTTTGACATAAAAATGGGCAGCCCCAGAATGTGTGAAATGTTAAAAAATTCCAATTCTGCTACAATAATGTTACCAGTAATAATGAAACATTACTGTTAGAAAGATTTTTTATGTATTCTGACTCCAATAAAATAACAGCTAGCAACTCTTATTTTTTCTCTAATTTAGTGATTTCTTTGAATAGTGTTGGCATCAATTTTAAAGAAAATTTAAATTTTCTGCAGAAAATTTCAATACCGGACGAAATCCGAACTTGCTTTCGTGCCAAGTGGTGAAATGTTTATGAATATCATGGTGATTTAAAATCCGGAATTTTCAGAAATACAAAATCGCCAAAGACCCAACGATTTTGGAATTGAGACTTTCTACTGTTGTTTGAAATTACTATTTCATTTATGGTATAAAACACAAGACAATTGACATAAAGCCGCCACTTTTGAGTTTAAGTCGTATTTTGATTAATAAAGAAATGTAATTGCAAATTCATATTAAGTTGTTGTTTTTTCGCAGAAATGATGATGCCTGGTTCCGGTGAAGATAGCTTGAGGACCACTGGAGGCCAAATTGACAGTAAGCACAACTTTTTAGTTTTCTTATGAGCATTAATGAGTTGAAATGTGCAATGACCCAGCAGTACTTCTAAAATTTAAATTCATAAAAATATTTAGTGTTGAAATATTTTTCAAATTTAAAGTGTTGGAGTGTTTCTAGGAAGCTGTATCTTAAAATAATAAAATTTAAAATATATATTATACTTGCATTAGAAATATAGGTAAAGTAAACTATTTTTTAGAGAAAATAACTTTACAATTTAGCCTTCTGTTCTAAACACTCGGAAGGGTAAAGCACTAAAATTGTTAGTGACTTTTTATCTTCATAGAGCAATATCGACTTTTTTTATTAAATGTATAAAATATTTGTGAAAGGTTTGATTTTGAAATGTTTTTAATGTGCTGTGTAAATCTTTCCTTTAAGTTTTTGCTAAATGTTATATTGTGCTCTAAAGTTTCTCAATAAAATGAAAATATTTTTAAGTCCTTTAAAATAATTTTAAATTCTTATAAATTTTCTTATATTTGAAGACATTTTAAGTAGTTTGATTTGAAAGGTCCGATTAAGATTGACTTTAATTCTTATATTATCTAATTAAAAGTTATTTCAAATATGTTTCTTAACTTTTTGACCAATATGGTTGAGTATATCCATTTGTATATCTTCAGTTTTCCAAAAATAAATCTCTACTTTTAAATATTTTTTTTTATTTAAATCATTGCGTTGGTCTTTTAAAATAATTCTCTTACTGAAATAATTTTAAAAAATTTTTTAAGGAATGTGTTGTAAATATAAATAAAAATCTCCTTAACTGAAAACAAACCTTATACAGATTCAATATTTTGCTTATCCGTCAATGGGTGAAAGGCACAAGATATGCCATAGAAGAACTTATCTCATTAGTGTTTGAAATTTCCTTTAAAGAAAAATTCCCGAGCTCAGTGTATATCTATTTTAAACTCCTGTCTATTATTCTATTTAAAAATTAAGCATTTAAAAAGTGTTATGGTGATAACCATTATAAATCTAAAAATAAATATTAATTTAAACCTAAGAATTCATTATTTATAAATCACTATCTTATTTTGGTCAATTAACAGACATTCAACAGAGGGTTTACATATCATTATTCAAAAGATGGAAGTGATGTTACTATCAAAACCACACTAATGAATTTTATTCTAGGCTATTGACTTTTTTTTAGGAAGTTCTATGCATTTTATCTCTGTCCATATTCAAGGTATTCGTCATTTGCATTGGAAAAGTAAATGATTTTTGAGGAGATACAGGAAATTTAAAATAACCATCCTTAGCCCACTGGCATCAAGGCCATAATATCATGCCCTGAGATCTATGTTTTTTAAGTTTCAATTCACGAAAATATTCCATTTTACAATATGTTTAAAGTTTATTGGTTTAATGTAAAACTTCAAAAATATCTCTTTTAAATAAAAAAAAAATTAGAAAACATACTACTGCGAAAGCTGCTCATCAATAAAGCAATGGTTCCCAACCCTTTGATGCCCGTGGACAACCGATTTAAATGGTTGACATTGCAAGGACCACCACTTTTTATTAACAGAAAAAATATTCAGGAACTAAATATAAATTTAATTATCAGATATAAAATATACTGTATGTTTCCATAAAGTTATTAATTAATAATATATATAGCTTAATTTTTTTATTAAATAATGTGGTTTTAAAATGGAGGCTTGTGTAATACGTATTAACTTGAATCGTGGGTAGTGTTAGCATATTTTTTATCTGTATTGAAAATATCCTTTTAATGCTGCAAGGAATGATCTCACTGACAATTTTCATTTCAAATATACACATCTTTAAGAAATACAATACAATAACAGATCCACAATAGCGACATAAAAAAAGAATAATTGTATTTTTTTTAAACAAAATATGAAAAATAATTCATTTTTCGTTGAAATCCATCGGAATTCATGTAACAAAAGAAATATAAAAATATAATACCAATGCACAAGACGTTATTTATTTGTATGAAAAAGCAGTGATTTTCTCATTAAATTGTTCTGGCATAAAAAATAATGCATTATCAAACAATGCCTGGCTCTTTTATTTGTTCATTATTTTTGCTTTTGAAAAAGAAAAACATTTTGATTGTTAAAAAGTCCCACAGAGAACTTTGGACCCTATCACGGACCACCAGTGGACCACTGCATTAGAGGTTTAAATTGAGAAAATGCTATTTTAAAACGTTATTGTTAATTTCTTATTAACAATTTTATTTGGTCTGTATTTTCTATGAGCTAACTATATATATTTTTTAAATATCATAATGGTACTATTATTTTTTAATTAACTTTTATCATATTTCAGATATAGTTTTTGCCTTGATTGATGCTACGTTGGACAGGAATGACAATGTTACTCAGTCTATTCAGACGTCCTTGTTTAATATTGGCAAGCACCAACCTAACTTAGTGCTCAGCAGCTGTTTTTCATATTTGGACAGACACCCTAAGGTTAGTGACATATTTTGTTCCTCATTAGAGCATTTGAAGCTAGTGTGTCACAATTGAAGACACTTGCATAGTTCATAAGATAATATTTAAAAGAAATTAAAAGCATTTGTAAATAAAGAAAGTTGTTGTTAATTGGTCCCATAATTTAGGAAAATGGTCAGCCCCTCCCCCTCTGGGGTGTTATCCTCATCCTGTGGCCATAGTTAAATAAATTATCAGATACTTTCTTGGATCTTTTCTTTCAGGTACAAAACAGTTTTCAATATTTCTTTGTTGTTTTGATGACTGTAATAGTCAAATTAAATAAAGGTAATAAGTAACAAGAAACAAACATCCTCCTACCATTTAATAACACACCTTAAAATTAAACCAGTTATTTAATTATCAGATTTCACTCTTTAAAAGTCATAAAAAACAATTTGTTGTAGACATGAGAAATTTTTAAATTTTATGAACTTACTAACGGCATATTTTAGCTAGCCTTTAAATGTTTTTAAATAGATATATTTCAGAAATGTGATAGTGCTGAATAAAATTATGCCAATAATTATTTCGACAATGAAAGCCATATATAGCACAAGGTTACAATATTTTTCACATCCATTACTTTGTGGTATAATTTATAAAACCTCATAGTAATATATATTTTTTTTTAATCTTAGATCAGGTTTTATAAAAAAAAAATCACATATTAATACAACTTTTTTTTTCTCCATTATACAGCTGGCCTTAGTTCACAAGATTATAATTCTGGGTGTAGTTGAGAAGATTTGCAAGGAAGCCTTAAATGCTATTAAAAAGAATGTTGCTGAGGATTTAATAAAATTAGCTGTTGAAGAAATGGTGAACACCAAGGTAGGTCTTTCTCATGACATGCATTCTTCCGACTTTCTTATTTACACATTTCATTTAACTCAATCCATTGTTCTTGTAGCTTTTTTTTTAATCCACTTCCTTAATGCTCTATCATCTTGACATACTTTCACAATCCCAGTGACAGTGCAATATTCACAGCTATTGTTTCTATTTTACAACCTTGACATTATCAGCAAAGCAATTTAACTATTTGTGCTAATGAGATTTAGGCTTATGTTATATTTTTTATAATGAGACTTAGGCTTATGTTATATTTTTTATAATGAGACTTAGGCTTATGTTATATTTTTTATAATGAGACTTAGGCTTATGTTATATTTTTTATAATGAGACTTAGGCTTATGTTATATTTTTTATAATGAGACTTAGGCTTATGTTATATTTTTTATAATGAGACTTAGGCTTATGTTATATTTTTTATAATGAGACTTAGGCTTATGTTATATTTTTTAATGTGTGTTACTTTGCTGGACTAATAAATAATTCCTAATCTAAGGTAATTATTAGAACACAAAATTATAGGATCTGGGAATTCTGAGGAACAAATAGAACAATTGCAAGTTGATTTAACATAAATTTCAAAATATGCTGTTAAATGGAATTTGTCTTTTGATATCAGTATATGTCTGGATTTGCGCAGAGGTATCAAAAACAGAAAGGATGCATATTTTTTACAAGGGGCTAAAATCTAAAAAAATAATATAGTCGGTGATCTGTGGATATTAGTAGATGAGGATTTTAAAATGGGTGATCAATGTAAGTAGTTTACAAAAAAGCCAATAGATCGTTGGGTTACATCAAGAAAAGTATTTTATTAAAATCTAAAGATATAATCTTGACATTGTATAGAGGTTTTGTACGGTTTTGATCACCATGTCTTAAAAAAGACATTGATGCGTTAGAGAAAGTTCAGCATAAGGCTACTAAAATAGTTCAAGGTATTTCAAGCATGGATTAAAGAGATAGATTAAGGAATTGGAATATGTATACTCTGGAAGAGATAATGATTAGCGGAAATTTGGGTCAACTGCTCAAATTTATTAAACAGGGGGTTGTCAAGGTTTCGGATTTTAATATGAGTGATAGAACAAAAGGTCACATGTTTAAATTAAACAAATCACATTTTAATTGGAAATAGAAAAAGCACTATTTTTATTTAGGGTAATTGACAACTTGCCAGTGAATATTGTTAATTTTTCAGGGGTAATTGATCTTAAGAAGTTAGATATTCATTGGGAAATAGTTAGGAGTTACTAGATTAGACCATCCTTGTTGGGCTTTAAGCCTGTTGTTGGACATCAATATTTTTAATTTTTTTAGTTTACATATAAAAACATTAATTATTTTTCTACATAATTATTTGTCTTGTAATAAGCATCATTGACAAAAAATATTTAGCAAACCTGAAGGGCATTGTGTTATAATTTTGAGTGACAGCCCTGATTCTAGTATAATTTGCTTTATGTTGCACACTAAAATAATACTTTAATTTGAATTTTAATTAAAATTGTATGTTATTACTGTTTTGCGTGTTATGTGTAGCACTTTTTTAATGTTAGTAAAAAATAGAAAAAATTTCAAATAAAAATACATTTTAAAGTGAAAGAAAAAATAGTTTATTTTTTCTTCTACTATTTATAATTATAACAAATATATCGTTGTTAAACTGATTATGAGCATAAAAGTATATAATGCATCGCAAACAAAATAAGTTCAGTTATATTAATATTCAAGTTATATTTAATTTTCTAAATTTCATAATTTTTGTCCTTTAAAGGAAATTGTTCCGGAATGGCAGAACTTAGCGAGTGGCATATTAGTCTCGTTAGGGCGTAATTTCCATAATGAAGTGATGGAGCAGTTACTTTTGAAATTTCAACCAGGAATTTTACCACACTTCTTTGTAGTCCAAACCATGGCAAACTTAGCATCTGCAAATGGTAAACTTTATTTATTTCTTACATTCTCTTATTGTGTTCTAAATATTTCTTATATACAAAGAAATTGTATTAAACAATGTGTAATTTATTTTACCATGAGTATTTTTTAATTGTAATGTAAACATACAAGAAATCTCATTATAAATAAATACTAAGATGTTTAAGGCATCATGCTGTATTTTAAAAGGTATTGCCATCCATCTACTAATTCCTTAAAGTTTTACAAATAAGATATGTCTCCTTCTGTTATAGTACTAATTTAAAATCATTATTAGAAATAGATTTATGTAGGTTACTTAACTTAAGTATCTAAAATGTTATCTAAAAGTAATTAGTCTTATTTTAATCTGAATTGTGTTGATTTGCTTTTTGTCTTACCTAGTGGTATAACTACCGTATCACCCAATATTGCTATACCGTTGGTCTTGTAAACTTGTTTAAAAACAAAATGTAATACTTGACAAAGGTTTAAATTAAATTTTTACGATCCAGTTGCAGTTAATGGATTCTTGATCAAAAGTGTGTAAGGTCAAACTCTGTAATTCCAACCAAAGATTCACCATCTACATCAAACCACTACAGATTTGCTCTTTGTATACTATTGAGTAGACTATGAAACTTTGTCAATAGTCTACCTGCATCTCTAGTAAATAAAAATCAAAGAAAATTTTTATTTGACCATGTAAAGTTAATTGGTAGCTGGTTTGGAGTTATAAGCCCACAGAAGACTGGTTCATTAATGCTAACAAAAATTTAAAAACAAATAATTACATATAGAATAGCAATTTTTAATTTCTTGTTTTTGCACACGTATACATAGGTAAAGCTGTCATATATGAAATTGTTATAAAAACTAGGTAACACCCCTTTAAGCTGGTTTTAACAAATCGACAAACGAGTTTGTGCTAGTTGATCAATTAACTTACATAAACCATGTGTGACGTCACAGCAGCCATTTAGCCAGAGCCAAACTAAGGAACTCAATTACATTCGCTAAAAAGAAATGGATTTTATTTATGTAGATATAAAATAGTATAACATAATAGTATTGTTTATATAAAAATGTTGTTAAAATGTATTTTTCAGTTTTTGGTATGGTTCCATTTTTGAAAGCTGTGCTTGGAACAATGCTGCCTCTCCTAGGCATGGTGAAATCAGAAAATATGAAGTGGATTTTTGCATATGGTAAAATTTCAGAATATTGATTCGTAAAAAATAAATAGTTATACTTAACATAGAAATATAAATTTGGTGTCGTTAGATTAAAAATAAAATTAACTATCTTTCAAATCAATAAAATATTTTGGGTTACTTTTGAAGGTTTCATTTCCCATGCTTAACTACTTCATACACTTCCTCCGGTATATTTAGAACTATATTTTCCACTACAACTTTTAAATTAAAAATAGTTTTGTATATTAACAAAATTATGTGAGCAATTTCAAACTTGTTTTAAAATGTTAATTATTTTCAGCCTTGTCGAAGTTTTGCGAATCTATTTTGGAGTACATTGCCAATGCTGAAAAGTCCCCTGACCCAAGTGTGAAAAAAGATGCCTTTGTCAGTGAAATTAGCAGTGCCTATGATGTGCTTTTTACAAATTGGTTACCTTCCCGAGAAGCTAAGGTGAATTTATTGATATTCTATCAAAATATATTTTGTATTTAACAATAAACTGAAACCGTTATACATTGTCTATACATCTAAGAATTTTTTATCAATATAAGATTATTAAGTTAATATTTTTTTTTTAATTTTATTCAATATGAAAGTGCCTCTTCTCAATATATTTTTTTTATTATCACATCACTCTATTTAAAATTAGCCTTGTTTATATGACACTATTTTACTCATAAATATAAGTAATTCAATTACTGAAACTCGATTTCCAAATTTTTGCAATAAGTGTTTTTTATAATTTTTTTTTTAAAAATTGCATATTTTACATAACTGGAATCCATATCCTTTAGCGTCATTGGCCATATTAAATTCCAATCCCCCCACATCACCCAATTCAATAAATTTGAATACCTGAATAAGGTCCCCTATAGTTCTCTCCTCAAGTCATATTTAAAGTCCTAAACCTATCTCCATAATTCATTCCCGAAGTATCCAGACTCATTTTCATAGCCCTATGTTGAATCCTTTCTAACAAATCATTATCCTTTTCAATATAAATTGACCAGAATTGTACTGTGTATTCTACATGAGGCTTAACCAAATTCCCATTATATTGGTTATCATAGTTAACGCTAAGGTGCAATATTTAATATTTAGTTTCTTGTAGTTTTATGGTTGAACCATGTCTGTTTATCCTAGTATTTTATCTGGCCTTACTAATAAGCTTTGCTATTTTATCAAATGCAGGTGAGATCAGAGGTGGTCGTAGCTCTGGGGCAAATGACTCATCTGTTGAGTGCTGAAAAGCTAGAGGAACACCTTCCAAAAGTCATTCCTGCTGTTCTGTCTATCTATAAGAGACACCAAGAGTACCAACATACAACACGGGTAAAATATTTATTTTTATTTATTTTCTAATTGTTTTAGCTCAAAACAAGATATTAATTAATTGTGTTGCAACTCTTTATCTTTAGTAGTATGCCTATTCAAGCATTTTTATACCTTCTTCGAATTTCATTTATTAATAAAATAAGTTTATGAAAATATTTTAAAATACTTCAAGTTGTAACAATTTCTTAAATATTTCATTAAATAAAAAAAAGTTGATGTTTTGAATACAGATCATAATGTATTTTGTACTTTTGTGTAAACAAAAATGTATATTTTTATGCCTGTACAAAGATATGCACAATTAGTTATATAAATTATTATTGCAATACTAGCAATTAAATCTTAAGTCAATATGTTATACTTTCTGAAAATAAAAAAAATATTTTAAATACAAATCTATTTTTTAACGAGTTCACTGTACACTTTAGACATTTTATTTTGTCTTGTAAAGATGTTTCCTACAAACGCAAATTACATTTCCGGAATGCATTGGCCCATGTTCAAATTCCAGTGTTTGTAATTTAATTTTAATATCACAAAATGTGCTTTGGGCAAATAAAATTGGTATAGAAAATTTGAAGGCGAATTCAGCGACGTAATTATCTAATTTTCATAAATTTAAGCAAAGCATATTTTTAATGTTTGCTCCACATTTTTTAATTTAAGTTTATACTACATTCCAATTACACTCAATGCTCATTTTTTTATATCCATGCCATATTATTCTGTATAAAATATTATGCATATGGTAAAACTTCAAATAGCTTTTTGATGTTTAACAAGTAATTTAAAGCTTAGATAAAACAATGCTTCTTGACAGATTATTTTGCTTAATGTAAAAATTAGTAAAAATATGCTAGCAAATTCAGATATACCATGCTATGTAAAGCAGTAATGACTATCCTGTTTATCCTTTTCTTTGCACTAAATGTGTTTCTAAAATACAAACAACTGTTTATATATCATAAATATTATTACATAAGTAAGCGTAGAGTTTGTAGTTTTATTGCTTTATTTATGCATTTGTAATTGCCATTCCAGGGCTTGTGTATGATTTTGGATGCCGCCACTGCCAATCACAGCATAGTTCTTGATTCCCAACTTGACAGCCTGCTGAATGCTCTGTTCCCACAGGTTAATATTTTCTTATCTAATAAATCTCTTTTTTAATATTGCTACTTAGTCTTTGGTTAGATCAGCAGTTCTGAACCTGTGGTACGTGTACCCATAGGGGTACGTGGTGGTCTTGTTGGGGGCACACGAAAAAAATATTAGTAATGGCGAAAATCACCTACAAAAATTTAAGAAAGGGAAATAAAATTAAAACTTATAAGTGTTATCAATTTTAGCCATTCAATTAATTTGCCAACTAACCTAAGAAAATTACTGCTTAACCAAAACCAACTTTTTTTTTGCTTATAAAGGTGGGTGGAAAGGTTATGAGAGAAGGGAGTACTCATAAATTAAAAGTTTTATAAAGAGGTGCGTAAGAGAAAAAGATTGAAAACACAGTTTAATTTTTTTTTTAAATATGATCCTCTGACTAATCCACATGCATATAAGAGTTTACAAAGTAAAATTGTAGCAATAACAAATAACAGTAAACTAATTTATGTTTTAACTTTTACTTTTAATTACTCTAAAAGAATATTTTTTTTTATATCAATTATATCAGTATCTCATATAATCTGTGTAAATGTTATAATGTGGTATTATTTTACTATATATATTTCTACCTAGTTCTAATCTAAATTGCTCTTTTCAGATCTGCAGTGTTCCAGATTATTCACAGCCGTCAGGAGTTAGAAATCATAACGAGGTCTTGAGATGTTTCGCTGTGTTAGGTAATTGCTTTCCTTAAAACCAACTGCAAATTTATTTTGTTTACGTATAGTTGACAAACTGGAATTTCTAAATGTTCAAGGCTTTAAGGGAAATGTGCCTTTGTCAAAAAATAGTTTAAGCTATAATTTCCATTCAAAGGTCAATGAACTAGATGTTTAATATAAAGTATGCAGCTTAAAAATGTATACTTAACTTAATTTATACTTATAATAATTGGAAAAATTACATTTGGGGGAATGTACCAACTTCATACTAGTTAAGACCAATTTCTGACGAGGGCCAAACCTGTGACTACTGAAATCACATTAGACTGAAAATTTAAATTTACCTACATTTTAAAAGCCTTTGGATACCATTGATTGAAATGACTTTTAAAAACATAATGGTTAGTTTAAAAAAATCAAAATGGTCTTTCACCGTTATGTGATCAGTAATAGATGCATTCATCCTATAGTATAAGTTGTATGGCCTAGATTTTTATGGTATTCAGATATCCAAATATTTACAGTTGCATTTGTATTATTAGATAATAATTTGTATTTTAACTGTTATGTTTCTTTATTTTAGCATCTGTTTATGCAAATAAACTAATTACATTCCTGCTTCAGCGATTGGAAAGTAACAACGAAGCTCACAAAATTGGATCGCTAACAGTCTTCAAGCACTTGATCAATTCCTGTGGTGTGTAGGCCTTTTCAAACTTTTTCTGTTTTGTTATATGATTTCATGCAGCCGTGCTATTTTTACTAAAATGCCTATATATCGTGCATTATTTATATATTTTTCATTTTTTTTTTAGATGTACATATAACAAGCAAAGTGTCGCTTATTATCAATGGAATAAAGCCAATTTTGGATTCTTCAAATAAGGTACAAAGATCTGTTTTGATTGTTTTTTTATCAAAATTCATGTTAATAGAAATTGTCAAAAATTTGCCAATATATGATGCTTGATACATTTTGCATACTTTTCTTATTTGCCAATTAATAAATGTAATAGCTGAATAAGCTCTTTCAGTACAAAAGTATTTTAATTACACTGAAGAAGTATTTATAATCTGGTGAAGCACAAAAGACTATGTAACTACTTATTTACACATTTCTTGTTATAGATTAATTTTCTATTCAAATGTAAATAGTACACTAATAATATGAGTATTTATCATAGATGAACCATGATTACTTTGTTATGAGTGATAAGCTAGATATTTTAATAGTAAAATTCTGAAAACTTTTTATATTTAAGCACCTTTCTTTTTTCCTTTAAGTTTCTCAAGAATATATATTTTTTAAGCAATAAAAATCTTTAAAAAAAATCATTTTGTAATTTTAGCATAATTGATTTATTTTTTCAGTAAAATCGTTCAAATCCAATATTCCGTAATTGTAGTTTACAGAATTTATAAGTAAGATGCACAGTGTACTAATCACATCAATGTATTAAGTTGCAAATCAGGTAATTTGTCATTTATGCGTGTTACTTACCAAAATTATGTAGGTATATTAATTAAAATTGAAGTACTGTTAAACCACGTGACTCATGACTGTTGTTATTTTTTAAAACATAATGTTTTAATTATGATTTGGTATTTACTATAACAGACTGTTATTTGATATTGCCCTTGTTTCATACATGGTTTAATATTTACAGAAAAAAAAATCTGTAAGTAACAAAATTCCAATATAATAAAAGCAATACTCTGCTTCATATCTTTTGTTGCATGATTTAAATAATTATTTAATATTTTTATGCTTGAAAAATTGTGTTATTACAATGTTTTGTTGATAGTTGAATTGGAATGAACTTATTTTGAAGGTAATGTCCGATATTGTACGTATTGTTTCAGGTGAAGAAAGTGATTGCCCAGGTTATTGTCACGCTCGCCCACCACGATCACTTGAAGTCCGATGAGGGTCTGGAGTTAGTCAAGTTTATTGTGTACCAGTGTGCATTACCAGATGAACCTGCTGTTAGTGTAGATTTAAGCATGTTATTATTATAATTTCATTTTTGGAGATATGTATTATAAAAGTGAATTGCAATTCAATTCATTTTAATAATTTATTGTTATAATAACTATAATTAATAAATTATAGTTATTAATTCATAGGACTGTTTGTTATCTAATATAATTTACATTTATTAATGCTGATTTTGGATAGCTTTATGTTTTAAGATTTTTTATGTGTTTAGTAACTTTTTTTTAAATATATTTTTTTTTATTATCAGAATTAAATCATTTACCAGTGTGTCTTTTTTTTATATAGTTTTCAACTATGTAATAACTAGATAATAAATATCAATTTCCTTTCAAGTAGCTACAAATTTGATGAATATACTAAAAAAAATAATTGTAAGAAACTTTGAATTTGTATGATGAGAAAGTTTTTATATGTGACTCTAATTTTAGGTAAATTTTTAAGATTATTTTCCATCGAAAATGTGATTTTTTACAACCCTTTGGCAAGTGGATATTATGATTCTAAAAAATTATTGAATGTGTGACTCATTGCATAACTGCTACTTTAGATATATGTTTTGAAGGCTTTTTGTTTCACTAAATTAGGGAAAGAGGCCAACTGATCCCAGCTATGTCAGCAATGAAGCACTCCGAGGGATGTGTGAAAATGTCATGAATTTATTGACTACAACAGTTGAAAAAATGGATGATGTAAGTAAAAGATTGAGTTTTTTAATAAATTACTATTAGGATTGCCTTGTATATAGAATTGTCAGGAGAAATAGTAATAACCTAAAGTGTCAGATAAAAACTAAAAATATTTAAAAATGTCTCAAAAACTTAAAAAAAAGTTTTATTAATCCAAATAAAAATTTTAATAACCAACAGAATTAAGGCTAATCAAAATTTTTAATAAAAAGTACTATGATATCTATAATGGTAATATAAAGAATCTGTATATCTTAAAATACCTATTTTCTCAGCATATAAAAGGCTGAATATATATATATATATAAGTAAAATTTCTTAAAATAAATAAGAAAATGATCTTGTGTTTCTACAGAAAAGAGAGAGAGGTATAACTGTTCCATAAAAAGAACACAAATGTCAAAGATGTTCTTGGAGAGCAAAGAGTTAAAAAAAATATTGTAGCCAGAAAATTAATCTCTTATTTTGTTAAACTGTCTTATATTTAAATTTATTTTATATTATATTTCTCGTGTGTGTCATTTAGATCCTGTGGCCTAGTCTTTTAGACTGTTTGTTGGATGAGAACTTATCCTCTGCTCTGAGTCCAGTTTCCAAGAGTCTCACAGCCCTGGCATCTAAAAGGCGAGAAGAGTTGGGGTTAGACTTTAAAATCGAGTATGGAAGTTTGTGTGAGTTATGCACTTATTTATGATCTTTCACGTATAACAATTCACTTTAGATATAGAATTAGCTGTCAATAATTCTGTATAGGAAGTTCAGCTTTTATGCTTGCTAACGTTCAGGGTTTCTAGGGTCCTTAGATATCTTTAGAAACTTTTTTTTTGTTTTATGTTCACAAGTGCCCTTATAAATTATTTTGAAACTCCTTATTTTCCAAAGTGTCTTTAAAAACTTCAATTTACCAAAGGTTCGTAAAAAGTCAATAAATTTATTATCATTTAAATAATTTTACTGGAGCTCTCTTAAAAACGTTTGATATTGATTTGAGTTTAAATGCAACTTTTGCACTCAATAGCTTTTAACTGATTGCACATATTTTCATCTTTTATATTCGTTTGTTTTAAATATATTATTTTTAATATTTATTTTATGAAGAAGCAGACTTCTGACTTTAATAAATTTTTTTTTACAAAATTTCACATTAAAAATAAGGTCCTTATAAAATGCTTAAAACTCCTTAGAAACACCTTATTTTTAATTTTAAAAAATGTGTATGAATCCTGATGTTAATATTTGATTGATTTATCTTAGTGAAAATCACCACCCCCCAAAGTCTTCTTGCAAGGCTTCTAGTTCTGATTGGGTTTCCCCATGAAAACAGAGACCGAGGCCTGCAAATACTGAAGTTCATGAAGGCTGTTGTTCCTGCCATACACAAGGGTCCTGTGTCTGCCTGGGATACGACAATTCCAACTTTGATTCAACACTTGGAAGGTATGTTTGCACTTTTAATTGTTTATTTATCCTTAGTGGACTAATAAAGCCCTTTTTTTTATATTTTATTGCAATTTTTGTTGTTGAAAAACCATTAGAATATCAATGATTACTTGGGAAAATATTTGTGATTCCTCACAGCTTCTTTTTGTAAGGTTTTGTCTAATAAATAGACCCTTCAAAAGGTTTAATGTTTGAAAAACAAACCTTTTAATATGATGGTTGAGAATGTTTTATCATATAATGAATCTTTAAATTTTTTTACTTAAATTTAAAAAAATACTAAAAAAAATATCGGAAAGTTATTTTTGTATAACTTTTGAAATTATGTATTTTTATTTTCAATAATTAATTATTTATCATTCTTTAAAAAAAGTCCTTTATATTGGTAATTTTATAGCAAATGTCTTAATGATATGGGTAAAAATACTTATTTTGTAATGCAGTTTGTTTTTAATCACATTTTGTTAATGAACAATACAAGGATGTACTTGAGAAATTTATACAATTTCTGTTATACCTTGAAAGAAATAAAAAAAATCCAAACTCAATATATAAATGGCAAGTAAAAACTTCAATATGACACACATACTTTGCACACACATATAAAAATCAGTGTTGTTCATCCCTTTTTTTTTCATATATGTGTTTGAGTAATTAGATTATATAAATATCAACATATTAAAATTACATTAATGTGTACTCTATGTAAAATTTTAAACGTATTTTCATATTTTTTTTAAAACTGCACCAATTAAAAAAGCTTGTTATAAGTTTTCTTATATTTGACAAGACCTCATAAAATCATTTCTATAATAACTAAATGTATGAATTTTTTAATTGTCATGTATAATTTTTAATTACATACCTAAACAACCATAAAATTGTGAAGATGTTTTCTTGTGTTTACATTACCTTCCTTTTATTTATCCCATCAACTAAAATTAGATTTATCGTGCACAGCAACCGATTCCTCTGATTGGGATCAGGCGATTTGGGAGCAGAAAGTGAAGAACCTGATAACCGAAACTCTGGACCACATCGACAAGGAAGAGTTTGTTGTGTCATTTGGAAAGGCTCTGCTCTGGCAGTTCCCACTCTACAAAGATTCTTCACAGGACAAAGTGAGTGTGAATTCTTCTTTACAGTGTTATGTAACTGAACTAAGAGTTCTCTTATTCCAAACTTAATTTCTTGAAGTGAAACTGAAACTTTCATTTTCATATCACCCCCCAAAAAAACCTATTATTGTTCATTTGTAATTTTTAAGAATTTTCACTAAAGTGATTCCAGATTTTTTTTCTTAAGTTACCTACAACCAGAAAAACATTGAAAATTTTAAATTTATGCATATATTTAACGTTATAAAATCCATTTATATTCCCCCCACTATACAAGGGAGTTGAAGAATTAATGTCCATACTTAATGTCCTACAATTTATTGTTCTTATCTAATACTATTAAACGAGCAATGTCACTATATTTGTTTGTTCGTTTGTTTGTTTGCACAATCTCCAAATCCGCTCTAACGATTTTCACGAAAATTGATGTATTACTAATTTTCGGGGTAAAAATTCGATTGGGATAGGTTTCATCTTCGAAAAATTTCATTTAGAGGGTGAAATAAGTAGATTAAAAGTTCCATTTAACTCTTTCCATTGCAAATTATTCATCGCGAATGAGTTAATAAGTTATATAGCAATAACCGTTAAACGTTATTTAATTCGTCATATGTTATTTTAATTTAAAACGTATAAAATATTTTAATGACATATTTTTATTTGAGTTTTTATTCTAAAATAGTATTATTTTTTTTCATAAATAAAACGAAGTTAACGTTATTTAATTCGTCATATGTAATTTTAATTTAAAACGTGTAAAATATTTTTATGAAATATTTTCATTTGAGTTTTATTCTAAAATAGTGTTATTTTTTTCTGATAAATAAACGAAGTAAACGTTATGTAATTCGTCATATCTTATTTTAATTTAAAACGTGTAAAATATTTTGATGAGAAGTTTTCATTTTACTAATTATTCTAAAATAAAGTATTTTTTGTTCTCATAAATAAACAAATGAAACATCAGTAAATTAAATTAGAATTGGAAAATCGTTTGCATTTTCAAGTAAAGAAAAAACATATTCTAATAACGTGACTTTTTCGTCTACTAAATGACTTTTTCGTCTACTAAATACTATAAGTTTTCTAATAAAATCGAAGTTTGAACATATTTAATCCTGTCATTTTTTACTCTGTTTATGCGCGTGACGTCATAAGTGGAATACGCAAGAGCAAGTTTTTAAAAAACCGTATAAGAAAATATCGTTAGGGAAACCATGTAGGTTTTGTTTATATTCCATGTAAAATGGATTATGTATATCTACAAATAGAACATGGAATTTTCAATTTAAAATATGTTTGATTAGAAGCAATTTCGTTTGTTTTGCTAAGTATTTATATTTTAATGGAATCAATTGAATTATGTTTTATTAAATTAATGTGTTACGTATTATTTATAAAATACATATTTATTTACTTTTAAAATTAAACTTTGTTCTACATTGTTCGTTGATAAATTTTATTTTACCAACTGTTTAAAAATACTTTAAGTTTTTATATTCAAATGGAATTAACTAAAAGAAGTTTTATTAAATTAATTTTGCGCACTATTTATAAAGATAAAAAATAATTTTATACATTTAAAAAACGGTTTTGTTCTATACATTATCGGTATTTGATATTTTTTATTTTCCCAATTGTTTATAAATACACTAATATTACTGATAGCATTAAACGAGAAACTGAAATTTTTTTTGTGAGTTTAACAGTTTTGAAGATATGTTTTTGAAATTTTGAAAAATGAAACGTTTCCAAAAATTTGCGTTTGTTTACTGTGGACACTTTGCATTGCTTTCTGCTGTAACTAACATGACGTCTTTAAAGATATAAGAAACTTCATGCGCATTTGTTATTGGTTGATGGATCCCACGTGGTTTGTTATTCCCCAATCACAGAAGCTAATCGACCATGCGTTTTTGTTAATTCGTCAAAATTTTAATCTTGAGACCATGTCATGCATAGTGTCTATAAAAATGGTTTGTTATTTATTCTATATTCTAATGAGTAAATAATTACTGAAAAAGTTAAATAGTTTGAAATACTAATTTTTTTCTGAAAAAGTGATATCAGTAAATTTGTCACATTCTGAATGTAAAAGCAACTATTCTATTACCTATGACCATTGCGTAGAAAAATTGTGCGAGGTCAATCCTTACCCTATCTAATTTAATATGAAATAGTTCTCGATATTAAATTGTATTAGTTAGTAATAATTTAATAATGAACTGTTTCACGAATTACGTAAGTAAGTTTAGTTACAAGCAGAGAGGGAATGAAAATGAGTAATGAGATTTTACAATAGAACAACGGAAAAAGAGTTTTAATTTTTCATTAACAAAATTTAAAAACACTTTTAAATATAAATTTGACATTTACTATAAATGTGTTTAAAAATTGATTTACTTTGTTATTTCAAATAATTCTTCTTCTTTATTGAAATATTTATTTCGAAAGCACCTGCTTAATTAAATATGAAATTGTTTTCGGCATTTTCTCGCATTCCGTAAGCATGTTTAGTTTCAAGCAGATATTTAGATGAGTAACGAGACTCTACAATATAACAAAGGAAAAACAGTTTAAAAGTTTTCAATTGAAACGTACATAGTAATCTAAACCCTTGAAGGAAAAAGTTTTCATATACACACAGGGAAATTAATTTAATTTAAAACCATTTATAAAAATAAACTGTAAATGTTTTTTTAATTATTTTAATCGTGTTACTTCAAATAAGTATTTTGTTAATAAAAATTTGTTCGAAGTAACTTTTTTTTTCAGGACCCATACTACTAGCCACCTACACAAATTTTATATTATAGAACCTTTTCTTCTGTAACCTCTTCAAAATTATGAAATATTCCTAACAACAGCCACAAATTTAATTTAACAAATTCAACAAATTAAATCAACAAATTTAATTTTTGTAATTGGTAAAATTAAATTATTTTTCACTAAATTAAAGATAAAACTGCTTTTGTCACTACGATCAATTCCGAATAACACATAAAATTACTCAAAATAAGTAAAAATCTTTATTATTGATTAAACGTTTAATAAGAATATAAAATGCTGTTTAAAGGTTGAATGAATACAGGTTGAAGATAAAAAAAATTACCGAAATAATTTTGCAGTAGCAAAAAATAATTTGATATCCGTTATAATAATCTTCTTATTAACAAAGAGTTCTTTACATCATTTAAAAATCCAGTCAGTTATTCCAGAGTTAGACAAAAGCAAATATCGTTACAAATTGTTACTTAAAATACTGAACAACAATAATATTGTCAGGGTTTAGCATGCAAACGAAAACATCTTTGTGCTACAATTGTGCGAATGGTCGTATTAGACGCTCAGGATCCTTAAAAATATTAATTTAAATTACTTTTGCAGAATTGTTAGGATATCTTTGCAATCTCGACACTTCTAACCAATCGTATGAGCATTTCAAAGAACTTAACTTATTTCGATAATTAAGACATTA
The DNA here is from genome assembly GCA_963932185.1 of Troglohyphantes excavatus. Taxonomy (NCBI): domain Eukaryota; kingdom Metazoa; phylum Arthropoda; class Arachnida; order Araneae; family Linyphiidae; genus Troglohyphantes; species Troglohyphantes excavatus. The sequence goes on along the minus strand of OZ010666.1, from coordinate 3,089,959 downwards.
TTTATTAGACAATAAAATATATTATGAAACGTCTAACCATTGATATGGACATTTCAAAACATTTGCATTTGATTCGATTCATTAGAAATATTACTAAGTAATAAAATATGCAAACGAGCTGGGCTCGGTCCCCTGGTACTATATTATTAAGTGTCACTCACTTGCTAGGGTATTTATTACATTTTCTTTCTTCTTTAAGTAGAAGTTAGTACAGGGTAAGTGTTGGTTGTTTTGTTATGTTAAATTGCCTATACACGGGGACAACCTAAGTTGAACCTGAAGTGGAAGCTATGATCTGTATAAATATTCAATTGCTTTAGGCTCAACTTAGGTTGTCCCCGAGTATAGTGCTGGTCTGGTGGTGAAACATAGAACTATATTATTTCACATAGCAGACGTTTCGACCTAAGTTTTAACTTTAAAAAATATCCTCATTCATACAAGAGTGCAGTCAAAATCGTTTTGTTATCTTTTGGTTCAAAGTTACCTGTAATGGACCAATGTTACCCTAGTTGATGTTATATGAAATTTAACCAAATGCATTATCAAGTAAATTTTATTTAAATTTAATTATGTATATTTTAATTTAATTTTTATTAAAACTATTTTTTTAATTTATTTAAATTAAATACAAGCCCTCTAAGCATATTTTGATACAGCATTTGAAAATAACTTTTTTTATAACTTACAAATTACTTTTAAGAATAAGTAGACATTGCATGCAGCATTGGTTAGGCAGAAAAGAGCATTCAAATGAATGTAATATTATAACTTCTTTCTTTTCCAGTACATCCTTTTATTAATACTTGGATTGGTTATGGCAAGGGTCTCTAATAAACCATTTCTTAATGAAGCACTGGATGCCATATTTCAAAATGTCAACCACTCGAATGCCACGGAAAGACTGGTAAGTCTATTCTCTTGTTAATATTATTGTTTAATGCTTATCATCACTGTTATAAAGCTGAACCCTTTGCAGTCGAGGAACATGTTAGATAAATATGTTCTTTTATGGAACATTTACATCCTGCTCCTGTTCTTTTACCTAAGGATGCCCAAGTGATGCCATACTTCTAAGTAGAGTTAGAAAAAACAAGCAATGAAAGAAAAACGTTTTTATGTTAAAAACATACAGTTCTTGTTCAATTTGATGTACAGGGTGCAAAAGAACATGTTGTTATTTTTAAGACTCGCATCTGTACCGCAAGAGTTAACAATAAATAATTTTAATTCCTCTTAAAATTAACATTAAGTTTTAGATGCATATCTTTTACTTCTTGTGATTTGTTGAAATTATTTCAAATCTTAAAAAAAACATTTAATTGATTTGAACATATTCAAACAAGTGACAAGTTAAAACATTTCATTTTGTGGTATTATTATGATTGTATACTTTTACATTATTTATAATGTAAAACAATTTTTAGACTTTTATAACAACAAGATATATAAAGAGATGAAATTGCTTTAGCCAAAATTTTTTTCATGTGCAATCTTTTTCAGGGCTGTGCTCTTGCTGTTGGTCTTTGCGGATCTGTTTATTCAGACCTGGTTCTGGTGAAGCTGGAGAATGTTGCGAAAGATGCAAAGAAAAATAATGGTATATTTGGTTTTATTAGGGTAAGTGCATGTGTTTTCCTCAGGATTTGAATTGTTGTAAAATTATGAACATAAATTATATGTAATTTAACAAATACCTAAATTATTTTAATGTGTAGCAAATTAAAGAAATTAATTATAATTTTTTTTTATATCAGCTTTATTTTAATTGTTTAAAATTTTGTTTAATTATTTTTTGACAATTTTTTTATAATTACGTAAAATTAATAAAATATTGAAATAATATTTCATGACTGGGTGTCCAAAAAGATATTTACATTATTTACTTCTCGATACATTAAATATAGGAAACTAATGTAATTGCAAAAATGCTCAAAATTTAAATGTTTAAAACAACTACATTAGCTTGATATTAAAATACAAATGCAACGTTAAAATACGCAATAAAAGTCCGTAATAATCCGGAATAAATAATAATTAATTTTTCTAATACTAAATAATGTTAATTTTAATTCCAAGAATTTTGTACCCAATCTGAATAAATATGAAACATCCACTCTCAAGGAATTAAAATCAAATCCTTCAATTGTTTTAACCAGGGCTGATAAAGGCGGACAAATTGTGGTTTTAGACCGAACCCTTTATACAGAAAGTGTTACTACCCTGCTCTCTGAGGGACCTTACATCCAACTTAAACGTGATCCATCACAGAATGAACTTAAGGTGATCAAATCAATAATAAAGGACAGCCATTTTATTTCCTCTAAAAATTATCTTATTCTGTCCATATCCAATACAGCCAGGTTATATGCTCTACCCAAGGTTCACAAACCTGATATCCCGTTTCGTCCTATTGTGTCTAATATAGGTATGGCTTCATACAAACTAGCCAAATATCTTGTCACCATTTTTTCACCCCTTTTGAAATCCAATAGATATACTGTTAAAAACTCTATGCAATTCGTTTCACTTATCAAAGACATAAACGCTAAAGATCTCCACATGGTGTCTTTCGATGTAAAATCTTTATTTACCAACGTTCCTATTCAAGGCGCATTAAAGTGCCTTGAAGGTCGCCTCAGAGTTTTTCATTTCACACAATTTGAAATAGATGATTTGATTTCCCTTACAAAGACTTGTCTTTGGCAAACCACTTTTGTATTTGAAGGTAATTTTTATAGACAAACGGAGGGTTTGGCTATGGGAAGCCCTCTTTCACCCATACTCAGTGATATATATATGGATTATTTTGAAGAAAAACTTTTCACCATTATTAAATTTCCCCTTTGGATCCGCTATGTTGATGACACTTTCGCCCTATTAAACAACTCCACCGGAGAAGTTGACGGAATTCTCCCTGTATTAAATTCCATAGATCCTAAAATACAATTCACTGCCGAATCCGAATCCAACAATACTCTTCCTTTCCTTGATGTTTTAATTACTCGTAAAGAGGACCATTTATCCACCACCGTATATAGAAAACCCTTCGCAGTTTCTTTGCCCCCTCATTTTAAGTCCTGCCACCCCATACAACAAAAAATGGCTGCATTTTACACTTTTGTTAACAGACTGAACTTAATTATTTGAGAGCCGTCGTCGTGGATCGAGGTTTCTCACCCAACGTCGTTGATAAGGCCCTACATAAACTTAAAAATCCATTTAAAAATTCTAGTCTATCTGAGCGATCTAAGTCTTTAGTTGTTTTACCATATTATCCCCAGATCAGCCATCAAATTTCTAAAATTCTCGGTAGGTTCGACATACGTTCCATATTTTCACCTATCAATAAGATCACGTTCACACAACTTAAAGACCCTATTGACGATCTTAATAACTGGGGCATATACAGTATTTCATGTCAATGTGGCATGTCATATATTGGTCAAACAAGGAGAGCATTAAGATTTCGTATCAAGGAGCACCAAGCACATACTGTTAAACAAGAAATAAAGAAGTCCTCCATTGCCAAGCATTCTTGGGAACATGGTCATATATTTAATTTTTCTAACTCACATTTAATTTGCAAACCTAAATCTCCATTTGAACTTGACTTCCTGGAGGCGTTTCATATTTTTAGTAATATTGATTCGGTTGTCAATGAAACGTTTGCGGTCCCAATGTTTCCCGCTTGTTGGCACACAATAGTTAACTCCAACCGTTTGTAATAGTTTTTAGTTAGTTTTTTGGTCTTTGGCAACATTTTAGATTGCTTGGGTTTATTTATATTTCATTACACACAGACTTTACATTTTCCGCTGATGAAGGGTGATGTATCTCCCGAAACATGTCCGGATTATTACGGACTTTTATTGCGTATTTTAATGTTGCATTTGTATTTTAATATTCTTAATGCAATGTTCTATAGGACGAGTTTTTTATCTTACATTAGCTTGAACATTAAAATTCGAAATACAAAGTCAATCGTAAAAATTTCTTTTAAAGTTTGTAAAAACAACGCCAAATAAAACTGCATACGAACTCTTTACTTGCTGTAGCATTTTTTATAAGTCTGCAGACACAATTACTGTAGCAACAGGAGGGGATTGTGAGGATGTTTTATACATCAAAGTATTAAGGGCCATTATTTTTATTCTTAGGAGCCAAATATTTTTTCCAAAATAAAACAACAGCCAATGGGGGTTAGAAAGTATGGATCAAGTTATGCACATCACAAAATAATTGAAACAGTAGAAAGAATTCTTTTTATAGTAGAGTAATAAATAAACGGAATAGTTTACCTGAAGGGATAGTTAGTTCATCAGGAGCAGGTAGTTTAAAAAAACAATTAGATTGTCATTAGGGGATTGTGAGGATGCATTAAATTAGTCCAACCTTGTTAGGCTTGGAGCCCATAGTTAGTCATTATTTGTATTTAAATTGCATGTATAATTTTTTTTTATCATTTTTCAGGAGTTTACTGGAGATTCTGATCATGAGAAGTTGAAAGCCACCATTATCCTGTGTTATGGCCACATAACATTGAATACCCCCATTTCCCAGATTTCTTCTAGGATAGAAACTCCGATTCTGAGATGTGTAGCTAATTTCTATTCATCATCCAAAGTAAGACATTAAAATATGTCTGACTAAACTTTACATCTTAAGTACTTCATTATTGTTTTAATTACTTTGAAGATGATATTTCAGTTTCCATTTATTGTAATTATTTGCATAGCTTGATTTAAATTTATTACAATTAAACACGTATAACTTCACTGAATTGACATCATAAAAAACAGAAAAATAATTAAATCTCAATCTCTTTAAACCGATTAGATTAAATTTTAACCTGGAATATTCTGTTTAGAAAAGTACAATAAATGAACAAAATACTTTGAATGTGCATCAACCTGTAGCAGTATTTGATTACAATTAAATCAAAATAATTATATGGGAACAATGGAAACTAATAAAGATATCAATTTAATTTAATTAAAATTCACCAGAAAGTTAAAACTTGGTTTCAATTACAATATTTTACTTGAATGTAGCTCTGACACTGATTGAAATATTCAACTGCAATCTAAAGAAAAAAAATATAAAAGAACATTTAACACCTTCAGTATTTTGAGTGTGGGATCCAACATTTATTTTTGCTATACTTTTATTTAAAAAGAAATTCAGCAACTTGCAAATTCTTCATTCAAAACGTATTATACTTAATATTTTTTTTTATTGCTCACTGCTTGTGATACATTTTTTTAAATATGTGTAAAATTAAATAGATATTGGAGCAATTCTTTTCATATATGCACTCTGACTGCTTTTCTTATCTTTCTATACCTTAATACCCCACCTAATTTAACGAGGTTTGACGGATTTTCACTTTGTAGTGTTCTTTCACTTATGTGATCAACGTTTATTGGTCTTGTTCTTAAACTACTTTTAAAATAACAATGCTTGAGCACCCACTTGGAAGCTATTTTTCTTGGCTTTATAAAGGTATACAAAATACACATTATTATTCAATTATATCAAAATTATCATACACATAGTTTCAAGTAATAGAAAATATTTTCAACAAACATAGAATAGAGTTTAACTTTATGTTAAGCTTTGCCAGTACTTATTTAAAACAGGTATAGCAGGAAAATAAATGTTTTTACTATTTGATAATTTGATTCTTGAATCTTTTTTAAAACCCATTATTTGCCTATAAGTAGGTATGGCAAATACCTGCCATACTGGTATTTACTATACCTTCCATACTGGTTCCGGCAGCAATGAAAATCGCAGGGAATTTTTTGAAATTGTAAAATAGTTTTCACTACAAGAAAGTTTATTTTATATTTCCTTTGCACATATTTTATATCTGTTCCTCAAACGTATACAATACTATGTCAATTTTTACGGTTTCACAGGACATCTTATCAAAGTTTTATATGCCTGCAGGCTTCTGTGGTCGTAGAATTAAAAAAAAAATATCTCTGTTTGTAATCTATATATAAGATAGGATTTTATACATCTGTAAAGAGTGAAAACACAAATTGCAATTTTAACCTGAGAATCGAAAGAAGATTGACATAGTATCCTGTACCTCCAAGGTGCGATATTTTAATTAGGATAAATTTCAAAGTGTACCCCCAATGCTTTAGATTTGAAAAATGGACGACTATGTTCGTCTAAACTAATTAGAAGGTTAATTATCTTAACTCAAACTTTATAAATTGTTATTTAAAACCAGGACCCCATTGTGAAGCAGAGCATGCTGGAGACTGTGAAACTGATTGCTGATGCCGTTCACTTGGGTCAAAAACAGAAAATTTGTTTAGATGAGCTTCGTTCCAGATCGGAGCTTTTAGGCCTTATGAGAAGTATCCTGAAGACAGAAGCAACCTTGCCCTTGAGCAGTAATATTCGATCTTTGGCCCTGAATGCATCTGCTAGCCTTGTGTATCCTTTTGAAATCATTTTGCAGTTTTTGTAATGCATACAATTAAGTGAATATTGTAATAGTTGACACATGTCAGAAAAGAAAGTTGCTTAATTTTTAATTTTTAAAATTGTAGAATGATATTGATTTTTTTTTTTTTATGAATAAGAAAGCTAGAAATAAAGTAATTAAAAGGTATTTGGTATTTATACTTTAACAATCTGACGTTGAAGCAGTTTTAGTAATCGTAAAGTTTCACTGCTTGGGAATTTAAATTTTCCCTGTCTTTCCCTACATTTTCCTTGTCTTTTAAATTATTTTTAATTAAATGTAATGAGATTTCTTGTATGTTGAACCTCAAACCTTTCAATTAAAAAAATATTTGTAAAATAGAGTGATTTTGTGAATTTTTGGCTTCATCACTAGAAAAATTGGAGATCTCTGGACAGATTGCCACACCCATGAGTGTCAGAAGGTTAAATACCATCAATATTGAAAATTAGGTTTTTATTAAATATTTATATTTTAGAAATTAAAGATCTACTGTAAACATTGCATTAATACTAGTAATATGTTTTAAACAGTTAAAGTAAATTCATATGAATTTGTTTTAAAAAAAACTGCAAAATTGCTTCTACTGAACTATTAAATGTTAAGTGTATTATGAATGAAATGGTAAACATGATTTTTTTTTAGGTTAAGGCAGTTATATATTCCATTTCAGGAGATGGAAAATTACTAAATATTAAAACAATGAAAGTTATATAAAAGCATTTTTGCTTTCTATATTAGTATTAATAATTTATTTATACTAAGTTAATGATTCAAAAGAGAATTTTATTGTATACTTAAGAAATAACGCATTAAAATAATATAAACTAAACAAAATAATAACTTGCATTATGCCAGCAAAATTTAATATTTGTATAACAGCATTAAAATTAAATTTTAAAAGTTGTATTAAAAGATTTTTTTTACCTCTGAATCTGTACAATTTTGTATATTTGTGTAATAGTAATATTTTTTTTCTTTGGAAAATAACCTTAATTGATTAAACAGTGCTCTAGAGCCTTCTCTAAAAGAGGAAGAGAAGAGAAGCCTTATACAAGTTGCAGTGAGTGCAGTCTATTCTTTGCCTAGGGACTTTTTGTTAGAGAAACCAAAGGACGAAGGCATCGATCCAATGCTGGACTTTGATCAGTTACTCATATCCACAATCGACTCTCTCAACTTTTTCCTGCAGAAGCTCGTGTTGAAGGAAAGAAGCTTCACAAACTTGGAATCTATTCTTCAGGTGAGATTTCATTCTACTCCATATTGCATGATCGGTGTACTTTTATTAAAAAAAATTTTTAATAGCTACACTCAGGAGGTAAAGTAATGAACTCATGGTTGGAAGTTAATGGTTCAAATATGGTCGTTTGGTGTAGTGAACTTGTGATCGAAAGCTTGCCAGTTTCATTCCTTAGTATTATATTAAAAACAGTTGTGTAGAAAGAAATGGTGCACATTAAGTCTCTCATGGTCCAAACATTCTCACTCCTATGTCAGTGCAAAGGAGGGCCAGCTCAAGTTTTGTCAAGTAGTAAATGATGAGACTGAGTCTTTTATCTGGGATAGATAATGAACCGTTGTCAATAGCCCATTGTTTAACTCTAGTAAGATGTTTATCCAAATAACCCATTTATTATTTACATAGCCCGACATAGATGGGTATCCTAGCAAGTGTTTAGAAGTGTTTGATCATCAAAAAAACAATGAAATACTTTAAAAGCATTAAAAAAATGTGTGATGATTACCCAATTTTTAAGGTAATGGAGCTGATATTCTAAAATTTGGGAAATCTTGATAAAGGTTTGTTGTCTATAATAGACTTTTGCAATCTCAAATCTTACTTTTAAGATTCACTACAAACCAGCCTAGTCTATACTAAAGGGTTAGAATACCCTTTTTTGTTTAGTTGGTAGTTTGTTTTTAACTTGCATGTATACTTTAAGAAGAGGGAAATGTAATGAGCTCTTTCTCTCCATTACCCCTTCCCTCCCCTCCCATACTGCTTTTCTCATGTATGTTTATTCAAAAAGTCCTCATTTGCCATTTAGTTCTATGTTAACCACAATAAAATCTTAACAAAAATATCGAAGCTAACAAGTTTAAAAAGCATGTTTTAAAATATACACAATATTTAATTGCCAGGCCTCCGTGGCCGAGTGGTTAAAGGCGTCAGCTGCAAATACGAAGATTCGTGGTTCGATGCCAGGCGATGGACTTGACAAAGAAAAGTAAAAAGTAGAGATCTTGTGATCGGAGGGTTGCCAGCTTCGCTACAAAATACTAAAAAAGGCGTCCAGAACATTCCCAAAAATTAACGGCGGGTATACGGGACTGGTGCACGATAAATCTGATTGGAGTCCAAAGTCCTGACGTCTATTGAAGACGTTGGGTGCCAGTTCAGGTGTTTCCTCATCATCTGACCATGGTTCTAAAATAACGAGGCATCGTTCCCGGGTCTTTCCTTCGAGATAGACCCCGAACTGTCACCAATAACCCACTGTGCAGCTCTAGTGCAACGTTAATTAACCAAACCAAACCAATTTAATTGCCACTGTTCATATTTTCCTGCACATCTACACCCATTTAAAAGATGTCTTCAAATTCCCTCTAGTAGAATTCCATAGCTTTTACGAAAGAGTATTTATTTGCCTATATTAGTGAAAGAATTTAGTGTTTTTATGTTTACCAACATATCTCATTATTTTTTCCAGATTCTACATAAATGGATGATTTCGAAGAATGCAGTGGAGCGTGAACGATGTCTGCATTCATCCTTACACATCCTTCGTTCCTTTGCTGAGGCTGCAGAAGGAGATGTACGTGCTTAACCTTTTGGGGTCAAGGACCATATTTGATATTTATATGTTGTATTTTTATAGAACAATTACATTCATATTCTTTAATTTAGGGTTAAAAAAATATGTTGAAATACAAGTGATGTCATACTTTTAAATAGGGTTAGAAAAAGAACAAGCTAATGAAAGAAAAAGTTTTTTATGTTCAAGAACATGCCGTTCTCTTCCAATTTGTAGAACAGGGAACAAAGAACATGTCGTTATTTTGGTAATGGAGAGTCGCCCCTTGACCACAAATTGTTAATATTAACACATAGCAAACATTCATTGGGATTTACTGTCCATAACATTAAATTGGTCAAATACTAATTGAAAATTTTACACATCATGTATTGACTTAACAAAAGTAGTACTCAAAAGCTTATAGCTTTGTAATTATTGTTTATATAAATTATGAAAAATTATTTTTAAACCAAGAGGCTCTGGAAAAAATTGATAGCATGTAATCAAAATGTTTTTGAAATATTGACATAGTAGATTATTAACATTTATGGCAGTAGTTCTCGTTTGCTATAAGTAAATTTATTTAATCTAAAAAAAGACTATCAACTAAAATTCTAAAATAATCTCAATGGTTGAACACCTCTTGTTACTAACACTCATTGTGAATATTAATTGGTCTACAACTACACAAAAGTGTTGGTCAATAAAAAGTGCAGAATCTCTGGTGTGTAAACAACCTTCTTATATGGCTCAGTTTTTAATATATTCGCACTTGTATGAAATTAATCATGACTATAGATACTATATTATTCAATAAAAATTCAAAATACTTTTAATTAATTCATATGTAACTCATTTTCTTGTACAGGCCTATTCACCTTTTCAAACACTTGGAAGTGTTCTTGGGAAACTAGTACCAAGGTGCACTGATCCCCAAATCACAGTGAGACACCTGGCATTTGATTCTATTGATGTTGCTGTTGCTATGGCGATGAAAGTACAAGGTAAATAATTAACGAATTTAGTGTGAAAAGTTGATTTATACAAACTGAGAAAATAATTTGTTTAATTTTTTGCAATGCAAGAACCATATCAGTTCAAATATATTATAATTGGCATTTTGTGATTGACTCCCATATCCCAGTATATGCAATGCATTTTATATTTTTAGATTCTCACAATTTCTTCTCATTTTCCTTTTTAACCATTTTAATTTGCTTGTTTTTGTTGAGTGACAATTTTCCATGTTTGGTAGATTAATGTTTATTTTTGCATTTTAGCAAGTAAAAATTCCTATTTTGACAAAATATGATTATAATAGCATTTCTTAAAAAGTTATCAAAACTTAAATGCTGATTTGAATGTGCTTTTTTTAGTGTCGGCTGTTACGTTCAATGAAAGACCTGAATTTTCCCTGAGTTACCTAAAGTCCTTAATTATTAGTGACGATCCTGCTTCCTTGTTTAATGTAACAAAAAATTTAGGAAAGGTAATTATTTGTCTTGATTTCTTGTTTTTCAATCTCTGTGGCTTGGAACAAGAAGAACTTGTGTCAAATTTATCAAATTTTAAAAAATATTTTAAATATATCAATTTAAACTCCTGAAACCGATGTTGTCAGGCTTCTATAACTCTTTATTTCAAACAATTCTATGATTTCTGTAGCATTTCAACAAGACTGAGCTTTTCAAACTTTGAAGCAATTATTCTCAAAGCTGTCAAATATAACATTAATCCTTCTTATTCCAAGCCACAGATCTTATACTTAATATACTTGAAACAATAGTAGATTCTTTACAGGATCCCCACAAAATAACAAACCTGTCCTTGTAATGACTTTTACTGAACATGCTAATTGGTTTATTTAGTTTCTGTAATATAAACCAATTGGATTTAGTTTCTGTTGTATAAACCAATAATTTGTTTACTTGTTACAGCAACCATTTAATGGTCTGTACTGTGAAGGATAATTATATTAGTCGTCTACTGTATCATTAAGTTATATTTATTGCAGTTTTCTTAATTAAATTTTTTATATATTTTTCTATAAAAGCGTTTATTAAAGCCAGTGACTTTCTCTAGTTAAAAAAGTTGCCTCTGACACCAGGAATCATCAGACAGAATTTCAGAATTGAACTATAGAGACAGGCTTAGATCTTTAATTTAAACATGCATACACTCGAGGAGAGGAAGACTTAGAGGGGACCTTATTCAACAATTTAAAATCGGGCGATGTTGAAGACAGAAATTTTTTTCAGCCAATGATCATGGGTACAGATTATGCAAATCACAACTTAATAGAGAAGGTAGAGAGCCTCAGTTTTATAATATTAGAGTAACAGTTAAATGCAGTGGTTCACCTAAAGAGGTTAATTCATCAGGAGGAGGCAGTTTTAAAAATCAACTATATCTTCATTGGGGGGATTGTTAGGATGTTTTAAACGGGACAACCTTCTGGAATTAGAGCTGTACTTGATCTTTATTATTTGTATTTGTATTGATATAAGCATTTTTAAATCTTTTTTATATTTCTGATTGAAATTCCATGTCTTAAAATTTAAAACTTATGTTTAAACTTTTTTTCATAAATATTGAATTTTTTTTTTTTACCTTTGCCACTCACCATTCCATTATGGCTATTTTTTCTGAGAAATCTAAGTATGTTTATTTTCAGTTTATATGTGAAAAACTTCCTCTGGAGCAACTCTATCCGTTCCTGAGGTGTCTTGTGGACGGTCTCTGTGATCCCCACTCCCAAAGCTCATCTGGTGCTTCTGTGGTGTTGAACACGGTTATCAAGCACAGGGGAAGAGAATTAAGGGTTGAGGTATATAAAATTGGAAAACAAATGTATTTCAATAGCTTTATTGGTATTGTTAGAAAAAAAGTTAGTGAAACATATTACTCCCAGATCAGTCATAAAATTTCTGAAATTCTCAGTAAATTCAATATACATGCCATTTTTTCACGTATCATAAGATCACCTTCACACAACTTAAAGATCCCATTGACGACGTTAATAACTGGAACATATATAGTAGCTCATGTCAATGGTTCATGTCATACATCAGTCAAACAAAAAGAGCATTGATATTTTGCATGAGGGAACACCAAACATATACTGTCAAACAAGAAATAAAGAAGTCCTCCATTGCCAAGCACTCTTGGGAACATAATCATATATTGAATTTTTCTAACCCACATTTAATTTTCAAACCCAAATCTCCAATCGAACTTGACTTCCTAGAGGCATTTCACATCTTTAGCATTATTGATTCGATTGTCAATAAAACCGTTGCTGTTCTAATATTTCCCGCTTGTTGTTCTTTGGCAACATTTTAAATTTGTGTTTATTTTCATTTTGTTGTACACACAGACTTTTCATTTCTGCTGATGAAAGGGGATATATCTCCCGAAACAGGTCTAGATTTTATGTCTTTTTATTGTGCAGTTTTAAAAGGTTGTATTTATATTTTAATATTCTTAACGCAATGTTCTATAACACGAGTTTCCATCTTTCTTTTTTATTTGGTAGTTAATATTATTTATTTTATAGTTTTATTTTTTCTACTAATATTTTCTTTTCCCCTTAGATTCCCAATATCCTAGAAGCTGTAAGAGACATTTTGGGCGGCATCCAGTGTCCTCATACCCGAAAAGGCGCTCTGAGAATCTTCCAGAGCCTGGCCAATCACCATTTATCGGCTGTCCTAGTGTCGTTACTCAACTCCCCTGTCCCTATAGATGTGTAAGTTATTAGACTTGAACTTTTAAATGTATTTCTGAACTATTCATTATAGTTTAAATTCTTACTAACTATTTTCTACAATATTCTCTTTGTTTGAAATAACATCTAGTTAATATAATAGAAAAGGAATTCATGTAAACTCTCTTTCTCACTACTATTTGGGTGGGTTGTCTGCCAAGTGGCGTACATCACAAAAATCTGAAAATAAACTAATACCATTTTCCTTTATTAGGCAGATATATCTATCATTTGCCCAAGTGGTGTGCAGAGTTCATACGGTCCTCAAAAGTCCTTCATGTCCATAAAGACCTCTATAAAGTATTCCTTCAAAAGGTCCTTAGAAACTTTCAAGTTACAAAAGACTTTTCAAAAGTCCTTGAAACGACTTTTATTTAAATCATGTTACTAAACCTTTATTAAAATTTTTTTGAACTTATGTGAATTAAACACAATTTTTTTGTATCCAAGTAAAAAACCCACAGTTTCATTGCACCCAAAGGCTTTTAGCTGATTGTCCCTATTTTCCTCTTTATATTGATTTATTTAAATTTTTCAAATATTTTTTTTCACTAAGAAGCCTTTAAAGCTAATTTTTCGTTACAAATATATATAAGTTGTTTGCATGAAAACAATTAGGTTCTTATAAATTGCTTTTAAGGTCCTTGAAAAGTCCTTAGAAACTCCTTATTTCTATTTTTAGAAAATGTGTATGAACCCGGGTGTCAGTTCTAGTTCAATAGGTTGCCCAATGATCAGTTGAATGTCATTCCATTTAATATTATATCAAAGGCGAATTGCAAAGGAACGCTTTGGATATAATGTTAAATGCATATAATATTTAAACACTTTTATCTCAAAATTCTGCTTTTAGACTTGCTCCACTTAGCAGCATAAATATTACGTTTTTTTTTTAATAAAATGAACTATTAATCTATCAAAAGTAATATATTGTTATATTCAAAACTCATTCTTTTTCAGAAATACCATTGATATATGGAAGACACTATGTCAAGACAAAAGCATTGCAAACCACATCATCGAGTATTTCTTAGAAATTTTCTCTGACAATGTTATATCCTCTCCACCAGATCCTCATGGTCGGAGTATAGCCTTTGTTGCAGCTCACAAGCCACTAGCTGTAAGTCTTTAAAATGTTTATGAAATAGCAATTTCTTTTTAAACTATCGTCAGTCATCTAAATGTTTCAGTTGTGTCAAATGTTTAAATGTGGAGTAAATTAGAGCTGAATTTCATAATGGAGTGTTTTACGTTTTAGTCTCAATAAAACAGTAAATTTGACAAACATTTTCTGTTAAATTTGCATGTGAAACTTGAACCTAAACCATTTTGAAAATGGATCCATAAATATTGGATAGGTCAGATCCGATAACAAGCTAAGTAAACCAAAGTTAAATTAACGGTAACCAAATATCTTAGTTAGAATTGGCTTTTGAATATGTCCTAACAATGAAAATTCTAGTGCTGTCATGAAGCTAAATGAAGTTATACACATTGCTTTTATTTTTATGTGTAATTACTTTTGCCGATCTTTCATGTTTCCCACTGACTTCTATTATTATCTAACATGCATTACTTTATGGTTTATTGCTTATTATTATAAAAATTAGTTAAATAGGTTTAATTATTTTTTATTTCATAAATATTAGCTGTATTTATGTGTTACGTCTTTAACTTTACTTATATTTTCTCTACATCAAAAAATTTCTTAAATTAAATTAGTTTCTTTTTTTTAAATGATTTCTCGTTATAGAAATTCATTTAAATAACTCAAGACTTTTATAAATATGAATTGAGTAGCCCAAATCCAAAATCTATTATATCAAAGTATTCGAAAAATTATATTTTGGTGTCAGTAGTTACTTTGTAACTTTAACTTCAATTTTAAAACACAATAAAGGAACAAAAAACGTTTTTTAGTAATAAAAATTCAAAAAAATATATGTAGAAGCAAAAGTAGATATATCCAGCGACTTGAACAAAAGGGTCAGCGATAGTTTGATTTTTGATTGAATTGAATGTGGATGTTTGCTTCTTGAACAAAAAGAAAATGGTAATGCATGCAGTTGCAAAACCAGTTAAAAGTGTTTATCCAGTTCCAAAACAAGTTATGTGAAAGTTAAAATTTAGATTATAACTTATTTAGTTATTATAACTTATCTGAAAACATACACATTTTATTGACATTTTTTCTTTTTTTTCTTTGTGTTTTAAGGATAGCCAAGTTTTGACAGTTTTTCGCAATTTACCCAAAAAATCTTTTTAAATATATATATATATATACTTTTGCATTTGAAGTGTTTGTTTTTTTAAAATTATAATGCTGCTCAATAATAGTTATACAAGTAGAACAACAGAAGTCTTATGAAAACTTTCAACAGTGATTTACAAACCCTAAGTTCAGTTCCTAATTCCTTTTAGGCTATCTGTGCCTTACGTGAGATGTTTAAAGTTTCTGAGATGGAAAACGTCTCCAAAGAGCATTTCGATCGAATCTTCTCATCCCTTGTGATTGTCTGTGGAGCTTATGTGGGGGCCGTGTTTCCCGTCTATTCCAATGATAGTGTGAAGTCTTCTTCCTTGGCATCATTGTCGAAGAAGATAGATCCTAAATCTTCTAGTCCTTCACCAGTCAGGTAATTCTTTCTTTTTATTTCCCTATTGCTGCCTTGCATAACATATTTATGATCCGTTCAAACAAATAGTTACAATGTCTCATGATTGATCCTACTTAATATTGTCCTTTCAATTTCATTCAAAGAAATAAATAAGCTTTATTTGCTTTTCTTTTGATTTTCCAATAAAAAATATATTTAACAAGAGGCAAGTAGTAAATAAAGGAATGTTACAGAATGTTTTTGAAAAAATACTTAACCTCTTCATTTACTTGACCCTTTACACATTTGTTTAAAAATCGAAATTTAGCATTAACTGATTAAAATCATTGTTTATAGAAAAGAAAAATTAAAGTTATTGTTGACACATTACATATGGTGAAAATAGGCAGCACAGTTATTTGCATTCAGTTTTGCAGTACCTTAATCAGTTAAATTAAGTTTATGCAGCAGATGTGCATATTTACAAGTAATGTTGACTTTTTTCTACATAATTGAAGGGTAAATGGATGATTTTCACATTAAAAAAATTGAATTATTGTCATGCATGAAGGAAGTATAGGTTGATTTGATTTTTGACACTGACGCTGTTGAAGCCTTATTAACAGAAATACTAGTGTCATGAACGAAATATGTGACCACACCAAATTCGAAATGAAAAATTTAGGGTCACATATCTCAAAACTTGTTTTGTTACATATCCCCTTCATCCACATTATACTTTAATGTTGCTTCAGAAGAGGCATGTATTTCTCTTTAGTTGAACCATTCCCTATATTTTCATGATTCTATATGAACTCTCTAGTTTCAAAACCAGATAGATAACTTTTTTTCAATTTTCATATTATGAATTTTGTTGTTTTCCTACAGATCTTTCAGTAGGCGAAGTCGTAACATTTCAAAGCAGCTAGATAATATTAATTTTAGGATGTGAAAGTAGCAGTTGGTTGCAAAACCAGATAAGTAAAGAAATCAGTTTCAAAAGCAGATATATCAAGGTGTGCATAGGCTACTGCACACCAATTGCAGCACAGTAATCAGTTGCAAAACTAGATTAATGCCATAACTGTGAACCCATGTAAATCCAAAAAGGAAGAAAATTATCTCTCAAAGTAGTTTTTATACAGAGCTAATATTTGATTAAGACCAGTGCATATATAATACCAATTTGTATTTAAAAAAAAAGATCAAATTATTTCATAAATACTGCAATGAATTAGTTTTTTATTTCTCTTGAAAAGTTTGTCAAAAGTGATCTATCTTAGTTAAGAAACTTGAGTGCTCGAATTTCCCATATAACCTTAGAATACAAATAAGCACTGCATTTTTCTGTAGGTTTGGTGTGGAAACTTTGAAAAATTTCCTCTTGTGCGTAAAAGAAGACGTCATTGTTTCTTCCATGACGGAAGGGGGCTACTGGGTAATGATGGAGGAACAGGATAAATACCCAGAGGCTGTATCTGCACTAGGAAGGTAAGATTTAGGAATTGTTCCAAAAATTCTAACTTCTTAACCACCAGATCTGCCAGCAAGCACATAAAGTTTTTAAGTTGTTTTTACCACAATTTTAGGTTGTATTTGTCAAGCATAATTTTTTTAGTATTATAATATAGTAACTTTATGGATTTAAAAATATATATTACTGGGGAAAACTTATGACCCAATGACAGTAAATTCCAGTTAAAACAGTCAGAGAATTCGTTTATAATTAAATGCTAATAAATTTATTTATTCGCATTATATAAAAGATTGTTTTATCTGAAAGTTTATAAGTATTCATAACAAATAATTGTTTTGCATAATTGTTTTAAGATTCCATTAATAGATTCTAATTATTTTGGACACTCAATAATTTGACACTGCATTTAGTTTTATAAATCATATTTAAAATTAATCAATTATGTAATAAATTTAATTGCCAAATACATCTTCAAGTTCCCTGCTCCTACTTTATTTACTGTGTAATACAAATAAAATTGAAAATTTAATCATTGTAACCATCCTATTGAAGTGTTCCATTTTATTGCTAACCTTTCTATTGTGTTCACAATTTGTTATACAAATTTGGATGTTACAACATGATCAGGGATTCTTGAAGTACTGTGTTCACAGGCACACATTAACCTATTATTTTTAAACCACTTTTTTAATTTAAGGAACCTCAAAAACCCAACATTAAAGTAAGTTATTTTAACAAAACTGTTGTAAAATAATATAGTCTTACGGAAAAAATCATAAAATTTAAATATATACATCAGCATTAACGTATCAAAGCACACTTTAATAAGATTTACTCAAATCAGATAAAAGTGCCTATTTACATATCAACAGCTTTTTTTTAATACTCCTTGTTTTAGAGTTGATTCGTTTTGTTTCAAATTACATTGTATTTTCAGATTCATTTGCGTATCCTGTCCAGGACAGGTCCCTAAGCTCATCACCTTCTTGAACCCTCTTCTGAACAGTTCAGTTGATGTTCACCGTATCGTGTCTGTCTCCCTCTTCGTAGAGTTTCTCTCTCAGAACTATAGGGAAAGGAAGACCTTGACTGAGCCTTTAATGAACAGTCTTCTTGGTCGATTAGTAGACTCTTCGACGATCGTTCGACGTCTCTGCATATCGGGTCTTGGGAATATTTCCATGTTAGACAAGGAACAGGTATTTTGTAATTTAATATATAAATATAGATTTCAAATTATATATAGCATTTAAAGTTGCAAAATAAACTTCCAAGTACAAAATGAAGCAGGAATGTATATAAAAAGTTGTGTTAACCTGTCAAATTTCAAGAAAAATTTATTTGTTTTAGTTATTTAAAATAATACATCTAAAATCTTTTATAAAACAATTTTTTATGATAGTTGTACTGTAAGTCTTTATGAGTTATCCAATGAAATGCTAAGTATTGAAAATTGCAAAATATTCAAAAGCATTTGCATTAAAAAATACATAAAGCAAACATTTTAACTAACTCTTTCATCTTAAATAAATTTATTTTTGGATTATTATATTAATTAAATAATTTTATTTTGATGTTTTCTTGAAGCACAAAAAAATATATTATTTATTGAACTTTATTATATTTAATATGCTTTTTGCTAAGAAAATGCACATTGTTCTACTTTAAAAAAACAGTTTTTCTCTTACAAATGTATTAATTCTTTGCACACTAAATATTTATTTGATATTTAATTTTTTTTAATAGAACAGTTACCCTATTCCCCTCCCCCCCCCCCCCCCCCCCCCCAAAAAAAAAAAAAACATTTAATTTCCTTAGGAATAATAGTCCATTTTGAATAAGATAGTCAAAAGATGGAAATTTTTTAAACTAGGAAAGATGTTTTTTTTTTTTTTTTTTCATTTTGAGAAACATTGAGACAAAAGAATATATCGTTATTTTATCACCTGAAAGGAAACAATGAAGTAACAATTATTATAACACCTTGTAAAGTATAAACAAATAATGAAAAACAACTAAAGAATCTACGCCCAGCAAGTTTGGTTCCCGTTTATATCATCCTAAAAATATCCCATTGCCAATCTATTTGTCTTTTAAAACTTTTCCTGGCGAATTAACCACCTTTTCAGACAAACTATTTCCTTTAACTATTATAAAAAATATTTCCACCATACCGATTAATTTTTGTTATTTGTATAACTTGTGCCCGTGACCTTTTGTCCCATTGCCTATATTGAATTTCATGCCTTCAACATCAGCCGTTTTGATAAACTTAAATAGTCCGAAGGGAAAAGGCTGTTCTATATCCCATTTTCAAAGGCTCATTATGCAACACACATATACCCATAACTATACTATTAGCATTAATTTCAGTACTATGTAGATAATAAGTAGCTTTCTTATAATTATGTCTCAAATGCGAAACCTGGCAGTATATGAACAAAAGACACTGATTTGTTAGAGAAAGTTCAACACAGGACTACTAAAATTGCCCAAGGAATTTCAAGAATGTATTTTAGGGATAGATTAAGAAATTTGAATGTGTATTCTTTGGATGAGAGAAGGGTAAGGGGAGATTTGATATAACTGTTCAAATTTATTAAAAAATGGGGATATCGAGGATTAGGATTTTAATGTGAGTGATAGAACAATAAGTCGGGTTTAAATGAAACAAACCACAATTTAAGAGAGAAACCACTATTTTTATAATAAAGTAATAGGCAAACGGGATAACTTGCTAATGAATATTGTTATTTCTACAGCAGTAATTGATTTTAACAAGGAGTTAGATATGCATAGGAGAATAGTTAGGAGATACTAAACTATACCAACCTTGTTTGTCATCATTATTTGTATTTCATTTTATTATAAAATAATTTGTGTCTTTTGTTCAGATTGACAGGTACTCCACCACCATTCTCTCAGCCATGATGACAGGAATGGATGACCGTGAAGATCCGGGGTGCAACATCACTTTGGGCGCAATGAGCGGCCTCTCCTCCATTCTGTCCCAAGTTGCTGAGGAAGATATCAGGAACATACTGATCAACATCGCTCTCAGAATCAAACCCATGTTCGAAAAGGTACTCAATATGTGTTTGCTTATATAAGTTATGGGAAAACCTGAAAGAATGGTGACAAAATGCTCTAATTCTAGAAAAGATAATAGTTTTATACCCAGATGGGTTGTGAATTCCCTAATTTATAATTTGCAGTATAACTCTACATTTATACATTTTTAGCATATTTTCTTAAATAAATCTATTTTTATCTACAAAATTAAAAGAAAGTGTCTGCCTGTGGATTACAAAACACCTACTTTCTATGCTTATAAAAAGCTGAAAATTTATATATTGAGACCAAACTGTTAGTTTTAAATTAATTTTATAAAGCCTATACATGGTGTCCAAAAAGTTTCTCAATAATGATTTTTATACTTTTATTTTTGGAGATTTGTAGGTGTTCGTTTATATATTTAAAACAGGAATTCATAAATTGATAGAAAAAGCTAAAATAATTACTTTTTAGTAAGTCAGTGTTTGAAAATTTTTCCTTGTCCAAAAAAAAGTTTAACTACAAACATATTTTAGTTATAATGTCATTAAAAAAAATATCATACATGCAATTTAAGAAGGGAAGAAAATTTAAATTATTAGCTAACTTAAATTATTAAACGTAACTTAAACAAACATTAATATTAAATGCAATTTTTCTTCTTCTTAACGATCTGTCTTGTATTTGTGCAGGAAAAGCCTTTGGTGCGAGCAGCAGCATTCACCCTATTTGGTGACCTTTCCCGATTCGGAAACGGACCATCCAAAGAACAGTTCATTGAGCAAGTGCATGGGAATTTAGTAGCACTACTTTTGCATTTGAATGACGAGGACAAGCATGTGATAAAGGTACGAAGAACACTTTTTTTAGTTATTAATGTTACTTAAAAAAAGTATAACCTTTGTGAGATACTGCTCTTTTTCTAATACTGATATAGTATCATGTTTAAAAAAGATATTACTCAACATGTATAATTGTATTATTCAAGATCTACCACTACTTCTTATTCTTTGTTAGATTTTTAGATTTCTTCAAAAATTTTATATATTTTTTAATAACAATTTAATAAATTGCTTTAGCCATCAAGATTGTTTAATACCATAGAAAAGATTTTGATTTGTCTTATAGATAGGAATAAATATTTAATCCTGTAAATGTAAATTTGTTCAATTTTTTCTTCTTCTGCTATACAATTAAGACAAATCGTTAGTGGGAATATTGTCTTTATAAACACCAATATTCCTTTAATTAACCCTATGTAGTCGAGGAGCATGTTTAATCTTTATGTTCTTTTTCTGGACCTTTCCTATTCTTTTCAAAGATGTGTTCTTTTTACATTTAGAGTGAATAATTATAGAAATAAAAAACATTATGTGTGAAAAGCGAAATATTTATCTCAGTATCCCAAAAGTACATTTAGTGGTCTGAGACATTTGCCATAAGTTTTAAAAACAAGGGTTGTGAAGAATTTTTCAATCTGAAGAAAGTTTTAGATCCACAACAAACTTAGCGCTTCTGTACGACAAAAATAATTTCTATTAAAGATTGTAAGAGAATAACTTTTTTAAACTCAAGAATGTATTGTTTACTTTTATTTTGAAGCACAGGAAAAAAAATAACACATTGTTATTTTGTTGACTTAAAGTCGCTACTCATGCAAATGCTTAATACAATATGTTAATACCCAAGTGATGTCATACTGCCATATGGAGTTAGATAAAGAACAAGATAACTAACGAAAAGTGTTATTTACGTTCAAGAACATACAGCTCTCATTTAATGTGAAGAACAGGAAAGAAAAGAACAGGTCGTTATTTTGGTGACTGAAAGTCACCTCTCGACCATAAAGTGTTAACGTGTATTAACAACATTAACATGAAAATATGTGCTAGTTTTAATGATATATAAATGTCCTCATTCTGTGTGACTGTTTCTTCTCGTAGGCTTGCAAGTACAGTTTAAGACTTCTCGGCCCGCTTTTGCAATCCGAAGAAATGAACTCAATGTTCCAGAAGCACCTCTTAGATGATGCACACCTGCACTATGGAGAATTTATAAACGACCTTACAAAGACTGTGGTAAGACTGGCATAAAAAACAATTAGTAATCCTGTCAACCATGACAACTTTGACATAAAGGGGCAACTTTGCCACTGAACCATCCAATTGACTTTGAGGATTGATGATGACTGTTGAGGCTTGAATGATTGGTTGCTTTAGGTACTTGATAGGGAAATTGGCAAAGTTGCTCCACTATAGCAAAGTTGTACTGGTTGATGGTAAGATTTAATTACTGTGTTATTTTTAGAGTTAAATCACTAACTCTATATTAAATATTTTTCAAAGTTTTAACATTGTGACTGCTTTCTAGAAAGCTTTTCGTCTATTGAATTTATTTCTTAACTAAATGTTAAATTGAAAATATTCCATTTGTAAAAATATTTTTGTTTTCTCATTTGCTTTTATGCTTATTTTGTTAAATAAAATCTGAAAAGTAGCAATCATTGTATAACCACTAGTCCTAATTTTGCTATTTTATTTAAAATAAATTAACTACGTCCGAGTTCCAAAATTTTTATTTTATTGTTTCAGATATCAGATTTTTCAGATAAGGTGGGATTTTATGCGACTAATTGTATGTCGTACTTAAAGAGCCAATTCGTATGCATACAATGCAATGCAACAGCTTTCCTAGGTAAGTTCATTTTCATGTATTTCATTCCTTAGCTAATAATGGACATTAAAGTGAAAATGAAATGAGATTTTTTTAATTTTAGCTACATTTTTTACATTGTTAAAAAATACTTGAAACTTCTTATGTTTAAGAACAGAATAAAATCAAACAGATTTTATTTTTTTTAAATATATTAAAATCCCCAAATAGTATAAATGAATACATTTTAAGAATCTATAATATATTTGTAAAAATTAAAGTTAATTTAATTGCTCTGAAAAGTACACAGAATCTGTTTAACCCCTCAATGCTCATGGACATGATATCACACCTCCATTTTTCCAAACAATGCACCTAATTTTTAAATTCATAAAAAAAACTCCATTTTAAAATATTTATTTTAATTTAAAGGCTTGAAATACAGCTTACCATCTATATATTTACAATTAAAAATATTAAATATAAAATAGCATGCCCAGAAAAAATATTTAAATTCCAAACACAGGAAATAACTTTACAGTAACAAAAATCGTGTGAGTGTCAGTGGGTTAATAAGTGTTAATGTCATTGAAATACTTTTTTCAAAAAATAATGAAGTAAAAATATTAGCTATGTACACTAATAAATATTTGTTAGGTGCACCATTACTTGTTAAGTATTGTAATCCATTATGTTTTTTAGGTTATCTTCTTGGAAATCTTCCAGTTGATAAGCAAAATCTAATACCTAAAGAAAGAGTTTGCTCAAGTAAGCTATTTTGACTTAGTCCAGTCTATTATAAAAAAAATATTTTAATTGAATAGGAATATGTAAAAAGAGGATCTATTTCATAAACTTCAAATACACATAACTCCTTTTTACATATTCTGATTCAATGATGATTGCATATAGTACTAAAAACCAAGATCTAGGTTTTGTGTATATTTATTTATGTGATATGTCAAAGATTGTTTAATCTACTGAGCCCTAATATAAATGCAATTAGTTGTTAAGTAAAAATAAAAGTGAGAAACATCACCCAACTTCCGATTTCTCCCCATCAAATGCAAATTTTAGTTTGGTTCCCAAACCTTAAACAGTATGGTTACACAATTATTACAAACTAGGAGGCTTCGCCCCCTGCTCCGCTAACGCTCCGCCAACCCCCGGAAGATTGCTACGCAATCCTCATAAGTTTGCTCCGCAAACCACTTCTCGCTTCGCTCGCTAAAAGGTAGGACACAATAACAATGTGTCCTAGTAACAATACTTTTTTTTAATTATATTACCAAAAACTTTAAAGTTTGAAACTAAATTTAAATTATAATTCATCTTATCATCAATAAATTTTTTCGCCATGTAAATCAATATAAAATCATTTAATTTCTTTTAAACTACAAATGAAAACAATGGAACCACTGGCAAGCCATTATTTATTATTTTATTTCTGTCATTATTTATTATTTTCCACGTTATTTTCACACCTTTCCTGCATTTTAGTTTAATTTTTAACATTATTGGTAGTTTGTTTTGGCATAATTGACGTTAAGCTTACCATACTCTTGCCTACCAGAAGTGTGTACGTAAGTAAGTTAATACGTCATAAAAATGAAAATCATAGAAATCTAGTTTTCAAAATTGCCAATAGATGGTGCCACGTCAATAATTCTTTACCAATGAATTGAAGGGGTTAATCGTCATAATGGCAAAATAAAAATACGGGCACAACAGAATTTCGTAAACAAACTAACAGTTGCCACTCAGCGTACAGAAAACATCGTTTTTCAATCACCGCATAAGAGAAATATATATAAAGATAATGTCGACCAACTACAGGCTCTAGGCCCAGCAGGGTTGGTCCTTTCTATCTAACACATCCTCTCGGCTCCACAATGCCACTCATGCTTTTAAAAACTACACACTGCTGAAAATGTAACAACATAAGAGGCAAACTATTCTATTTGCCTATTTCGCTACTCAAAGAATGCTTTATAACTGGTTAAGCTGTGATTTGTATAACTTGAATAGATATCCTCTAGTTCCATTGGAAATGTTAAATACTAATACCCACATATTGGATAGCTGAATGATGTAACCTCTCATCTTTCTCTCTTCGAGTGTATACATATTTAGAGTTCTAAGCCTGTCTCCATTCCCGAAATACACCAAACCATTATCAAGGCCCTGTAAAACTACTGGACCAATTTGTATGAAATTAATTGTTAATGGTCATGTATTTGTGTCAAATTTAATCCAAGTGTAACAAAGAAAATCCATAGAGTCCATAGTTTAATTTTTAAACACTAGATGACAGGAGTAGTTTTCCTTCCTTGCTAATTCAATAGAGTTAAGGAACCTTTTTTTCAAAATCGACTTTCATGGACTTGAACTCTGAGCCCTCCATATGTTTTTTATACTTAACCCCTTTGGACTTGAGTAGCGACTCTCCGTCACCAAAATAACGATCTATTCTTATGTTCCCTATTCTTCAAATTGAATGAGAACTGCATGCTATCGAGCATAAAAATGCTTTTCTTTTGTTAGCCTGTTCATTATCTAACTCAAATTTGAAGTAGAACATCACTTGAGTATCACCGTATTTTATTCACCCTTTGCACTCAAATGTCACCTTTAAGTCACCAAAATAACGTGTTTGTTTATTTTCTCTGTTCTTTTACATGAAAGAGTAAACATATTTATGAGTTTATAAAGTTATTCTCTCGCATACTTTAATATAAATTATTTTTGTCATCTAAAAGCACCAAATATATTGGTGATTTAAAACTTCGATTCCAATGCCTCGCAACCCGTTTGTTTTTTAAGCATTGGACAAATGTCATAAACCACCAAATATATGTTTAAACCCTACCTAAAAATACTTCTTGAAAAACAGGAATGGGGTGTAACTGTTCCATATAAAGAACGCAAATATGAATCATGTTCCTGGAGTGCAAAGTGTTCATATAAATTTTTCAGTGTTCATTCTAGGCGTTTTTTAAAGGACTGCCCACCCTTTTGTCATCTCATAATCAGTGCATATGTCGTCTGGATAATCAGTGCATTCTGATTGGCTGATGAGGAAATATCGCCAATAAACCGCCAAAATGTCGCCACGTAAATAAAAATGTGTCCAAATGAATAAAAATTTCGCCAAATAAACAAAATGTTTCCAAATAAAACTAATTACCAGCACCCTGATGCCCTTTTTTGAAAAATGCCGCTGTTTTAAAAAAATTCCACTCCTTTTCAATCAACCACATATGTCCTTGCTTCCCCGGCTATCTTTAAAAATGGCGCAATTTCAAAAATTTTTGTGAAATCAGAATTAAGTGAATTATGACAGCAAAAAAACATTCTTTTTAGCTAGGCGTGTTTCTCAATCGCAATGACTCCGTGGAAATTTGGAGCAAAGGGCATTTCATAAATCCTGAATCGAAAATCTTTAGAAGAGCCATTTCAAAAACCATGTGCCTTTTTCCTGCTAATAAGCACCCTGTCCCTTTTTATTTCTAGAGTGAACACTTAATTTTTATTTCATTTATTGCATGGAAATGTTTCACTAATTTTTAAAAAATATTTGTATCGATATTCAGTTGCTGACTATTAAACTTAAAACTAATCTAAACACTTTGCTTTTTCTAGGTCTGCTAGTATTATTAAAAGACCAGGCTCCAGAAGTGAGAATAAGAGCTGCAGAAGCATTAAGCTTGTTATACGACTATTGAGTGTCTTTCCATACATGAACATTATCAATGTTAGCGTGAACCCTTAATTAATGTAAGCACAAAACCACTCCCAAGATTCATTCGGCGTGATTACAAATCAAAATAACTTTTTTAAGAAGTTGAAATTATTTTTGTTTAGCAAACTACGAAAGATTCATTTGCAATTATATTTTCTCAATGTAGTTATGTATTGTTAAAAGATGTATAAGTATCAGAGTAAATGATCACCTATTTAAAATGGCACTTGTATTTTTGTCTAGAGCAGAGTATAATACTACATATTTAAGAACTAATAAAGGAGATATATATATTGTAATGAAAATGTTAGGAGAATATTCCTAGGATGTTTTCTAGTGATATCAATAAATTTTTTCACAACTTGGGAAATTAATTTTCAAAATCTACCTTTTGACAATAGTAAACCCTCAGTTTTATATTTCTTTAATTATACCGTGATTAATGGCTGTTTTATTAAAATAATCAACATTTTTGGCTTGGGTAAATCTATTAAAAATTAATATAATGTTATGACATTTATATTAAACAACAATTAAATATAAATAGTATGTATTTACTATTATTAAAACCATTGAAGGCCACACCCACTACATCTTCATCACTGATGTCCTGTTATCCTTTCATGCACGCTATAATTGTTACAAAATACAATATCTTTAAAACAGCATTGGTAAAATTAATTTAAACTCTTGCTGTGGAAAAATTCGTTGTCCATCAGAGAATTAAGAAATATGTGCACATAAAGAATACCTGACATAAAATCCTTTTACTTTAAGAAATACATAAATACATTTTTTTTCTTTCACTTTTTAAGCATTGGAAGAAATTGTTAAATTTCTATCATCCACTGTGATTTCTTTGATATTTTTTAGTGCATATATATATTTTTAGCTAAACTTTTGTAATAAAAAATATAAACAACCTTTATACTCATTTTAATTTTAGAAAATTATGTATGTTGCTTTGATAAGTTGGTATTCCGAATTACACAATTGAAGCCTTGATTGTGTTCCATACCTGTTATTTTTCTGCAAATCGTCTGTGTTGAAATTCATGACATTAGCGTTTTTTCCAAGTGCCCAACTTTTGAATTATATTTTACAGATAATAATTCAATGAGATAGTTTATGAAGTATTGGTCTACAATATATGGATATTGATTATTATCCCATGACAATTGTATTGGTAAAGAATATTTTTTGTGCATTTGCCATTTTTAGTGTCTTGTTAAAGCATTTGGGATCTGTTGAAATTGTTTTAATGTGTAATTAAAAACTTTACTTTAAAGCTGGGCTTTATAATATACTTATGTCACAAGTGTTATCAAGTTAATTCGTGACTGACAAAATGCTGAGTGATTTTACAAGTTACCAAGATAATTTTTATATTTTTGTATTGTACTTAAATGTTATGGTTTTCAAATGTGTCATCTTTTATATAAAAAAAATTAAACTGTGAATATAATAAAGAATTTCTTTAAAAGGGCACAAGTAAGGAAGTGCCATAATCTTTATTGCCAGATGTTAATAGGCATATTTCCTGTTAAGTTGTTCCACTATGCGATTTTTAGTTTATTTCTTTGTTGTTAGATTTACCTATGTTATTTTAATATTAATTTACTTTTCTAAATTAGTCACTAATAAATTTTTTTTATTCTTATTTCTATCCAATGAATTGAATATCTATAAATGTAAATTATGTATAATAAAAACATGTTTATGGAAAATTATTTTGTGATTTTTGGCTACATATTTAAGGTAATTAAATGAAAAACGAATCTTTTGAAAATGTATTTGTAAATGTTTCATAAATTAAGCTGATGATTATCTGAAGTTTACTATGTTAAAAAAAGATTAAAATCAAAGATTTTATAAATAATAGAATGTCCAAATCTATGTTTTTAAGAAAAATCTACACTTTTTAGAAAAATAATTTTCTATTTCTTAAAATACTATTACATTTTTATGTACAGTAGTATAATTCAGTTTAGTTTAAATTCAAAATAAAATGAACTTAGATGCAAAACAAAACTGCAAACAGTGGAAATTACGTTTTCAAGATTTGCTTAAATCTTTTTTTTAATGCTCCATTTATTATCCTCTTTCCTATAGATATAAGAAATGTCTCCCAATATATTTGATTAATTCGTTGGTTCAATTGAAAATATTTTATTTCGATTAAGCTCGATATATTAATAGGAGTTATTGAAAAATAAATTTAAACCTTCATGTAGTGGAAACTTTACTACTATATTGAATTTCTTTTGAGCATCAGCAAGTTAAGGTATTTTAAGAATTTGATATTTTTAATTAATATTTTTTTAATTGTGCATTCGAAGCCATAATTGAATTATATTAATTTAGTTTATAAAAACTTTGATATAATACTACAAAGTCACTAACAATATTTAAACTTGCAAAATAAATAAAACTTGTTTATTTTCTAATGAAAGATACAAAACTCAAATCCACATTAATTTCTCTAAAACAATCTTCACCAATGTTAATTCATAATAAAAATTAATACTTATGCCACATACAATCCTTGGCTACACAACAATAAATGGTTAAACTTTAGGTATAAGGGGTCACTGTCAATTGGCTCTAAAATAATATTTCAAATTCCCTTTTCAATTCTTGCACAGTGAAGATATTTATCAACCAACAAGTGCTCATAACTAAATCATTCCGACACTTGTCTAATTTGATAGGCATAAAGAATGATGTAACATACTTTTGAATGTTGCATGCCCACCCTATATATGAAAATTTTAACAATTACCCTATATATGAAACAATTTGATTGCCAAAGTTCGTGATAGAGATCCCTTATACCTAAATGCTACCGAATAAATTAACAAACAATGTTGTACTTTCATTAATCACACATATCGAGTGAAAAAACCATCACTGATATTAGAGTAGGTTAGAATCAAAACTCACAATTACCATTGATAAATCTGCATTAGCTGGTAAAATTAGGCAAGCTTTTGAAATATCTGAATAATAATGCTTTTAGAACAGTTAACTTTTGCCAACCATGTTAGATTCAGTTTACATGATAGTCATAACATTTTGAAATCCATTATTGGGCAATGTCACAGAAAACCAGAAATGGTTGGTTGGATTAACGTACTCAATGGGCCATATAATGTTTCACGATATATCCTGTAACAGACTAAAGAACACAGCATCATAATTTTGAACTATTGTCAGATGAGAAAAACATCTGCACTGGCAACCCATGCACCTGTCATAACCATGACGATGTTCGAACCTTAACAGGTGTAATGTGCACAGTTTCCTATATACGGCATATGTTATTTGCGGACAACAAGAAACAAAACTGGCAACCCTCCGATCACAAGCTCATGGATATTCAAACCCACAACTCGCTGATTCTTTATCAAATTATCTATCACTGTACTCCAAGACCGGAAGTGGATATTGTGACTTGATTCTAACCTGCTCATTCATTAAAATACTCAAAGATAACACCACAAGAAGAGAAAATAAAATAATATGCCTCTTTTTCAAAATTACATAAATTCCACCAACATGAAAGAGCAAACATTGAAAACGTTTCTTGAACCATAATAATGTCTACCATGTAAAAAGAAATCAACTTACTAGCTAAGAGTAAAAAGCAAATTTAAAACATTTACTAACATATAACATTTGGCACATACACACAGATCATTCATTCCATTGTTAATTATTTTTAATAATAACATAAGTAGTTGAACTTGTTTTTAACAAGTGATGGCAAACTCGAGAACAAATACTAAAATCATTCTTTCAATGTAGCTTACATAAAACCAAAACCTTAAGATGCAACCTATACCATGAAAGTAATAATTTTAATTAAAAAAGTGTTGAATGCCCATTGGTGCACAAAAAACTATTCTGCAAAGAAGCATTATAAGCCATTAAATTGATAGCTGCTTAGTGCCAAAATTGCATGTCCAATTTTTGGTCATATGGAAATTAAATGTTTATTGTGACATTTAACACAAAATATGTATGTAGAGAAGCTTGGTTTGAATACATACAATCCCACATTTTGGAAATCCCGTCTGTTGTGAAAAAAAATTAACATTTTTGTGCTAAATGTATATATAAACTTTACGAGCCATTTCGTGTCAAAGGCTTTGACAAACATTAAAAAACTGGGGGAAAAAACATTTACAAGGAACTGTTAGTCATGACTAAATGAAGACCAATAACTTATTGGTATTCATTGATGAAGGGAAAAAAATGCAGAGGAAATCCTAAATTAACTGCACAGCCTTATAAGCATCTCGACCATACCTTTAAAAAAATTGGTTAACTATCCTATATTGGTCAAAGGTAATAATAAACAAATATTTGTTAATAAAAATAATTATTACAATAGTTTCATGAAAAACTGCACATGTGCAATTTTTTGGTTACTCAAACAAAATTAAGCAATGTCAATAAGTATATTATTTATGCATTCAATGCATATGTAACAAATACAATATTACATATTTTAATAAAGCAATTTAAATATCAATGTGTTTTGTTAGCTATTGGAAACCTTCCAAACTGAACTTGCACAGTTTTGGCACTTACGTCTTCAATCTATGGCTTTTAAATAATCTATAACAACCTAAAGCATAGCTAACATGGGATGCCTTAACCAAAGCCAAACCCTCCTTGTTAATCACAAGTTCCGACTTGATGACCGAAACAAGAATCGTACCTCCGTTTTATGAAAATGACATGGACGAAATTTTATAGGAACAGTCCTACGATAAAGGCAGTTTTTTTCGATAGATGACGAGGCTAATGATTGAAATGTCTCATGAAAAGTTTGAGAATTTTAAGCTAATAAAACTCCGATTTACTTAACACTTTGATTTCTGATGCGTGTTACAAAATCTTGAGTACATGTAAATTGTAAATTAAGATCGATAAACACTGTATACTGTTATGATAAGACAATTATTTTGGGCGGGTTGGATCCCAAAAGATGTAAGTGTTCCGAGAACATAGAGTTCCGATATAAGAACATTTAAAAATGTTAACTTTACTTAACTATAACTTTAACTGGAATGGCATTCGACTTAATGGGCAAACTATTAAACTAGAACCCACACAACATGGCCAATTGAAAGATCTAGCTGCCTATAATGGAAAATTGTGTTAGTTTATTTTCAAATTTATGGGTGGGTTGGACTAATAAATGTCGCGCTACAGCTACGAAACGGGCAATTGGCGACGTCTCGGGAACAAGGATATATAGAATTTTGGGACTCACAACACTTGGTGTACAACCCGCCCATTTGCCAATATATAAAGATAAATCTATTTTAAGTAGAAATACATAATGTATAAACAAAAGATATGCAATATAAAAGGGGGGGGAATCAATATATCTACATAAGAAACACACTATCAGTCATTCTGGTAAAAGTTATGGACTTCTACCAGGTTTTTGTTGTATGTTTTTGGTGGTTCTATTTAAAATGATACAAATGTGCCTCTTTTCTAAAAATGCAAAAAATTTTAATTGAATATTTTTTTGCACTTTTAAAGATATTTAGCTTCTAACAATCAGGTTCTTGTGGATGAAGTATGAAGTAACAGTTCTCTTTGAAAGAGGATGGCAAAGATAAAAATATATCTTACCGCTCTCAAAGAGACAGAAAAAGAAATTCAACTTCAAGTTTCCATGTACAAAATCATATGTAATTGGGTTACTTATTTATGCCGAATCTATAGCAGCACAGACAAGACTATAGATGATGGTTTCAGATCAATCCTTAGGGATATACCCGAGACCCGAGAAATAAAGGACATGTTTTTCCAAAAATGCATAACAGTTGGAGTCCTTGACACTACTCACATACTTTGATCTCGCATGTTATGTATTTCTCTTTATAGAGAATGCAAGTTGTATGGCACTTGATGTTTAAAATGATCCGTTTTTTCTTTATATTCCATTCATTAAAAAACACTTAAAACTTCTTAAATATTAATATATGCATTTACTTTAATATTACAATATCTTTAATATTAAAAAGTACTAATGGATGAGAGTTTAAATTCAATTTTGGTGATTTTCCACGGAAAATTCAAATATAAGGATCTAATATTTTCTTTTGAAATACAAAGTGATTTTTTACTGTAGAACTATTTGCAGCTTCTACTAATTTTTAGATCACGTAAGCTACAAGACAATTCAGAGAGAGAGTTATGTAAAAGTAAAACACATGAAAGAGATTCCCAACAAGCCTATAAAATGTCCGAATAACTTGTAGCCAGCCATAACCCATCTCTTAACTTGAGTGCCAAAAAATAGATTCCAGAATATCCAAAACTCTCACAAAACTTAAACATTTAAAAAATCTCTTTAATGTATATAAAAAAAAATCTTAATAAAAACCATCTGGTTATTGAGTCCAGTATACTACCTCTTTGATTAACCACTATCCAAGCGAAAAATTATTCTTACATATACATAAAGCCAATAATAATAATAATAATTAAACTTCTAAATATCTCGAAATTCTACTAATTTCATAAAATATTATCTTTAAATGAAGTTTTTAATTTTTTATTTAATAAATTATGAAATTGTCTCTTATTTATGTGAATGGTGATATCATGATTGAACATTAAAAATGGAATCTAAACTAATTCACAACTTTGGAACAGTTACAATATTTTGTATAAAGCTGCTTTCCTAGAAACCTTTGTTGCATATAAGAAAAGATACACATTTAAAGATTAGTAACCTAAAATTTATAAAATCCTGCAATAAAAAAATCTAACAGAACCGACACTGCGCTTGGATCTTGTAACTTAAAAGTCCAAATTGTCGTCTTCACTCATCGGATCCACTCCTGCAAAGCTGCTGTTAGCATGACGTGCCAATAGGGAGTGGCTCGTCGAGTTTCTCAACCTAAAAAATAAATTATTGATTATTTTAATACATGAAACAGAACAAAATGGTATGCTTGACGATTAGTGAATAAAATCTTCAATTAGATATTTAGTCATTAACACTCAGCATGAGAAGTTTTAAATCTGTATTTTTTTTCTTCTTTTGGAATTTAAAAACTATTAAATATTTCTGACATATGGAAAGTTATAACTTGAACATCAGTGTGTATAAATTATATGACTAAAAAAATTTATAAAAAGTAATCCATTGTGTTATTTAGGAGAGGATTCAGTGGTGAATTTAGTAATTGATTTTTATATATAAATGTATGATGGCAATAATGCAATCAATTGGTAAATTCCAAAAGATGTCAAAAATTAAGATTAAACAGATTAAGATATCACAGTGCAATCCAATTCAAATTTATTGACACATTTCTTGACTATTCCAGATAATATTAAGATAAATATGTTAATGTCTTATTGCGCAGATGTGTTAAGTACAATTTCCATGAATTCGAGTTTAAGAACTCATACGAATTTTAATATTGTAATTTATGTAGTACTTACTCGTGGTAGGTGAAAAACAATGTTTTAACCCTTTGTGATCGATAAACATTTTAAATATTTATGTTCTTTTTTTTATGAAACAGTTACATTCCACTCCTGTTCTTTTTTAAGAGGTAAACTTTAGTATGTTTATTTTGGGTGAATAATTATAAAAGTAAAAACATCATGCGTGAAGCTAAATATTAATCTTATTATACCAAAGATATATTTCATTGTTTGATATTTGCCGAAATTTTTAAACAAAACAGGGGTGTGTGAAATTTTAATCTGAAAAAAGTTTCAAATCGCCAACATACTTGATATTTTTAGATGACAAAAGATAATTTCTATTAAAGAGAAAAAAAAATAACATGTTGTTATTTTGGTGACTTAATGGCCATACTCGAGTGCAATGGTTAATAAAATATGTAGATACCCAGGTGATGTCATACTTTTAAAAAAAGCTACACAAAGAAGAAGCTAATGAAAGAAAATCGTTTTTATGTTCAAGAACGTACAGTTCTCATTTAATTTAAAGAACAGGGAACAAAAGAACAGGTCGTTATTTTGGTGATTGAGAGTCACCTCTCTACCGCAAAGGGTTAATTGGAAAAACTCATGAAGATTACTGTTTTCCATTCTTTATAATAAAACTACACATTTTCGAATGGCTCACCCGAAAAATTAGCAAATTGTCATTTATGCTATCTGTGCAATAATGCATTGATATTTTAGGTTTGTCCTATAATCAGATGTGTGTCAACCATATTAAATTAAACAGTTTAAGATATGTCTAAAGGAATATAGTTATCATAAATAAAAGAAGAATCGTTAGTACTAACCATAGGAATTTCAGATGCATCCTTTTCTTTGCTACTCAGAGAGAACCAAAACCGTGGGGAGAAAAGAAAAGTCATTAGATGTTAGCAAAGATAAGAGGAAAGGAAAAGTAGTATTATCCCAAAAGAAAGAAAATTTAGTGTCTAGTTAAAGAGAATAGACTGAAAATACCTCGTCTGCAAGTGCTCGACTTGAACTTGTAAGGTCTCGACTTGTTCTTGAAGCTCGTCGTTTGTTCTCTGCAGTTTCCTGATGTTGTTAGTAGCACTATCAACCTATTCAAAGAGATGTTTCAAGAAAAACCTCAAACATTTATTGGACTACTCAATTTCTGTAGTAGAATGTAAACAGGAAGTCTTTCGAATTACTTTGTTGCTCGTTAAAACTAAAATGATAGGAATTAGAATTTAGGCAATCAGATAAAAAAAAATAAGGGTTGATTGATTAAACAATGATTAACTCTTTGTTGAGAGAGCACTTTAAACAAACTTAGACACTTTTAATATGTAAAATTTGCTTCAAGTTTGAGGTAAAAAAACAACTTACAATTATAATTAACTTTTATTTTAAATTCTTGAAATAATGTCTTCTGCCATTTGATTATAAAGTTGTCAAGTTTGGCAAACAAGGAACCTTATTTTGCAATACTATTTTTTCATAATATTTTTTTTAAACTTGAATTCTCTGAAAAACTTTTTAAAATGCCCTCAGGATTTTTCTGAAAATAGGACCCTATCTCTTCAATTCAAGAAAAAAACAGGTGTAATAGAAATGTAACATACAATTTATTTCACCAACCCAATTTTTGCCGATTTGTTTTACATTAAACACAAAAGCATCACTTATATGCAAGGAAAAAGCTCTTCAAGGATTAGGGAACCCATATGTATATATAGAAATAATTATATGTAGTTTATATTCTGCGATTTGAAAAATCAGTAGAGCTATTTATTTAATACAATTAATTAAAATTGGAAAATGGTGGCCATTTATAAATTCCATAACAAACATGTTCTTTTACTGAAGACCAAACGTTCAAAATTTGTCTTGAAGATTTCTATCTTAGCAAATCAATTTCAATGGGAACATATGTGTTTTATACAAATAAAAATAGTCTCGTAAAAAAAATTGAAAACAAATTCAAAAGGTCTAACAATCTAATTTTAATTATGTAAAAATCTCAGACTCTACTATTGGTTACAACACTTCAAACTTTTAGGTCTCATTAAATGGGCAGATAAAAGTATTTTTGTGATTATTATTTTTAAAGATGTCATTCTTAAGCTAAAAATATTTTAGGAAACTCTTCTTTTAAATGTTATGTATTTTGTGGCAAAAATACATTGCCTGATCCCTTAAAGCATTTCCTACCTCATCCTCAGCTACTGCCAATTCCTTCTTCAGTTCTTCAATGCGTCCTCTTAATTTCTTGACTTCGGCTTCGTACTGCTCAGATCGACGCAAGGCGTGTGCAAGCTCAGTCGACTTATCCTGCAGCACTTTTTTCAGCTTGGTGTGTG
This sequence comes from Troglohyphantes excavatus, assembly GCA_963932185.1. Classification (NCBI taxonomy): domain Eukaryota; kingdom Metazoa; phylum Arthropoda; class Arachnida; order Araneae; family Linyphiidae; genus Troglohyphantes; species Troglohyphantes excavatus. The sequence goes on along the minus strand of OZ010666.1, from coordinate 3,053,562 downwards.
CATGCTTTAAATCAGCTAACTCCTAAGAAAGCAAAAAGCAAAATGAAATTCCAGTATTAATTAATTTAAAACTGCTTTTATAAATTTTTTGTGAGAAATATGGTTGCATTATGGAAATACATATGCTTTTACACACGTCCATTTCTTTAATTGTCAAGTTTTTACATGTAGTCTAATTAATAGATCAATGAAACAATTTATGAGAGCGTAATGGTTGTAGTTAACAGTATCAATTTAAAATAAAAAGAAGTGCAGCTTCATTTTCTTTGTGTTTAAAACGTTTCAAATCCCTTTGCTTTGAAAATCCTCATTTTATCAAACTTAAAATATATCCATAAACAATTGTAAATCCTTTATAACCCTTAAAAATACAGGCTCTTAAGATCTCTTAATAATTAAAGAAGGAACTTCCATGAGCATATATGAAAAAAGGGGTCTCCGGTCCTATTTTAGCTTTAGCTAGGGGTATGTGGCTTAATGCTAGTTGGGAACCAATACCTTAGAGATCTTTTAAAAATTCTATATATTTAAAATTCATCAAACGTTATTGGACCTAAATATCTTTTTCCTAATAATTATAGTCTATTAAGATCACTCAAAAGTTTAACTTCTCTAATTACTTCTCAGAACCCTGAAAATTATAGACCCCTGGTAGTGATGTACATTGGGTTAGATTTAAAAATAGAACCTTTTGCTCATTAGCCCGGTTCTTTAACACATGACAAAAGTGATCATCAAGGTTGTATAAATGTATCTGTTATTTAATGTTATGTCGGTAACTGTTATGTGATCAGTAACTGATGTATTTATCCTAGGTGGTTTTTGTGTGAAACCCCCGGGAGCAAAAGGGTTGAGAAACAGGGTTTATTTTCTTTTAAATTTATTTTTTTATTTTTTAGATTTTACCTAGAATAACACTGTTGGTTTAAATTTTATTTCAAAAGTATAATAATTAATAAACAACAACAAATAATAAACAAATTATAATAATTAAAATATTTTTTCTATTATTTTTTTAATTTATAAAATTAGCTATTTTTTTATTATACTGATATTTGCATATTTTATTATTATATGAAAACTTACTTATTAAAGGGATACAAGACAAAGCTATCCCTGCCTGCACACTACACTTTCATGTTCAATATATTATATTTGCTATGTTTAATATTGGTTGTTCTTTTATATGTTTCTTAAAAAAAAACTGTTCAGTTAAAAACAAATATTGCAGATAGAAGTAGGAAAGCTTAAGTTATTATTAGTTGAAAATAAAGTGATTTTTCTTTATGTTAAATATTGAAGTTAGAAAAATAATTATATAATATCAAACTGGTATATATTTATATAATATGAATTAATACACTACTTAAAGTTAAATAAGAAATAACAAATGATTTTAAAAAAGTGAAATTTTTTATTAGGTATCACTTAAGCATGGGTTTTATGGGATTTTTTAAGTGTTTTATTTTTTTAAACACCTGGTTGTTTGGGGGTTTATGGGTGGGTCCAAAATACTGTTAAGATCCTTTAAGAATTATTTGTTCCACCTGACCTCATATCAAGCAATTTCTTGTCTAGCATTACTGTGAAATAAAGCCAAAAGCTAAAAATTAGAACATAGAACGTACCTTGTTTTTCTCGTGCAACTCCACCTGCAGGGCCTTGACGTCGGAATCGGAGGCGATCATCATCTGCTTGGTCTTCCGCTCCAGCCGCTCGTCCAGGTCCTCTATCTGAGTCCGCAGCTTCTTGTTCTCGCGCTCCAGCGCAAGCTTCTCTGTCTCCAGCCGCTCCCTCCGCCCCCACTCGGCCGCATTCTCACCCTGGAGTCGCTCCAACTAGAGGAAAGTGGGAATCGGATAACTAGCAGAGAACTGTCACGAAAAAAATCAATTTGAATAACTCGGATAATTATCAAAGATCTAGAGAACTCCATTTCAATCAATCAGAAATTGGTTAAAGAACTTAATTTAAATCATTCAATAATAACTAGCAGAGGACTGTAACTAGCAGGGTCAGATTAAGAATGTTCATTACTACAGGCACAACGGCAAGTATGGAATCTTTCTCGTAAAAATAAGTCTACAAGTAAATATAAAAAATATAAATATAAAAAATAAATGATAATTATTAGTTATGCTAATTAGGAATTAGACATAAATTTGTAATTAGTTAATTTGCAGTCATTTCCTTGTTTATTCATTAATTTCTTAAGAAATTAACAATTTTGTCATTATTTAAAATTGAATTAACATAATTTTCATAAATTTGTTTGAAAAAAATTGAATCAAAGATCTTATTAGCGATAGTGATAGAAACTTGAAAGGTTATGGGGGGAGGGGTTTGAACCCACTGACCATCCCCCTCCTTTTCCTATACTTATGATAAGAATTAAAAACACTGCACATTATTAATCTAAAACAGAATTAAATTATATAACAGTTTGCGAAAACTGCCGATAACGTGAACACTTCCCTGTAATGTGAACACACATTTTGAATGTTTGTTCCTCAGTTATAGAAGTGTATGAATTGTTTATTATAACATGCTTGGAATACGAATATTTTATTTGAATGCAGTATAATTCCATTTATCCGAACTCCAGTTATACGGATCAAACAAAGCGGGTCGCCAATTATCTGGGTCCGGATTTCTTTAAGAAAAAGAAATTCAGCAAAATCTAGTTTAAAATGTTCTTATTGGTGAATGATATTATGAAAATTCCCATAATAACAAATTTATCAAAGTACTCAAAACTATTGGCAATTATATACAATTACAGTAATCAGACTTAGTGCACCTCCTATTAAATTACCATCTTGTATAAGTGAAAGCTTCTTTAGTACAACTTTATAACTGATTTTAAAAAACCACACAAGAAAAAAATTTGGGTTTTTAGTAAAGGGAATAGTTTCTAGAAGTGTGTGGACAAACTTAATGGGATGATAATCAGACACACAAATTTACCAATAAGATCAACAGCACATGCCCAAATACATATTACATTTAAACACTTACGGATATTTAACACTTAAATAACTCAATATAAATGCAAGAATAAGTCCCAATGAATTATGTGCAGGATGAGTCTAATTAGTCGAGTCAAGTATTTTAATGTTGTTGATTATACTCTCAAGGAAAGTTGTGCACAATAATAATGACTAAACAAGCCAAGACTTATTGCATAATGGAAAGTTTTAAGCTCCACCAATATTGAAGCCTTTTCCGAAACTCAAACATTTGCCCTCTCATGTCAGTTTTAATACGAGAGGGGAAAGTACATATTAAAGCACAAAGGAACACAATTGCAAAGCAAAAGCAGAAAACAAAACAAAAATTCTGCATAACACACCAAATGCAAACTTTTAATGGAAAGTATATAACACATAAAAAAAAAACGAAGACCATATTAGTATAAAAATCACTAATTTCATTAACCCCTTCTTGGTTGCTATTTATGTCCATCATTGTCTGGCTTGTATAGTGTCCAGGAGACCCTACAGGCAGACAATGGGAAGGATAGTACAGACAAACGATTAGCAAGATAGAACAGAGACCTACAGGCCATACAATTAGGCAAATTTTACATTTAAGGACACTGATAAATTGTGTATGATTGTGAAGCGACGACACATCATTTTAGCGTATTGTCTGGTGGTCCGTTTTTTCATTGCACCGATATCGTTCGCCGAAAACTAAAATTTTTACATTCATTTCTCATTTGTCCTTTGGCGAGAGCACACCTATTCTCGTTCTCGATATGGCGCATTGCAACAAATTGTACACTTTAACAAATTACGATTGTGGTATTTGGGAAGAAAAAGGAAAGCAATAACAAAACGCTTCTGGGTGCATGAAATCGTAAAAATTAGGCATCCTGAAGGAGTTTTTTTTGTTTTATTTGAACGATTATAAAAGGATACGGACACATGTTTTAATTATTTTTGAATGAACGAAGAGAATTTTGACTATGTATTGTTTAAAATCAAAAATATAATTCAGAAGAAGAACACACAATTAAGAATGTGTAAATATAACTCCCCATGCCTTTTCTTGAACCATCTAGTTCATAAAATGCCTCTCTTATTCTAAAAGCAGGTCATTCCTTCCACACATTCACACAAGTTTACAACATAGAATTTAAAAGCCATGGTGACAATTATACTTTTAAAAAAAAACCACAGTCAGGGTGGCAACAAAATTCTGGAAAAAAAGTTCCCTGATATTTCCCTGATGATGTCACAAAATTTCCCTGACTTTAAAATTACATTAAGAAACGTTGAAATATATGCTTTGTATAAAAACAAAGTATCCACGCTACAATACAATAAATTTACTGCATTATAAATAAAATTTTATAAGCAATACTTGTTGTCAGTTAAAATAATAATTTTTGGATACACAAATTATACAATTGTGGCAGGCTTAATAGTAATTAATCATGTTCTCTAAGCAGAAAATGCAAATTTTTCCAACTATTTCTTTTTGAGATAATTTTTAATGTTTTACATGCTTCATATTTCCTATTCCAATGTTCAATAAATCCCATTCATTAGCCCCTCACATGTTGCTCACAATTTCAAGGTCCAATGCACTTTGCTTTTGCTTCTCCCTCCATTAGTGGTTCACATTTTTACAAAAATAAAACTGAAAATATGAAAATGCACATAATCATACTTTTTTTAAAAATTCTTTTTCAGAACTAAAAGGATATATTGACAACTAAATTACCCAGAATAGAGTGCATAATGGAGGATAATTGCCGTTTTAATGATCCAAATTAAAAAAATTCCCTGATTTTTTGTGAAATTTCAAAAATTTCCCTGACTTTTCCCTGATATTTCCAGAATAAAAAAATTCCATGACAATTCCCTGATTTCCCGGTTATGTTACCACCCTGACAGCAGAAGGCAAACACATTTTTCCAAAACAAACACAAAATGTCGTCAAAATGAAGTCATAGTTCCCACTCTTTCACTTAAAAAAAATTCAAGTACTTTTCAAGTACTTTTCAAGGACCCATATTTTTTTTTCAAGGACCTGATGTTGCATTAATATCAGCGCAAGATAAAAGTTTTTCGAAATACATGAAATATTTTAAAACATAAATATTCAAGAATATAAAGTTTAATAACAAATTTATCATTACTGTATGTGCATTACAAAATCTCTAAAATAGGTCATTAAAACATTTAGTATGAATTTTATAAATTTACCTATGTCTAACTTTAAAATTTTAATAAAGGCGAATAGTCAGGAAAATATCATCCTTCACCTTAGCTCTTAATAGATTTTCAATGAGTATTAGTTTATAAAAAATATACAAGTTTACATGCTAATTACAAATATCAATAGAAGATTTGAAATTATAAAATTTAATGAAAATAAGAAATGCTTATTTTTTTTACTCAAAAAAAAAAATGACTGCACAAAGAGAACTTAAAAATATTTTATTGAAAAACAGTTATGTCAGTCTTCTAGCAAATGATCGACTTTATTATGATTGCTTTAACAAACTTTATTTTATTTTCTTTAGCTCATCAACCATACTATTAATCTTATAATTTATCTGTTTAAGTTCCAGAATTTTTGATAATAAATTTTTCCATAATAAAGTACCATTTATTAAATGATTTCAGCATTTAAAACAAAAACTCCATTTATTAACAATATTTTCTATGGAAAAGAATACAAATTAAAATTTTATTTCATTGTTAAAATTTATATTCTCTTGATTGAAAGGGTACTTTCCTTACCTTTCATTGGATTTCCTTCAGAAAGGCCAGAATTTTCTCTTTTCTAAAAGCCTTTTTTTAAAGTTTGTATAATTCAGAGTTTTTTTTAGAAATGTTTATAATTTCACAAGAAAAAAATTTAAAAAATGCACCATAAAATCATTATATGAAAAATCTCTAAAAGTTGTGCTTTTTTAAAAATAAAATTGAAATGTACTTTTGCTTCAGTTAGAACAAATTTAAAATTCAAATTGCACAATAATATTCTTTTTCTATAATAAATTAAGTCCTTGCAAAGAGTCACTACCTTCAAAAAGTTAGTCCTTTTTTTTCAATTTAATGAACTTCGGTGGCCATTTATATAAAGAAAAAATTCTTAATTATCAATATAATATAAGTTCTCGCATCATCATCATTACACTATACTCACATATAAACCAAAAAAAATCCAAAATTAATTTTATCAAGAAACAGTTTAACCCCAAGTAGGTAAATATTACAATTACAGACATAGTACAGGCTAAAAACCAAAAAAAAATCTTAATTTTTTCCAAACAGAAAACTTTGAAGTCCTCAAATTTACTAGAGTTCCCTGTAAAAAAGTTTTTACAATCTCAAATTTCATAAAGGGAAGAGGGAGAATAGTTTCAAATAATAAAAAAAAAATTAACAAAATATATAAGCAGTAAAACAAATTAGAAGATTAATACAACACAAACAAAAAGAAACAAGCTTCTTCCAAAATTCAATTTTTATAACTCCAAAAGACAAGTCCTAAACTTCAAATTCGTAAATTAAATTATATTTTCGAAAAATTTAATACGATTTTGTTTAGTAGTGCACAAAAAATCATGATGAAATAGAATGTAGTGAAGTATAAACATTTATTTATCAGATGCAAAAGGATTGCAAGTCGTTCAAAAGAGATCGCAGCAGATCGCGTTTAGTGAATTTCTACAATTTTAAGGTTTTCATGAATGAAAAAATTCTTAAAAGAGTGCCATTCGGAAATTTCATACGTCAGATGCAAACGAAATTTAGTTAAAACCATCTCAATTTTCGTGCGATATCCCCGTTTGAGGAAGATCGCAAATATTCGAACAAAAGGGATAAAAAATAAAAAGTTCACTATTTTGCTGAGGCGAAGATTGATTCTAGGGATGGGTTCTTTCAAAAAAGGGAAGGAAAATTCCACCCGCAATTTGAGAAGCGAAGAGGATCACAATTAGGGGCGTTAATGTTTTGACAGGAGTCATTCACTTTCCTTTATTGAAACATACCTTCTTTCAAAGCAGGCAATTTTTGGATTGATGCATTGTGAATTCCGGCCGATTGGGGTACCAAGATAATCTTACAGACCTACGTTTATGCGGGAAAATATTTTTTTAAACTACGGAGCGCAAAGAAGATACTGAAAACAGGAAGGACACATTTTTCACTTCTAAAAAGGGCAGGGCGCATCGGCACTTGCTAAAAAAAAAAAGGGGGGCAGGGCGCGCCGCCCTTTGAAAAACGAATAACAGGAACACTAACTTATTGGCTTTTAGACAGTATATTGAAGATTCATAACAGTCAAGTCTAATAAATCACGTTTTACTTATTAAAAAATAGCATAGAGTGAAATTCTAATGCTATAGAGTACAAACTTTTATTTTAAATGAAAAAAAAATCATGACAAAAAACAAATATTTTGCAGTACAAAGCATTTTAAAATACTAGAATTCACACAATATCCTCAGCACTATTTAAATATTCTAATTTATAAATTGAAAAATTTCTAAAGTCCCGATTTTTGACAAAATTGGCATAACTAATTGAATCTTAAAATAGTTTAAAAAATTTTTTTAATAAATTAAAACTCAAAATCGCTTTTCAAAACCAGAAAAAATGGCTTTAAATATAATGCAAAACAACTTTTTTGTCTTTAAAGTCGGAAAAACCATCGGTCTAAAATACCGATTTATAGCAAAATAAAAGAAAATGCAATAAATAAATGTTTGGTGCAGACTTCTTGCTTTGTGTCTATCGTCTGTTATTGGTTCGATCCAGAATTTATATTCGTCGTTGTTCAACAAAAGTTTATTAAACACACATTTTCCAGGCATTTTTAGTGCCACTTAAAATAAATCGACACAAAATTAATAGGCATATAAGAATTTTTCGAAAAAGCACGTGGGCGAATATCGAGGGTAAATCGGCGAATTGAATTATGAAATTGTCCTTTTGTTAGTGTTTTGGCCGAATGCCGGAAATAAGAAAACTTTTAACATGACGTCAGTCAAAGGGAGGAGACAACTGAGTATTCTGCGCGAAAAAGAAGCGCAATCGCCCAAAACAGAATTTTTTTTAGTTTCGTTTTTCACGGGTGTTTGCTACTGGAAAAAAAAAAATTCAAGTACTTTTCAAGGACCTCGCGCATTTTTCGCAATTTTCAAGTACTTTTCCGGGGCCCCGTGTTCGCCAAATTAAATTCAAGAACTTTTCAAGTACTTTTCAAGGACCGTGGGAACCCTGGAAGTAGAAGAGGCAAAAGGGCCCACGATAAAACGTTCTGATAAATTATATTACCTCAATGACAATATCATTAACGTATCCGCTAATTAAAAAGCGTCCCGACTTCGTATGCATATTTTGCCTTCCACGATATTGTGTCATGGAAATCATATACGATTTATCAGTGTCATGTTTTTAAATGTAAAAGAGGCATTAGAGTTCAGAAGCAAACATAAAAAAGGGCAATTTTTTTATTCTGTAAATTAGATGCAACAGAAAATTGGAGGGAAAAAAAACAACCAAGAGTTTAATATCACATAATAGAAATATTGAACAAAATGGAAAATTAAACTGGTCATTAGAATCCAAACAATGAGGCTTGCTTTTTGGGAGGATTCTTTTAAAGTTAATATGACAGGACAACAGCAAAAAAACACAAGTTACCTCTGATCGCAACTCTCCCAGTCTCTTGTCGAGAGTGCTACGAGTGTTGGCCTCGTCTTCTAAATCTAACCGAATATTATCTATTTCGTCTTGATGTTCGGCTTTAATTTGACTTAACTAAAAAGAAAATTTTAACAGAATGTTGGTAAACAAAAGAATAAAGCATGCTTTTAATTTAGCCCAAACACAAAATTTTGAAACAATAAATTAAAATATAATATACAAATAAAAAGTTATATGTTCTAATAAATAAACTTTGCCCAGTGTCAGCTACTGATTGATCTTAAATTTAAAAAATGATAAAACCAGGTATCCAACATTCAGCTGCTTACAAAAAAATTGGTCAATATCTATAAAAGAAAGCTGTTTGTCTGTGGATTGCAAAACACTTTGTGTATAAAAGATTGAAAATTTATAAGTACTATTCATCGCAAGATTTGAACCTGAGGCTTTGGTTTTGTAAAATTCCATTTACGAGCTTTTTAAGTATTGCATAAAGAAACATCTTAAAAAATATATTTGTGTTGAACCCAGGTTCAAGAGGTCATGGGTTCGAGTTCCGATGCAGATCTCTCAATTTTTTTTTTCATGTATATGCCTCAACAGGTTCTGAACAATGAAAGTCCAAATAGCTAGTTATTATTAACAGCAGAAATAAATGAATCAAGGATTTTTCAATTGCTCTGAAAAATAAAGGAGAACAAAATATTACAACTTACTTCTTTCAAAGTGTCTTGCTTTGACTTTTTTAGGTCATCGTATTTCATACGAATTTGGTTATACTCTGTCTGCAACTTATCAATGCTCTTCATTAATTTATTCTTTTCTCTAAAAGTATAAGATAAAATAATTCCTCTAGTAGAATGCATACGACAATCAGATTCTATTGTTAGGAATTCATTTTCTAATGGATCTATAACAATGTTTCAAATCATCTGTAAAGGGAAATAAAAATTCCACATACAAAATGTATCAAAATTAAAAAAAAGGAGAAAATATTGGATTTGGCCTCCAAAACCCTGTAGAAAGTTAGATATGTCATATCATTGGCTTAATTCGAAAACCATGGATTCATCAGCCGTAGCAAAAGCTGCTTGCCAACGAAATTCATTACTAAATGTAGAATTGTTCAAAGACAAGAAGTGAACAGAATACCCGAGCTCAGTATTGTCACCAAGCAGCACTTTTGCCATGGCTGATGAAATGAATCCATGGTTAAGAGTTAGACGGTTTTGAGAATTAAGCCGACGACATATCTGTGGTATGGAACAAGAAGGACAAATGTCATGCCAGGTTTAAAAAAATGGTTTCAAAGATTGAGGCACGGTTACAGAAAAAAAACAGGTCCTTCTTCAGGGTGGCAACAAAATTCTGGAATAAAAGTTCCCTGATATTTCCCTGACTTCCATGATGGTATCACAAAATTTCTTTATTGTTATTTTAAATTGACTTTAAAATTACATTAAGAAACATTGAAATATATGCATTGTATAAAAACAAAGTACCCACGCTACAATACAATAAATTTACTGCATTATAAATAAAAAATTATAAGCAATATTTATTGTCATTTAAAATAATTATTTATGGATACACAAATTATACAATTGTGGCAGCATAATAGTAATTAATCATGTTCTCTGTAAGCAGAGAATGCAAATTTGTCCAACTATTTCCTTTGGAGATAACTTATGTTTTATATGCTTATTATTTCCTATTCCAATCTTCAATAAATCACATTCATTAGCCCCTCACATATTGCTCACAACTTCAAGGTTCAATGCACTTTGCTTTTTACAAAAATAAAACTGAAAATATGAAAATGTGCATAACCATACTTTAAAAAAAAAAATCTTTTTCAAAACTAAAAGGAAATATGGACAACTAAATTACCCAAAATAGAGTGCATAATGGAGGATAATTGTCATTTTAATGATCCAAATTTGAAAATTTCCCTGATTTTTTGTGAAATTTTGAAAATTTCCCTGACTGTTCCCTGATATTTCCAGAATAAAAAATTTCCATGACAATTCCCTGATTTCCCGGTTTTCCAGGTTATGTTACCACCCTGTTCTTGTTCCAAGCCACAGTTTTCTGGTTAGTATTTGTATTACCCTTGACTAAATAGTTTACTATTTGGCAACTGAATAGAGACGTCTAAAATTTTAATAAAAATAGTAACTTAAAACTTTTATGCAATAAACAAAAGTAAAAATTATTGATATTAGAAAAATGAATACATTTGAACAATGTTAAACTAAGTGATTATTAAAATTTAATTATTTTTAAATATTACCACATTTTAATTTCATAAAACTAATACTACACTAAAAACAGATTAAATGTGCATAAGAATACCAAAGCAAGTATTATTTCTAAACAAAATTTAACCTTTTGCACTCAAAGAACATGTTTGATATTTATGTTCTTTTTATGGAACATTTACATTCTGATACTGTTCTTTTTAAAGAGGTATTCTTAAGCCCTTTCTTTTTACGTTTAGGGTGGAAAATTTTAAAAATAGAAAAGTTAAGCATGAAGTTGAATAATAATCTCAGTATAACAAACATATATTTATATGGCTTATGACAAATTGTCAATTTAAAAAACAAAAAACAGGTATTATGAGAAATATCGAAGAATAACAAGGCCAAAGGGTTAACAGTAATGAGGCTGAAAATTAGAAAGGTGAATATTGTAGCTTATTCCATTTTCTTTCATAAACATTTCCTGCTTCTGGAAATAAAAATTAACTATCAAAGATTCTAGAAAATAGTGGCAAGTATTGCCTAACTATTATTATTTTTAATAAAACGCATCTTCAACTATATTTGTGAATTACTAGAAAGGAATTATCAATATTCTCAAAGCATAAACTAATTCAATTAACCAACGAATAGACATTTTTAGGATTGTTTATTAAAGACCTATTATTGTTTATTTTGAATTCAGTATATGAAAATGAATTCAAATGAGTGAAAAAGTAATTAATAAGTGTAACTGAACATAACCTAACTGAACTAATACCTACTGAATAATGAATATCTCGATTAACCAAATATTCAGCATAAGATATTCGGTAAATTTTGGCACTACAGAAAATGTGTCAACACCTCCTTTAAATTAATACTTTTAAATCTACTTAATTCTTATAAAGTTAAATGGGTTCCTGGCATCATTAGGAAAAAAAGTCAAATAACAAGGTTACTGCAGATGACAGTAGATGATGCCATGCAATGCTAAAAATTAAACAAGTATACTTCTACATAATCCATATAATACTGAAAAATAATTTGCACAACCATGGAAAAGCAGTTAAGGGTTTTCCCAGAAGGTTTTCGAGAAATTCCAGACTGAGAAATACATAAGAATACATATATTTATTCAAAGATTAATATTGAGACTAATAAAGATGAAGAGCTTGTAAATAAAAAAGCTATTGAAGAACAAGAATATTGGCCTTTTAAAAAAAAATTGTTTTTATGACGAAAAGAAATTAAATGATAAAAGATAAACAGTTGGGCATATTTGTTAAAAAAAATTGTAAACATTCTTAGTCTTCCATTTTAATTTTCCATGACTAAGTTATTTTAATTGTGTCAATTCCAAGTTTTCCCTATTCTCGAAAAGAATGGCAAACTAGCAATAATTCCCTTATAATCTGTTAAAAATGCACACAGAATAAACTACTCACTGTCGCTCCGCAATTATTGTCTTCGAAGCTTCATCCAGCCTCAACTGCAGCATTGCCAGCTTCTGCTCCGTCAGCTCCTGAACGGGAACATTGAAGTCGTCCAGAACCCGAGACAACCTCAAGCTCTTCTTCTCGCTAGCCACCGGCGTCGTTATCAGTGCAACGAGGTCCTTCGCACAATCCTTCTGTAGTAGCTTGTCCAGGAACTGCAGATCAGGATTAGTCTGGGAAGAGTCTGACACCTCTACAATCGTAGAAGAGACTTCGGTGCTCTCATCCTCGGTCGTTGGTGGCAAGGAGTTGGTGATGAGAATGTCCCCGCTGTCCGAAATCCTGTCTCCAGGGCCAACGTCTCGTTCTGGCACCACCCTTTCCAAGTTTGGTCCCACTGTGTAGGGAATGTTCTCTGTCTTGTCCTCCAGGCAGTCGTCGTTGCCATTGAAGAGCTGGTCCTCTTTCTTGAGGCGCTCAATTTGGGTGTAGAGTTCTTGTTTTTCTCTTTTCAGCATGTTGCATTCCTTGGCAGCAGTTTCGAGCTTGCCCCTGTAGAAAGTACAATTGGTAAACGAAGTATAAGATCAAACCGTACCTTTTTTAGCAAAATCCTAAAATAAATCCTTTTATTGTTAAAATACATGGATAAAAGTTGGTAAAAATTGCAGGATGGAAATTAAAAATTTCATATATATTCCCTATTGCACAATATTTTTAAATAGGAGAAGACAATATTAGCATCAAAAACTTTTTATGTGTCTTCATGTTTTAAAACTGAAAATAGTTACTTTCACTTTATAAACAATTACTGTATTATTTACAGGGTGACAACAAAATTTTGTAAAAAAAGTGCCCTGATATTTCTCTGACTTCCATGATGGTGTCACAAAATTTCCCTGACTTTAAAATTACATTAAGAAACGATGAAATATATGCTTTGTATAAAAACAATGTATCCACACTACAATACAATAAATTTACTGCATTATAAATAAAAATGTATAAGCAATACTTGATTGTCAGTTAAAATAATAATTTATGGATACACAAATTACACAATTGTGGCGGGCATAATAGTAATTAATCATGTTCTCTGTAAGCAGAGAATGCAAATGTTTCCAACTATTTCTTTTGGAGATAATTTTAAATGTTTTATATGGTTAATATTTCCTATTCCAATCTTCAATAACTCACATTCATTAGCCCCTCACATGTTGCTTACAATTTCAAGGTCCAATAAAATTTGCTTTTGCTGCTTCCTCAGCAGTAGTTTAAAAAAATAAAACTGAAAATATGTAAATGTGCATAACCATACTTTAAAAAAAAATTCTTTTTCAGAACTAAAAGAAAATATTGACAACTAAATTACCCAGAATGGAGGATAATTTCCGTTTTAATGATCCAAATTTGAAAATTTCCCTGATTTTTTGTGAAATTTCGAAAATTTCCCTGATATTTCCAGAACAAAAAATTTCCATGACAATTCCCTGATTTCCAGGTTATGTTACCACCCTGTATTTACTAACTGCTTAAAATTTTGGCTAACAGTTAAAATTCAGGCATGAAAATATGTCACATTACCATACTTATTCAAGTACTTCAAATGTATAAAACATATATTACATGGAAACTGAATTTCTAAAAATGGAAAACTGGATTACCTTTAATTAAAATTTTATTTTTGAAATCCCATTCTAAAGGACTTAACAATGAAATTATTTCACTTAAAAAAATGAATTCACTACGGGTACCTTTGCATTGCAATCATGATTACACCTTGGACAAACAGTGGTGCACAAAATTAATTCTTAATTATGAATAATTTTACTTTTTATTTGCTTTGACAAATTGTCAGCCATGACATATAGCATTAATTATATAAATTTTTTCCTTCCCGGACAAAAATCAAAAAGACGGAAATCCGTCTTAGGACATAAAACTTCCACACATGTTAAAATATTAACCCTGAGAGTAACACATTGTCTTTAGAAATTTTTAAAAGTCTCTCTACGGAAAATGGGACTAAAAGTGGTAAACATAGAAAATGTCAAAATCAAAAATGTTAGGAAATAGCAAAAAACTGTAAATTCCATAGGGATGTTCACATTAATAACATCTTTTGAACAACTTAGAGGATTGCCAGAGACAACTTTCAGGTTTACAACATTGTAAAGCATGGGTCATTTGGCAATTTAATGTGAAAACAACGTTTGAATTTTTTTTGGGGCACTTTACATCGTTTACCAATATTAACCTTCAAATAATATATATGCTCATTGATTTGAACAAAGTGACATTGAGCTCACAACTAAACTTTGATGAATACCAAAAGCAGCCGAGTCTGAACATTAAGGGGCGCCACCAGAGAAGGGAATGTTAGAGCTCACGAACCTCGGTATCCTAGAATGTTACTCTCAGGGTTCAATTTTGTTTTTTTCTAAAATGTGAAAATCAAATTTAAAAAATTCAGAAAACATTGAATATAAAAAATAATGTTTAAACAATTCTATGTTCTTTTTCTTTGCCCCATTGCAAATTGACATATTGTGTCAATATTTCACCAATTATAAAATTGGAGGTACATTAAGTAAAAAGCCATTTTTATTTTTAAAGTTTTTTTAAATATAACGTTAGAAATATATAGAATAATACCACTTTAAAGGCATAGAAACACAAATAATTTTAATTAGCTTAAGTCAATAGTTGACTTTTTTTAATGTTAGAAGTCTTTTAAAAAGCTAAAATTTGTTTTAACATTTTAGCTAAAAATTCAGCTTAAACAGAGACTAAAGTAGTAGTACCACTTTGGCAAACAAATAGTTAGCTAGAAAGGACCAAATAATCTTCACTTGAAATATTATTGAATACTCTTACTTCAAACAATCGGAATAAAACAATTTCAGAAGCTAAAATAATATTAAATAAAACTTTTGTTGGTATTATCACAACCACCTTAGTAAAAGTAATTAAAGTTAAGAAGTGTGCTAAATGCCACGGAGTAAAGAAAAAGGTGGAGATGATTTGGCGAGATTTCATGAGACGTAAGTTAGCAACCCCAAACTACGAACAAACAAACCTAGTTTGCAGTAGTTTTCATACGAGGAATGCATTATTTTCAAATTAAGTTATCGCCAAGTACTGGTACAAAGTAGTGCTTTGTAATAGCACCAAATACTTCGCCAGTTCCTACTTTTTGAGCGATTGCTTACTTCACATTGCAAACTGGTTTTAGACTTGTTGGCACCTCCACCTTCTTCTTTACTCCGTGGCTAAATGCTGATAGTCCGACTCTAGTATTTTAGGGCAACCCTAACATTACTTCAAAAGTACAATATTTTGCATCAGTTTAGGAATCGCATTGCAAAAATTTGCCAAAGTGGTTGCAATAATATTCAAGTTGTACCAAGTTAATGTTCATGAAGATAAATATAAACTAGGCAGCTTTATTATTAAAACACCACTTGTTTGGTCCTGCATTGCTGGGGATCCAGTTAAAGCATATAGATTAAAAAAAATTGAGGAAAATTGAGTGGCCCGCATCGGGACTCGAACCTGTGAACTTATTGTTCCAAGTCTCAGGTGCACATTTTAAAAATGAATAATACTTTTTATTTAGACTTTTATACACAGAATAAATAGATGTTTTGTAATCCACAGACAGCCTCTTTCTTTTATTATTATAGATATTCATTTCAAATTGGTTTCAACTCTAACTCTCTAGTATATAAACACTATACTTATATAGTAAAATCTGTCCTTTTGCATGGTTCCGAGACATAGAAGCTTACAGTACCAAAAAACTTAATTTGTTTCAAAATAAATGTTTATAAAAAAATATTAAATTTTTTTGGCCAAATACCATTACAAATTAAATGCTTTTGCATAAAGCAACTTTAAGATCAATTGATGAAAGAATAAAAATCAGATGGCGCTTTACTGGTCATATTCTAAGAAGAAACACAAATGAAATCCAAAGCGTTGTCTTCAGATGTGCGCAGGGGGGAGATCGCCAACAGGGCCATCCCCGACTAACGCGACACAAAAAGATAGAAAGCAAGAATGGATAGGCAAGCTGTCAATGAATGCTGTAGAGATGCTGGAAATCTAAACTCAAAGCCTTATGCCCCTCTGAACACAATATGAAATTATATTGACGATACTCATATTTTATGTTGATTTTTAACATACCTGAGCACACGCGTTTCCTCCCTCGCCTTGTTCCTCTCTGTCCTCACCTTACACCACTTCTCCCTCCAGTTGGCGGTGCAGTCCGACCACCACCGCATTGTCTTCTCCATCTGCGCCGCTCGCGCGCGAGCCTCCTCCAGCTCACGCAGCCGCAGCTCCTCCTTGGCGTCCCACTCTGTTTCATAGCCCCGAGTCCCGTGGTGATGGTGGGAGGGCAGGGAGTGCTGAGATGGTGCCTCGCTCCACTGGGACGGGACAGGAGGGTGGCGTTTTGCCGAGCTGGTCGTGGAGCCCGCGTGGGACATTATAATCCCAGGCAGGTGGGTGGCTCTGTAAGGTGTTCAAAAATTTATATTTCTGTCTGCATTGACAGATATCCAGCATTTTATCGGATCTCTTACAGGGTTCCCACTCATTTTTAAAAATAAAAAATAAGGAGTTTTTAAGGACTTTCTAAGGACAAAAACAAGTTTGGTAAATTCCTAGTGTACGGTGCCTCCTTAGCGCGATTCTGAAAATTGGCGCCACGGCCTTTGCAAAACAACGTGAAACAGTGCGAGAAAAAAAAGTTAGGGTTGCCGTACATCATGATATTGCTAGAAACGTCATGAAATAGGGTTGCCAAACTATAAAATTTATCGCCCACCAATTATCACCAAATCACATTTGGCGGGGGCACCGTACATTAGGAATTAACCACAAGTTTTTAAGGACCCTTTTTATCGCGCTGCTTCTGGAAATAAGAAAAATTAAACAAATTATGACAACAATTAACTTTTATATTAACTTAAAAATGACTTTTTAAATGCAGCGCTATGTTTAAAAGGTATCTTAACAGAACCTTCTTTTTTGACTTCTAGTTAATACTTAATTTGTTCATAATCTTGTTTGATTTCTTCGTAACTGTTAAATATACATTTGCAAATAATAATAAATGCAATGCACTAACTTATTAATGAAGCAAGAAAAAAAATAGCATTCGAGTATCTCATGTAAAAAACAGCCACAAGTAATAGATTGCCAATGTAAGTGAAATAAACTGAGAGCAAGAAATTTTAAATAATGTTTCTTTGGCAGGAGAAAAAATAAGGAGTTTCTAAGGACTCTTGGTCAAAATTAAGGACTTTAAAGGGCTCTTAAAAATGCAAACCAAAAATAAGGAGTTAATAAGGACTTTTAAGGACCAGTGAGAACCCTGTCTTAAGAACCTTGCAAATCAAACTATTTTTACAATTCCTTATCTCAAACATGTCTATAAATTGAAGTGATGTGATTTTGTAATATCATCGGAAAATGGGGAAGTGAGCAGGCAAGGCAGTTGTTTTATTGGGGTTGTTGCAACAATTTGCACATGCTTGTAAAGTATTGTGCAAGAATGCCAATTGGAATCATATTTGGTGAAATTAATTTTGACAATTTGGCGGACTGCAGGTTTATTCTTTATTTTAACTGTTATTATCATATACATCCCCTCGCCCCTGGGAAGAAAAAGAAAACTGTGAGGAGGGTTTATGTGCATTGAATGTGACCCCCCCTCCTGTGACTTTTTTGAAGAAACAACGGCTCAGGTTTACTATACGGTCACCCTTGGCGCGTTTTTCTACATTTGGTGATAATTTTTTTAAAATGGCAACCCCTCCGACCCAATAAGGAATTGCAGCAACCCTATACCCAAAACAGAATGTTGGCCGCCATTATTTAATTTTCGTTTTTGAGATCACGCTTGTGCAAAAAGTCGCCAAAATGGCGACTTTTGGCGAGATTTTTAAAAAGTCGCCAAGGGTGACCGTACAGTAAACTTCTACCGAAACAACATTTGAAACGCTAACACATTAAGCGCATGTTTGTGGCCATGCAACTAATTAAAGCAAACATGGATCCTCATTAATTTAACATCAGACTGCAATATTCAAACGACTTTCTAATATATCAATAATTCGTTTTAATAAAATATTATATAAAGAAAAATGAAAGCAATAAAACACATAAATCTAGAATAAATTACATAGAAATGCAAACATATGAATTAATTTGCATGCTTAGTAATAACGTAGTTTACAAATCTCAAATTAAAAGGATAGTTTCTAAGAAATTATAATCACAGAACTCACTAGAAATCGAAATTTATATTGAAAGCAAACATTTGACGACAATCGAGTATCGTAAATTAGTTGTAAACATTTAATTACCCTTGAAGTGTGTAATAGAAGTAACATTATATTAAATAAAAAACATGCAAGAAACTTACAGGTTTCAAGAGTCATGATGAGGACATTATCAATTAAGTGATAAAATAAAAATTTATTACAGAAACTCTCAATTGATAATTTAAAAGTTTTGTTTTAACAGTGTACAGAAAATAAACAAACGTCAAAAAAACTTGTTTTTGACGTAAACCCAAGCTCTGTTCTTCGCTCACTTCAGATCCTTTTAGAAGATTGGTTTGGTTTATTTTGGTTTGATAATCAACATCGCACGAGAGCTGTAGAATAGACTATGGGGGAGTTTCACGCCGAGAAGAAGAAGACCGCTGTTCCGACGGAACATGGAGAAAAATCCGCGACGCCGAAGAATTTCCGTAGGGTTAGCATGGAGCTTAGTCCTTGTACTATAATTTTAAGTTTTAGTCTTTACATACCTCAATATAGAAATATTTACTTCATACACTAAGATAGATTGTACTCATCGTTTAGGAAGTATTTTTGCGTTGAAATAAAAGTATTTTGTTGTAATTCTAATTATATACAAATATAATATAAGTATTTCTGTATTTAAAGTTATTCATATATAGAACAAAAATATTACTTATTTGGGAAAAACAAATATTATAAACAAACTTTCCCATAATTACAGGCGTAGCGACTAAACAAACAAAAGCGAAGTTGTCTAGCTGTAGGGAAGAAATCGAAACTACTACTAAAGTTACCAGGTGATACGTCACGTGAAACTCCCGCATTGCCGACGGTTCGGGGTCTATCTCGAAGGTTTGGTTTTATTACTTTTAACGTCGCACTACAGCTGCACAGTGGGCAATTGGCGACGGTTCGGGGCCTATCTCGAAGGAAAGACAAGGGATCGGGGCCTCGCATTTTTGAACCATGCGGAATTATACGGGACTGTTGAAAGTCAACCGGTTCGACCCAACTACCCGTTGAATACAGCGCAGGATTCTAATTGATAATAAGACATCAAGTTCATAACAAGAATTTATTCTTCCTTGGGACGGACAGAAAGGCACAGAGATACACACACTTCATACTTTCACAAGATCTGAAGAGCTACTAAAAAATATACAACTACGCTACTCCGTGACGTAACTGCAGCGGCCTCTGATTGGCCCGCTATTACGTCACGGGTTAATGTGAATTCATGGTGTCGCAACAGGGACTGAATATATTTGAATGCCTTCAATAGACGTCGGGACTTTGGACCTTGATCAGATTTATCGTGCACCAGTCCCGTATACACGCCAGTATAATTTGTTGGATATTCTGCACGACTTTCTAGTATTTTTGTAGCGAAACTGGCAACCCTCCGATCACAAGATCACTACTTTTTTACTTTTCCTTGTCAAGTCCGTCACACAGGATTGAACCAGGAACCATCTGTTTCCCAGCTGACGCATTTATCCACTGGGCCACGGCGGCCCCTCCACGTGGGAGGAAGAGTTTTATTTCTTTAAAAAATATTTTATTTTATTTTGAATTTAATTGACATCAAAATTATATTTCTACATTAAGTAAAACTAATTATTTTTAACGAAGCAATTTAATTAAGTTTTGATACAAGATTGCCCGAATAAGTAACTTTGACCTCGTTCTTTTCGGTGATGACTTTTGTCATGTTTGATTCAGTTTAAAGTGATATAAATTCAGATCTGTTTGAAGTTACTGCTCCAAATTAATAAAGTGTATTTTCAAACATATCACTTTAGTTTTTCATTAGGCATTATAAATTTATAAATTATATTTTTTAGTGTTTTAAAAAAGTATTTTTATCAGTGAAACTATTGAATTTTTAAAAAAAAAAATTGCAAATAACAAAAGTTTCTAAAACAGTTTGTTAAATACATTCTTCAGTTTATAAAAATGCAAAAATACAAGTTATTATTTCTTAATACTTTCTTAACTTATATAAAAAAATAAAAAAGGTAACTTTTTTCACGAAATATATTTTTTTTAAACTAATTAGAACTTATTTAAATATTTGACTATGTCATTTTGTTAATATACTTGGCACACATCTGTGAAAAAAATTATAATGATATCTACAAAATATAAAAAACATTGTCGCATACCCCTTGAAAGCCCTTTTCTTTCCTAATGAGCGCATTTTTATGAATTTAAGTGTTGTTCAGAGCTCAGTTTAATCCATCCTCAAATTGTAATCTATATGTATTACTTAATTGTAGTAGATTTAAAACAGTTATTTTAATTGGCAGGATACCCTGACGATTGTTGTGTTATAACAACGCTATGAACTTTCAACTGACTCGTCTTGAAACAAAAGTTGAATTTTCATTTACAACATATGGGCACAAAAAATAGAGAACGTCGATTTGTTCTCTATTTTTTTTTGTATGTGTCTGTTAAACATAAATTCATTATCTAATGTTAATAATTCTTTCATTTCTCCAGTTCTTTCTCAACAATCACTGAATCAGCTTCTATCCAACAATCCCATGCAATCGCTATCCAACAACCCTCTATCCAAGCACTATCCAACAATCCACTCCAAGCACTATCCAACAACCAATTCCAATCGCTATCCAACAATTCACTCCAAGCACTATCCAACAACCAATTCCAGTCGCTACCCACTCCAAACGCTGTCTAGCAACCCTCTTCAATCACTATCCAAGAGCTCTCTAAAAGCACTATCCAACAATCTACTCCAAGCACTATCCAACAACCAATTCCAATCGCTATCCAACAATTCACTCCAAGCACTATCCAACATCAATTCCAATCGCTATACAACAATCAATTCCAATCGCTATCCAACAATCCACTCCAAGCACTATCCAACAACCAATTCCAATCGCTATCCAACAATTTACTCCAAGCACTATCCAACAATCAATTCCAATCGCTATCCAACAATCCACTCCAAGCACTATCCAACAACCAATTCCAATCGCTATTCAACAATTCACTCCAAGCACTATCCAACAACCAATTGCAATCGCTATCCAACAACCCACTCCAAACTCTGTCTAGCAACCCTCTTCAAGCACTATCCAAGAGCCCTCTAAAAGTACTATCCAACAATCGACTTCAACCACTATCCAACAATCCATTCAAGCACTATCGAACAATCCCTTGCAAGTAGGATTAAACAGTTTCAGCGGACTTGATGACCTGTCTTCCATACAGCAACAGTGGCAGGCGCTTGAGAGCCAAGCCATAAGAACCATTCTCGCATATGGAGCTCAGTGATGCTTTGATAGCAACACAACGCTATCTTCGTGTAGTCATGTAAATATATCTCTATTCGAATATTGATGTACATATGTATAACGTTTGTAGATTGTGAATGAAATAAATGTGTTTTGGTATTGTATGTTTTTGTTGATGAGAATTAGTTTTTGTTCTGTTGCTGCTTATGAGTTAGTACACATAAGTAAGATGAACACTGCGTGTTTTTCGTGTATCTTCTATATTGTATGTGGAAATACATTTGTTAAGATTTGCTTTATTGAAATCAGTTACCCACTGAACTTTTAGCATTCTTTTTAAGTAAAAATGTAGGAAAAACTGTTTTGATTTAGAGTTGAGTGATTGACTTAAAATTGTGCGGAATGGAAAGTGACGACTTATCGAATATTTCACTATAAAGTCAAATTCATTATAATGGCGGCATAGAAAACTTAAAAAGATTGAAAGAACAGCTCAAGCTGATTAAAAGGATACAAAGAAGCCTAAATTTATAAGTAAGGAGATTCCCCTTTTTTATAATTTCTAAAAATTGCAAATAATTTTTAGAAATTATTTGCACCTTTGGGAGGGGAGGGGAGGGGGAGAAGGGGGTCCAATAATTTTTTTTCCAAATTTTTGACATGTCTGCACTTTTAAGATTAGGAATTTTGTTAATTGCAATCTTATAAAAGAACTTATATATTGTCTTCATTATTTAGGAAAATTCAATCAGAATCCTACGTGAACACATAACACGCTTTTAGTTTGTAAATGCGGATATGAATATTTTATTTTTATATCAAAATTATACAACCCTAAATAATTCACAAGTTCTTTAAAAATATTATAACAATATAAAATAGGTTTCCATTGTCATTTCATTGTCGCATTGCAACAAATGAAATATTTTTTTTAAAAAACCTTCAACAAGGATGTCAACAATATAATAAAAGTGAAGCTGTCTGTCGAAAGAGAATATTGTTAATTCGCAACAAAGAAAGTAAAACTGTAATAATATCAGCTTTCGTTTGTTTCATCAGACAGTCTACAAACTTTTACCAACTACGCTGCGCATTGTAATTTATCAAATACAACTTATTGAATTGCTGAAACTGTTATGATTCCTATTTAGGATTGACTAACGATGTCTTCGATACTGAAGTGGTTTGGAAGTGCTATGTAAGTATACGAAATTCTAAATCACTAAATGTTAAGAAATGTAACTTGCAACATTTCTATGATTGGTGTCGCTCTTCAGACGATTCCTACAAAAAGAACCCGATTTTATTTGCTATCACATGTTTGATTCGCCAAATTGGTTAAAACATTCCTCAGAAACAAAAAAAAAGTGTTTAACACTTTTATGAGTCCTACTAAAAGAACCGGAAAATATTTGCTATCATTTGTTTGATTAAATTTTTTTTAAAACATCATTCATAAAAAAATATTCAACACTTGTATATCTACTATTATAGTTCCAATGTCAATATAAGTTATCACAGATAGCATTCCAAAAATATAAAATGTAACAGTGTACAATTTTACTCCTTGTTCAAACTCCATTTCTATTCCCAGTTTAATATATTTAATCACGTTATTAATATTTTAAGAAACCGAATTTATAATTCTGTAAAAAGATATATTCAGTTTGTAAGATGTGTTTTAAAAATTGCAAGCAAGTGGTATATGCGAGCTTTTAGGATTCAATTTAAAATGAACAAGTTAAATAGTTCGTAGCTTATTTTATTTATTATAAACTATGTGATGCAATTTTCGTTTCCATCTTAATTAAAAAAAAATCGGATGTTGCTGTAGCGGTGCAGGTCCGGACAGGTTTTCCTAAATTGATGTCAGCAGGCAGATTGTAGAAATAGCAGTTCGGTGTTTTTGCATGATATTTATTTGATTAAATTCTACATCGTTGCACTGTTAAATATGCATACCCATTTTGTCATTTTGACGAAACTTACTATGCTAAATGCTCCGAATCAATATTTCGTCAAACTAAGGAAAATTGTTTCGTCAGTTTTTTTACTACAATTTTTTACTTGATACAACTAGTTTGAAACAGATACCTTTCTTAATAGATTTAAAAATAACGATAAAGCGAGTTTGGTTAAAAAACGTCGCACTAGAGCTGCACAGTGGGCTATTGGCGACGGTTCGGGACCAATCTCGAAGGAAAGACCCGGGAACGATGTCTCGTATTTTTGAACCATGGTCAGATGACGAGGACAACACCTGAGCTGGCACCCAACGCCTTCAACAGACGCACAGTGGGGTATTTGACCTCAAAAGCTGGCCAAAAGTCCATTTTTTTAAATTAAGAATTTTGAATTTTGGATTAAACCATATGATAAAAAACTATCTAAAGTACAATTCTGCAGCACTGTTTTTTTATTTTAACTGTATTTTCTGTGGCAACACTGTCGTTAAACTTAGAAAACTTGTAAACGGTGCATATTTGTACCAATAAAAACTAACTTTTTTCAGAACTATTTTATTTAAATTCTGCTAATATTTTTAGTTGACTGCGATAAAAAATGTATATAATATTATGTTTGATAACTTTTTTGTGTACTTTTACAATAAAATATTTTTATAGTGCATTTTGAATGTAAATTTTTGAATATTTTATAAACACGAAAACATTTTTTAACTTTCTTCACTTCTCTTCACTATATAGAATAGTACAGAGTGATAAAGTAACTATTCTTCTACACGGGAGTACAAAAATTTCCACCACCTTTTTCCCCCTTTAGATTTTATGAGGCTTTTTCTGCAGCGTTCACCAAAATTATTAGAACGTCTTTTTCGAGTGCACCTGGATATTCACTGTGTGTAAAGCGAACATAGATTGAATGCTTACCTAAATACTTCACAAGACGTGTTTTACAACAGTACAGTGTAGGGAAACTGTAAGTATACAATTGCGCAAGTGTCATAGTCTGAAAACCCCAACCCCAGAATCTCTCTTCTTTAAATTATCGGTTGTGCGGCTGCGGCGGTAATAAATTAAAAGCTCTAGTTGGGGAACTTTTTCCGACCCCTTCCTTCATGTGTTGATACTTGGAAATTCTCTTCAATCGAACACCAATAGAAGAATGTGACCTTAAACCCGACACTCCAAGTGTTTATATTTGCTACCCAAGTTTCATCCGCCCAAGAGGAACGAGTAAATTCGCAGTACTAGGATTGACTTCATTCTGCTCTGTATCTCCGAGAAAAATAGTACATTCTGCTCTGTATCTCCGAGAAAAAATAGTACATTCTGCTCTGTATCTTCAAGGAAAACTAAGATCAAATAGCTTTTTGTTTATGGATCCAACATCTGCAGGTTCGAATTTTGATATCTTGTAGAAAATATTCCTTTTATTTGATTGTATGTGAAAATATTAATTAAAGCAAGTTTAAAAATAATAAGGATGTAACATAATTGAATAATATTAATACATCGTTATGCAAAATAACAAAATAAAAAAAATACTGTCTTTAATTTTTTGGCTGTAAGAAAAAATACCTTTAATAATGGGAATGCACATAATATCGTTTTTTAATGGCTTACTGGCAAAAAAGTATGACATTGTACAAAATATTTCTTTTATTCGAAAAATATTTTTAATAAAAGAACAACTTTGATTAAAGTAAGAAAAGTAGCACGAAGACATACTGATAGATCTACCATAATTTTTTTTTTTTTTTAATTTTAGGACCATCGGGAATTACATTTTTAACTAGAAAATGTCTTTTTGATATTATGAGAAACTGCCCTGAAAAAGGTATCATAAAAAAAGTTCAACTACATGGAAAGTTATATAATATCAAAGCCCTCCTTTTCTGATGAAGAAAAAGAGCAATTTAAACATAAAATCTCGGTCTTGAAATCCAGATTTAAAAGTAAATGGCTTGCAGTTAATATGTCAGAAGAAAAAATTCTAAAGAAACACCAAAAATGGTTGGAACATTCAATCGAAATTTCCACAAAAAAAATCGCTCATCGACCTTCGAAATCATTGATGGGTTAAGTGATCGCAGTAAAATACGCAAAACCAAGGAGCTAAGAGAAAAAGCCAAATCCGAAGAATTAATCTATGCCACTCAAATGAAACTACTTGAAACTGGAAATATCGAGGGTTCAAAAGTAGTAAAGGATATCACAAAGTCTCCCTTAAGAGCAGCCAAATACAGAAAAGCATTTGTTAGCCACACTGCTGAACAAAAAAAGTCACAGCTAACACCAATTCGTGCTTTGACAATTTTCGTGGAAGCTGGGTTATCACGTAAACGATATGAAGTAGTAAGAACTAGTGACAAAACCTATTTCTTTAGGTTAAGAAATAATGATATCCTGCTCCAAACACGTATCAAATAATTTCTACTGGTACGGAAATTCAACTTCAAGCTTCATACGAGTGAGCGATTAATCACATATTTGTGAGAGGCTTTAAATACGTTTATATTGATGAAATAAAATCGCTAGAACTTTTTTACAAATAGGGATGTGATGGTTCCGAGCAATCACAATACAAACAAAGATTTGAGAATAGTTTCGATTCCGATGCGAATATCTTCCAATCTGCTTTAGAGCCTCTTTAATTAACAGGTTTAAAAAACAAAAATGCATTGCTATGGAAAAATCCTACACTATTCGTCACTGCGATATTCAGGCCCATCACGATAAGATTTATACATGAAAGAGCAGATATCACAAATGAAGAAATACAATACATAAAAAATCAAATAAAAAATTTATAAGAAACCCAATGTTTTTTTTTTAATTTCTTGCAAAAAATATAATTTTGTATACATAATTAGAAATATATAGGTTGTTTATTATTTTTTTATAAATATGCCTGACATAAAGTTGCAAAAATAGACAACTCCACTTTAAAAAAAAATTATATTTTTTATTATAATTATTTTCATCTAAAACTAATAATTATTAGTGAGTATCTAAAGGGTGGATAAAATATATATAAAACAAACTATTTCAATTTAGAAAGTTTGAAAGTAATGCAATATAAGTACTACTAAAAATTATGCATTCTTGGTTTGTTTGGATATGTCTTGTTTTGCAGCTGTAGAGGTAACTCGTTTGAATTTTCAACTTATTTCAATTTTTTTTATTTTAATATGTAATTTTAAAATAGAAAATGCAATAAAATAATTTTGGCCAACTTTTTGGGTCAAATACCCCTATGTGAGACGTCGGGACTTTGGACCCGATCAGATTTATCGTGCACCAGTCCCGCATGCCGTTATTTTTTTTGTGGATGTTCTAGATGACATTCTGGTATTTTGGTAGCGAAGTTGGCAACCCTCCGATGGCAATATCACAACTTTTTTACAATTCTTAGTCCAGTCCGCCGCACAGGTTCGAACCGGGAACCCTCGGATTCCTCCCAGCTGACACCTTAATTCACTTGGCCACGGAGGCCTCACGATAAAGCGGGAGTTTCCCGTGATGTATCATGATGGAAACTTACTATTAGTTTCGATTTCTTCCATACAGCACAGGCAACTTTGTTTTTGTTTGTTTAGTCGCTACGCTTGCAATTATGAGAAAGATTGTTTATTATATTTGTTTTTTAGAAATAAGTAATATTTTTATTCTATATATAAACAGATTTAAATACAGAAATACTTATATTATCTATATATATAAATGCGAAATCCCCACTCACTCACTCATCACTAATTCTCCAACTTCCCATATACCTATGGGGAAGAAATTTGGTAGAGTTGTTCCTTGTACCTTAAATAGGAAAAGTAAGCTATTTTTGTTCAAATCGAACGTATTTAAGGGGGTGTAAAACCCCTTTTTCGATGTTCGTAGCGACGTTAGTTTGGGTATCTACAGATCCAAAAGACCTAGAGTGCTGAAATTTGGAACACAGATTCATCTTGGGCCGTAGAGATGCACTAAGAAAGGATTTTTAAAAATTCGAACTCGAAATGCCAAAATAACGATTTTTTAAAAACCTTCCCATAGGATTAACATGGAGAACATGTAACAATGCAAAATATAAAATTGAAACAATGGAATTTTTTTTAATATTATGTAATCAGAAGCATTCTGATTGGCTGATGACTAAATATCGCCAAAATGTCGCCAAATTAATAACAACATCGCCAAATAAATTAAAATGTCACCGAATGAATAAAAAATTTCGCCAAATGATTCAAATATCGCCAAATGAACTAAAATATGATCATATTTGTCAAAATAACATAAAAATGGCGAAATTAGTGTCAAAAAATGATAAAATGTCAAAATGGTGAAAATAAAGGATTTTCATTTTCAAAAATTCAATCTCTAACTGCCAAAAGTAAAAATCCTTGCCACTTATCCACTGACTCATCACTAATTTTCTAACTTTCTGTATACCCAGGAAGATGAATTTTGACAGAGTTGTTACTTATATCTTACATAGAAAAGTAAGCTATCTGGTAGGTACAAGCCACTCTGTACCGTAATAATTGGTTCGTGAATACTTTGGACCCCACGTGGTAGGTAGGTCAGAGGGAGAGTGCATAAATGGTCAATCTGGTTGACACAGCCTACCTTCTTCTACTCCATGTTATATCATTTATCCACGAAGGCTGATTTTCCATAGAAGAATTATTGGAGTGGAAGTGTATACTGCCTGTCACCAAGGGTGACATTTTCCTTCATGCGGTATAAAGATCAGAGTGTAAAATGGGTTAACAAATTACCTGATCGACGCGACTCACTTTCCTATACCATGGTAGGTCATTTATAGCCCATAACACGATTCCCCTGGGAATGCACATGGGAATGCACATAATATCGTTTTTTAATGGCTTACTGGCAAAAAAGTATGACATTGTACAAAATATTTCTTTTATTCGAAAAATATTTTTAATAAAAGAACAACTTTGATTAAAGTAAGAAAAGTAGCACGAAGACATACTGATAGATCTACCATAATTTTTTTTTTTTTAATTTTAGGACCATCGGGAATTACATTTTTAACTAGAAAATGTCTTTTTGATATTATGAGAAACTGCCCTGAAAAAGGTATCATAAAAAAAGTTCAACTACATGGAAAGTTATATAATATCAAAGCCCTCCTTTTCTGATGAAGAAAAAGAGCAATTTAAACATAAAATCTCGGTCTTGAAATCCAGATTTAAAAGTAAATGGCTTGCAGTTAATATGTCAGAAGAAAAAATTCTAAAGAAACACCAAAAATGGTTGGAACATTCAATCGAAATTTCCACAAAAAAAATCGCTCATCGACCTTCGAAATCATTGATGGGTTAAGTGATCGCAGTAAAATACGCAAAACCAAGGAGCTAAGAGAAAAAGCCAAATCCGAAGAATTAATCTATGCCACTCAAATGAAACTACTTGAAACTGGAAATATCGAGGGTTCAAAAGTAGTAAAGGATATCACAAAGTCTCCCTTAAGAGCAGCCAAATACAGAAAAGCATTTGTTAGCCACACTGCTGAACAAAAAAAGTCACAGCTAACACCAATTCGTGCTTTGACAATTTTCGTGGAAGCTGGGTTATCACGTAAACGATATGAAGTAGTAAGAACTAGTGACAAAACCTATTTCTTTAGGTTAAGAAATAATGATATCCTGCTCCAAACACGTATCAAATAATTTCTACTGGTACGGAAATACAACTTCAAGCTTCATACGAGTGAGCGATTAATCACATATTTGTGAGAGGCTTTAAATACGTTTATATTGATGAAATAAAATCGCTAGAACTTTTTTACAAATAGGGATGTGATGGTTCCGAGCAATCACAATACAAACAAAGATTTGAGAATAGTTTCGATTCCGATGCGAATATCTTCCAATCTGCTTTAGAGCCTCTTTAATTAACAGGTTTAAAAAACAAAAATGCATTGCTATGGAAAAATCCTACACTATTCGTCACTGCGATATTCAGGCCCATCACGATAAGATTTATACATGAAAGAGCAGATATCACAAATGAAGAAATACAATACATAAAAAATCAAATAAAAAATTTATAAGAAACCCAATGTTTTTTTTTTAATTTCTTGCAAAAAATATAATTTTGTATACATAATTAGAAATATATAGGTTGTTTATTATTTTTTTATAAATATGCCTGACATAAAGTTGCAAAAATAGACAACTCCACTTTAAAAAAAAATTATATTTTCTATTATAATTATTTTCATCTAAAACTAATAATTATTAGTGAGTATCTAAAGGGTGGATAAAATATATATAAAACAAACTATTTCAATTTAGAAAGTTTGAAAGTAATGCAATATAAGTACTACTAAAAATTAAGCATTCTTGGTTTGTTTGGATATATCTTGTTTTGCAGCTGTAGAGGTAACTCGTTTGAATTTTCAACTTATTTCAATTTTTTTTATTTTAATATGTAATTTTAAAATAGAAAATGCAATAAAATAATTTTGGCCAACTTTTTGGGTCAAATACCCCTATGTGAGACGTCGGGACTTTGGACCCGATCAGATTTATCGTGCACCAGTCCCGCATGCCGTTATTTTTTTTGTGGATGTTCTAGATGACATTCTGGTATTTTGGTAGCGAAGTTGGCAACCCTCCGATGGCAATATCACAACTTTTTTACAATTCTTAGTCCAGTCCGCCGCACAGGTTCGAACCGGGAACCCTCGGATTCCTCCCAGCTGACACCTTAATTCACTTGGCCACGGAGGCCTCACAATAAAGCGGGAGTTTCCCGTGATGTATCATGATGGAAACTTACTATTAGTTTCGATTTCTTCCATACAGCACAGGCAACTTTGTTTTTGTTTGTTTAGTCGCTACGCTTGCAATTATGAGAAAGATTATTTATTATATTTGTTTTTTAGAAATAAGTAATATTTTTATTCTATATATAAACAGATTTAAATACAGAAATACTTATATTATCTATATATATAAATGCGAAATCCCCACTCACTCACTCATCACTAATTCTCCAACTTCCCATATACCTATGGGGAAGAAATTTGGTAGAGTTGTTCCTTGTACCTTAAATAGGAAAAGTAAGCTATTTTTGTTCAAATCGAACGTATTTAAGGGGGTGTAAAACCCCTTTTTCGATGTTCGTAGCGACGTTAGTTTGGGTATCTACAGATCCAAAAGACCTAGAGTGCTGAAATTTGGAACACAGATTCATCTTGGGCCGTAGAGATGCACTAAGAAAGGATTTTTAAAAATTCGAACTCGAAATGCCAAAATAACGATTTTTTAAAAACCTTCCCATAGGATTAACATGGAGAGCATGTAACAATGCAAAATATAAAATTGAAACAATGGAATTTTTTTTAATATTATGTAATCAGAAGCATTCTGATTGGCTGATGACTAAATATCGCCAAAATGTCGCCAAATTAATAACAACATCGCCAAATAAATTAAAATGTCACCGAATGAATAAAAAAATTTCGCCAAATGATTCAAATATCGCCAAATGAACTAAAATATGATCATATTTGTCAAAATAACATAAAAATGGCGAAATTAGTGTCAAAAAATGATAAAATGTCAAAATGGTGAAAATAAAGGATTTTCATTTTCAAAAATTCAATCTCTAACTGCCAAAAGTAAAAATCCTTGCCACTTATCCACTGACTCATCACTAATTTTCTAACTTTCTGTATACCCAGGAAGATGAATTTTGACAGAGTTGTTACTTATATCTTACATAGAAAAGTAAGCTATCTGGTAGGTACAAGCCACTCTGTACCGTAATAATTGGTTCGTGAATACTTTGGACCCCACGTGGTAGGTAGGTCAGAGGGAGAGTGCATAAATGGTCAATCTGGTTGACACAGCCTACCTTCTTCTACTCCATGTTATATCATTTATCCACGAAGGCTGATTTTCCATAGAAGAATTATTGGAGTGGAAGTGTATACTGCCTGTCACCAAGGGTGACATTTTCCTTCATGCGGTATAAAGATCAGAGTGTAAAATGGGTTAACAAATTACCTGATCGACGCGACTCACTTTCCTATACCATGGTAGGTCATTTATAGCCCATAACACGATTCCCCTGGGAGTAATGTGAACGAAATAGCCTGCAGTTAAGGGCGACATTCCCTTCACGGTCAGCGGCGGAATGGATTAATAATAGGCTTGATCGATGCGGCCTACCTTTCTTTATATGAAGGTATGCCTATACGAGTAGTTATGTGGCGAAATCGAAAACTATTGTTATAGACTCTGCCCCCACGTGGTACAAGTGTCAGAGGGGGATTGGGTTTGCGTAAAGCTTCTGTAGTAGTGGGTAGGAGATTGATACGATTTTTAAAAAAAAAATGATTTGAAGTTCAATGAAGTAAAAAATATGATTTATTTTTTATTTAAAAAAGTTAAATATTTAAAAAGTGCGGGGACAAAATCTAAAAAAAGTGCTGGGGAACCATCCCTCCTCGCATATTGATAAGGTTTACCGTACAAAAGAAAAAATATGAAAATCTTGAATTTGGCAAATGAACCTTTTAAAATTCTTTTTCGTTTTTTTTTCTTCTAATATTTTCACCAATTTGTGAAACTTAATGAAAAATGTTGACATAGGTGTCCAATAAAACCTCTTCAGATAATTTTTATTAACATTTATAAGAGTTCTTCCTGTTTAAATCTTTGGGATGTTACTAAAGGTTAAAATATGGATGGTGATCAACGGGAGTAATGCATATATATCCACGTTATTGTGTAGACAACTTCATATTAGCAATCTTTCCAGTTCTTGCAGGACCTTGCTAATAAAATTTCGTTTCAAATTAGTACTTTTAATACTGTGGTTTCCCCTCATGGGTGACAAATTAAGAATATTGTTTATTTCGCTATACATATTGTATCTGTGTCAATTTTGTAATTTATTTCCTTCCCGTGCGTAGAACGGGTATTTCAGCTAGTATCTGTATATAATTAAAATTATAACGAAATACGGAAAAACACTTTTATTTCAACACAAAAAAAATCTTTCATAAACGATGAGTGCGATCTATCTCAGTGTATGAAGTAAATATTTCTATATTGAAGTATTATTTAATGATAAAAAATAAGATTATTGTACAGGAACTGAAGTTCCACATTAATCCTTGTATGAATGTGTATGTGTTCCCGGGTCTTTCATTCGAGCTGGACCCTGTACCGTCGTCAAGAGCCCACTGTGCAGCTCTAGTACGACGTTACTTAAACAAACCAATCCATTTTAATCCTACGGAACTTCTTCTGCGTCGCGGGAGCCCCAGTTGCTCAGTTGGTAAGGCGTTCAGCTACTAATCAGAGGATTGGTGGTTCGAATCCGGGAAATGGACTTGACATAGAAAAGTAAAAAAGTAGTGATCTTGCGATTGGAGGGTTGCCAGCTTCGCTACAAAAATACTAGAAAGTCGTCCAAAATATCCGACAAATTATACTGGCGTGTATACGGGACTGGTGCACGATACATCTGATCGGGGTCCAAAGTCCCGACGTCTATTGAAGGCGTTGGGTGCCAGTTCAGGTGTTTCCTCGTCATCTGACCATGGTTCTAAAATAACGAGGTGCATGTATGAATGTGTGTATGAATGTGTGTGTGAATGTGTGTGTGAATGTGTATGTGTTCCCGGGTCTTTCCTTGGAGATTGACCCCGAACCGTCGCTAATAGCCCACTGTGCAGCTCTAGTGCGACGTTAATTAACAAAACCAAACCATCTGCGTCGCGGATTTTTCTCCATGTTCTGTTGGACAGCGGTCTTCTTCTCGGCGTGAAACTCCCCCAGTGTCTTGGCTTCCTTCTAGAAAATATACTTTAGCCCAATTATTAACTTTTTTTGTTTTATTGAGATTCTTAAATAGTTTTTTATTCTTCTAAGAACACTAAAAGATCTTTATGCTAAAGCAATTAATATTGCGATTGTTAAAAACATCAATTTCAAAAGTTTTAAATGGTTAACTTGCTGCAAATTTTATCTTATGCAGTGACACATTTTAACATAAAAATATATATAAGCGTCATAATTGATTATGGAAGTAAAAGTTATCGAAGTAGATTTTTAGGTCATATGATTGTTTAGGCAATTTAGAGGGGGGGGGGGAGGAGGGGGGGGGGAAGCTGTGGGCCTATGCACTGAGTTGTAGTGTCTGTTTGAATGGATTCCCCTGAGTCTAAAACCGTAACTTAGCGTTTCTATCTTGGTACCATATAGCTTATATTAAAGAAGATTCATTTCAAGAGTAAAAATATCAAAAAATCGCACTTTTTTCTGAAGAGTTCTGCCTTTCAATTGCCCTGTGCGGTAGCACGCGTCGAACTATCTTAAGGGCGGCTCTGCCACTGAAAGAAAAGTGGAACGGGGGAGGGGGGGGCATACTTTTCCTGATTTGGAGGATGGCGACAGGGAGGTGTTAAGGTTTGGTGGAAAAATTGAATAGTTGAATATCAATTTTATACTTATTACAACTTTTTGAAATCGGTGCCAAAATGTATGTATGATTTTTGTAAATTGGCACCAACTTCAAAAAGTGGTAATAAGTATAAAATTAATATTACATAATTAAATTTTTTCAACGCATTCGTAAAATTAAAAATAATTTTTTACTTTTTTCTAATTTTTTTTTAAAGATTACTTAATTTTTCCCCTTTTTAGTTCTTAATTTAGCATAGGGCTTCGCTCCCTGTTATTATTATCCAAAAAATTCAAGTAACAGCTTGCTCCCATTTTGTTTAAACAAAGAAAATTTAAAACAATCCCTAGCCATGCCAATAAATGCTGGGTAAACGAAATGTCATTGTTGAACAACTTCTACCAAACAATGAAAACATTTTGAAATTAGTGAAACTTTAAAAAAAAGTCCGGTTAATCGATATTTCTGGATATATAACAGCCGGAAAACCAATTATTTTTTGCTGTTTTTGTCAAAGTAGATTTTTTTCTATCCAACAAAAAAAGAATTTTCGAAATCGGACAGTATTTTTTTTTTCAAATGGTCCGGTTAATTGAGAAATCCGGATAGTTAAATGCCGGGCAAACACGAATATTTTTTTAAAAAGGTTCCCTAGTGAAGCATCTCCAATCCAACGATTTTTTTCTTCCAAACATCTGTATTAGAACGAAAACTTTGCACAAACATGTATAAGAAAATAATTTTAAAAAATACATAACAGTCGAATTGATAACCTCTCTCTTTAGCGAGCTTTGGCGGTTTTAAATTAAAGTTTTTTTTTTAATTTTTGGTTGGCGCGCTTTTCGGACTGTTAAAAAGTATGATGCATTGCCTAACAATACAGAAATTGGTGAAATTCGAATGTTCTAATTATAATTTGAAATTAAATTAATACACAAGATTCCGTTAATTTAAAAAGCTATTTTATCTAATTAAAAAAATTAAATTAACCATTTTTTAAAATAGGTTTTTTAAAAACATATTGTATTACCTGAATTACATGTATATTTGAATGACATGTATATAGTACACATGAAAATGATTTGTATGCAGTTTAAAAAAAAATCAGTTTATAAACAAAACTTTTTCTTCAACATTATATGTACAAGCAGCATATAATTTGCATATATTATTTCCTTTAGGTTTTTATGCGTGTCAATAACGTTGTAGAAAAAGTCATACACCCATCCTCACGAGAAAGCTCACTGCGTTGATGGTTAATTGGTGCGTTAATGGTTTTGGAATGGTGTTTTAAGTGTTTTGGGAAAAAAAGTGCAAAAATATAACTTTACGTATTACTGTTACGTGTACAAATAACATAACTTAAGCTCTCTTATTTATTATAGGTTGTATTGTGTGTCAAAGTTGTAAAAATAATTCTTAAACACCACGTATATAGTTTTTTTGAATCCTGTGTGAAGAATGAACTTATTTCTTCTTTTATATTTAATAAAATATTTGCCATTTAATTTATTATAGCTTCAAAGGATGTGCCGAATTACCTTAATTTCCTAAAACACATTGTTTCAACAATACATTTGACGCATAAAGTATAAAAGAAATTAACTATTAAAGTATTGTTCATATTTACAATCGCCCAAAAATATCACTGTTGTAATTTTTCCCCTCGCAACAATGAATTTTTTAGATTAAAACAAAAGTGTTGGAAATAACGCTCATTTCGACGCCATTTTAAAAAAAACTGACTAACGCAACTAGAATCTTTAATTGAATCACTTATTTATTAAATTGAAGTACCTGCAAATGATGAAATGATACAGATCTTTACTTAGGTGAGTTCATTCATTTAATCTTTTTCATAATTGATGTTTTTATTCATGTAACTTGACTATTTCGAATTCTATCTTTTCGATTAACTTGATTGCTTTAGATGGTACAGCAAACCTTCATTTGAGACAATGCAACTCGAAATAAAGAGTGGATTGACACTTTGTCATATCAACCGATTCGAAATTTAGTTTCGGTGATACATTTTAATTAATTCAAAACCATTTCTTGTCGACAAATATTTGTCAATCCCAGATGAACTTGTTTTATAGCATTCAGCCAGATGACGGAATTTATCCATATTTCTTGAAAGCTATATTTCCTGGTGAAGGTGCACCTCCAACGTAGGCCACCATATCTTCTAATTGTAAGACTAAGTTCATCTATGTCTTGAATCAACAAGACAGAAGATTATCTATGTCTTCACATTGTTAAAAATAGGTATTCAAAAATAAATAAAATGCACTAATTTTTTATTACATTCGATGCTTATCATAGCTCTGAATACATAAGTTTCATTTTTGAATAAAACATGTACTCAAAAGTGAGTAAAAAGGAATAAAAAGAGCAGCAGCTTCCCTACATAGGCTGCCTTCATAAATCACTTTTAATAAACACCTACAATTACAACTTTGACTCCCGGGGTATCGAACTCTGGTCTGCAGTACCGCTGTCCACTGTCTTAGCCGTTAAGCTATCAAGGAGATGCGAAGTAGTTATAAATAAAAGTAATGCTAAAAAGGTGTGGCAAAAAAAAAATGGTAAGATAACTGAATTGTAATAACTTAGTTTCCAATTAAGCAATCGACATCAAATAATGTGGAAAACCATCTTCTAAACAAATATTTTAAGTGTGTCAGGTCGCTTTGATAAGATGACTTGAGCAGAAGTTGAGATTTGCAATATTAAATCACACTGATCATTTGTGCGAAAGTACGATTTCATAAATTTGAGTACGTCATCGCTCATTTACGATGCAATTGTACTTAAAAAAAGTACATTCATGTACTCATTTTTAAGCACTTTTTTTTACAGTGCAGACACGAAGATGGAAGATTATCTACGTCATCAAACATGAAGATGGAAGATCACCTACGTCATCAAACACGAAGATAGAAGATCATCTATGTCATCAAACACGAAGATGGAAGATCATCTACGTCATCAAACACGAAGATAATCTATGTTTAGAATGGATTTGGAACTCGGGATTGCAGGAGAACAGTTTGCATACATTCATTCAACTGTACTTCACAACACATCGCAGGTAAGTGATAGTTTTACATTTCAATGATACAGTATTCAATTTGGTTTTTCCGTCGTGTCCAAGGACAGTTTTACTTCCCTTAATACTGACGAGTAATTCTTATTTAAGAATCCTGTTATTGGTTATGGTAGACAGGGGTGTGCTATACGTGACACCGCACAAGGCCCCAGGGACCGATTAAGACATTGAAACAAGGGAAGCCCGCTTTTAAATGGGGGCCCTATTGCTCTTAAATAGGCCCTGGAACATCAAATCGAGTTTTTACATGCACTAAAATCCTTGCCCCTGAATAGCATTAAAGCGAAACACATTATAAATATATTAAAAAAACATTAATAATTAAGGAATATTTCTAATCTGTAAGGTTTTTTTTCTTCCAATATTCGAACTAATTTAACACAAGTAGCAACTTTTTTTTTGCTAAAGTTATTAATACCACTTTTTTAAGGTAAAATTAGTAGCAAACAATGTTAAAATAAAAAGGCTTCTTATTATCTGCAAAGTTCTGAGATTAGTGCCAGTGACATTGTTAGTGATCTTGGCGTTTCGGTAAGTAGGGATTTTAAATGGGGACACCATTGTGGGACAGCCAGTAAGAAGGCGAATAGAATGCTGGGATTTATTAAAAGAAATGTATCATCTAAATCTAAGGACGTAATTTTACCACTATATAGGAGTTTGGCTAGGCCCCATCTAGAGTATGCAGTACAATTCTGGTCACCTTATCTCAAAAAGGATATTGATTTATTAGAACGGGTTCAACATAGAGCTAC
Organism: Troglohyphantes excavatus; assembly: GCA_963932185.1. Classification (NCBI taxonomy): domain Eukaryota; kingdom Metazoa; phylum Arthropoda; class Arachnida; order Araneae; family Linyphiidae; genus Troglohyphantes; species Troglohyphantes excavatus. The sequence continues at coordinate 3,015,342 of OZ010666.1, read as the reverse complement.
AAAAATGATTCAGGGTACTTCAGGAATGAATTATGAAGAAAGGCTTAGAACTCTAAATATGTATACACTCGAGGAGAGAAGGATTAGAGGAGATCTTATTCAGTTATTCAAATTTATCAAATTTTGTGATGTGGCGGGATTGGAATTTAATATTGCCAATGTGACTAGAGGTCATGGATTTAAATTATACAAGTCACAGCTTAATCGGGATGTTAGAAAGCATTATTTTTTTAATAGGGTTATTGACAAATGGAATGGTTTGCCTGAGTATGTTGTTAATTCTTCAAGGGTGAGTGGTTTTAAAAAACAATTGGATCGGCATTGGGGAATCGCGAGGATGATAGATTGACAGGACCAACCTTGCTGGGCCTAGAGCCTGTAGTTGGTCGACATTATTTGTATTTGTATTTGTGTTAAATATTTATATAAAATGTGGCTTTTGGTGGCCCCTCAAAAATGTAAAGTGTAAGCCTGGGCTTCCCGGACCTATTCGGTAATCAGGTCCTGCAGGGCCCAGTGATCATCAAAGAAAAATACACAAAATAAGACTGTTACAGATAAAAAAAATCCCCTTGCTTTTGACATGAAACGTCATCAGCAACATGAAATATCATGTTATTGATAGAACATAGAAGGTCCTTCCGGAAGTCCGGAGACTATCTTTACGATTAAATAGTTTTTTTATTCCTTCTGGCAGAGCGGCCGGTTCCACCACAAGAAAATTCATAAAGATCTAAGTTGGCAAAAAAAAAAAAAAAAAACAGTATAAAAATTTCAACTGTAAAATTTTTCATTTACAAAAATGCTTCCGGAAGAGCTTTGTCCTGTACTTTCTATCATTAATCTCTTTGAGGGATCCATTCCGTGGCAAATAGTACGACTGACATAAATTAGGTCGTTCAATAGAGAATTCGGCTTATGCAGATAAAAATTATAAAAAAATCAAAATAATAGACTTTTTATGTACCGAAGTTCTCGGATAATTATTCCATTCAAATTATATGTAGTCTCATCAAATATTTGTAGTTAATAAAATAATCCGATTTGCTTTTTAAAAAATCCGAAAATTTATTCATAAATTTGTATGGATGTCGAAAAGGGCTACTAAATTCGCACCGGGCTCTGCATCTGCTGATGGTAGATTGCTAGAATAGGAGTTTACGAGATAAGACATTTTCGGTAATAAAGGAAGGAATTCTTAGCTGAAGAGTGCATTTATCTACTTTTGTAGCCACCCGAAATTACAGTTTAATTCGATTTATTTTCTAAAACCGCGGTTTACCAATTTACGAGATAAGACATGTGGGGTGTTGGTAAATGAGGATTTTAAAATGAGTCATCAATGTACAGTGGCTAGCAAAAAAGCTAATAGAATGTTGGGGTACATCAGGAAAAGTGTTTCATCAAAATCTAAGGATATTATCTTGCCATTGTACAGAGGTTTAGTAAGGCCACATCTGGAGTATGCTGTACAGTTCTGGTCACCATATTTTAAAAAAGACATTGAATTGTGGGAGAAAATTCAGCACAGGGCTACTAAAATGGTTCAAGGGTTTTCAGGCATGAATTATGAAGATAGATTAAGAAATTTGAATATGTATACTCTGGAAGAGAGAAGGGTTAGGGGAGATTTGATTCAACTATTCAAATTTATCAAACAAGGAGATGTGGAGGGTTTAGATTTTAATATGAGTGATAGAACGAGAGGTCATGGGTTTAAGTTAAACAAATCCCATTTTTATCGGGAAGGGAGAAAACACTATTTCTATAATAGGGTAATAGACAAATGGAACAACTTGCCAGTGAATATTGTTAATTGTAAAGGAGTAACGGATTTTAAGAAGAAGTTAGATATGCATTGGGGGATAGTTAAGAGGTACTAGCTTATTGGACCAACCTTGTTGGGCCTTGAGCCTGTTGTTGGTCGTCAATATTTGTATTTGTATTTGTACTCATGGGAGACCATGAGTGCTTTACAAGCATGATACCGCCCTCGATATTGGTAGGTCTCGATTTCCTGCAAGTGTAACCCGAGACTTATATAGTATTTTGGGGGATGGTGAACTTTAAATCTATCGTGGATGAAATATTCTCTAGGTGAATAAAATTGATTTATAATAATTCGAAACAAAACTTCGAGATAAATATAGTTTAAATATTAATTCATATATTTTATGGGCACGTACTTCACAATTCTGATTGTGGTTAAGTTTGAAAAAGGTTTTGAGTTTGGCTTGTTCAATAAACGTCGCACTAGAGCTGCACATGATTGGCGATGGTTCGGGGCCTATCTCGAAGGAAAGATCCGGAAACGATGCCTCCTCGTATTTTTGAACAATGATCATATAAAGAAGAAATCACCAGAGAGCCAACGCAACCTTAGTAGGAGTCAGGACATTAGATTCCGATCATATTTATCGTGCACCAAACCCGTATTCACGCCAGTATAATTTGATGGATGTTCTGGATAATTTTCTAGTATTTTTGTAGCGAAGCTGGCAACCCTCCGATCGCAAGATCGACTACCTTTTTACTTTTCTTTGCCAAGTCCATTGCACGGACTCGAACTAGCAATCATCGAATTACCAGCTCAATGCTTTTACCCACTGACAACCGGAGGCCCCAAGGTTTTGGGAGGCCATATTTTAGAGCAAATTTATTACCTAAATTAGGGTCTAAAACTAAATTAGGGTCTAAAACTAAATTAGGATCTTAAAACTAAATTAATCTCTTTTATCGTCATAAATAAGATTGCGATCGGAGAAGAATTAGTGTAATCTGCGGTAAATGAGGATCTGTTGTATTGTTATATTGAAACAAAACATATTTAGTTATATTTAAACAAAAGTTATTTTTTCTTTAAAAAAAATACATAGTTGCTTTTGTGTAACTTATTTCTTCGAAAGAATAGCAAAAAATAGGAGGTTATATGTTTTTGGTGGTTTGTTTTTATGGAAGCTTTTATCTCGCCCAAGAAATTCACTTTTAAATGTTAAAAACTCTCAAAAGTTTTATTGTTTACAAGGTTGTTCATATTGACTAACAAATGATTCAGTTGCCATCTTCATCACTGCATTTTAAGCTAAACGGTTGCCTTAACAGTTGATCGATTTTTCAAATTGCGCCAAACCGCACCAATAAGAAAATCTTATCTGCATAATAACTTTTTAATTATAACGTATCAAATTAAAGATATATTATAACAAAATGGTTATGCGTCATATCCATAAAAGTCAAAATATAAATAATATAATCAAACATGGCTTACATTAAAAAAGAATTATACAGAATTATTTACTCATAAATATAAAGATAACATATGAAGTAAACCGTCATTGTTTCTGTGTCTGAACTATCTGAAAATTTAATTTTATAACACTATAGGTTTTAAAAAAGAAGTATTTCAAACTGGGGGAACTTAACTATGTACAGGATTTAAACAATATCATATTCCTTTTATATCTATAATCTAGAAACAGATGGTTACAACAATGCTGTTGAATGCTACGCGAAAAGAAAACACTAACTTTTAAAACCTTCAACACACTTGTAATATAAAAACATTAATAATTGCAACAATGTTTGTAAATGTGCTCTTGAAACAATGAATTTTTACAAGTTTAAGTCAATTATTGAAATTTCGATCATTTTCTGGAAGTTTTAGATGCATCTTTGCAGAATAAACTCATTCCATTTCCTAGCATATAAAACTTGATGCGTACTTCACTTTTTTTATTTATGTAAGTATCATTTTTTAATCGAAGAAAAATTTAGATGATTTGGCGTGTCAATATTGAAATATAGTAATTATTGCTATTGTAACTGCGAGTTTTTTTACCTTCATTATTATTGCCCCTAGTTTGGTGAAGAATATATCTCAGGTTTACGTCTTGAATTACCATTATTAACCACCATTAAAAATTATCATTATTACCACTTAAGCATATATTTCAGTTATGATTTGGATATTTTTAAAAAACCATGTCATTCTATGTCAGTGAAACTGTTCTTATTCTTTTTATGATCATTATTTTCATTTTCTTATATAATTAACATGAAAGTTTATTGAGTATAAGATATCAAGTGTTTTATGAAGTTATATAATTTATATGTAATTTGTAATTTTCTTCAAAAAAGAACTGATTTTGTAAAAAAACTTTACGAAATTTTTAATATAAATTCTGTTTGCAAACGGCAATAAGTAAAATATTTGCTGCATTTAAAATTTAAAGAATTAAAATAAAAATTCAGACAAAACCTCAAATATTTCGCTTAAAACAAAGTCGACTTATCTACTTTTGCTCTAAGTTAGTAAAAAATCCTTTCAAAGTTTTACATAATATCACCCTACTTTTTTTCAAAATACAATTAATTGCGAGTATTATTATAGAAATTAATTGTATGTAATGTAACATACCCTATAATATAATCGGCTGCAAAATGGAAACCATTATCAGGCGCTGAATGAGAAAGTATCATATAGGATATAATCACACCATTGTGTGGATTTGATAGGCAAGTACCTTGTACACCCTTAAAATACGACCGGGAGGTTTGGTTGGGCATGGTATGTGTGTTGGGTGGACATTTACTTTAAAAAATAACGAAACTTGAAGCACACAATCGCGTATGACAGGTAATTTCTGATCATATTTGTTTTTGTAAAACCGAAATATTTAAAACCTTCTTTTAAAAAGCAATTACAGTTCAATACTACGTTATGAAATTTATTGCCTCTTATCGCGATCTGTTCGACAACGAAACAAATATTCCCATTCGATCAATTTATTCGTTTTTATGAAGAAATATATGCACTAATTAAAAGTTTCAAATTATTTCGTTGATTAAATTCAATTGTAGTGCCATGAAGTATGGTGGAACCAGGAATCAAGCGCTACTAGAGAAAACATTCGATATGTTATTAGTAATCATCACAATTGGTGTGGTCAATGAGGTTTAATTTATTGGTCTTGTTAGACCCTTTAATAGTGACCGGGAGGTTTGGAGGGCTAGGAGTGGTCGTTACGGTGTATAAAATCTGTCTTGATAATAAAATACCTAGTACACCCTTAAAATACGACCGGGAGGTTTGGTTGGGCATGGTATGTGGGTTAGGTGGGCATTTACTTACAAAAATAACGAAATTTGAAGCACACAATCGCGTATAACAGGTAATTTCTGATCATATTTGTTTTCGTAAAACCAAAAAATTAAAAACTTTCTTTTAAAAAGCAATTACAGTTCAATACTACGTTGTGAAATTTATTGCCTCTTGATGTGATCTGTTCGACAACAAAACAAATATTCCCATTCGCAGAATTCATTCGTTTTTATGAAGAAATATATGCACTAATTAAAAGTTTCAAATTATTTCGTTGATTAAAGTCAATTGTAGTGCCATGAACTATGGTGCAACCAGGACTCAAGCGCTACTAGAGAAAACATTCGATATGTTATTAGAAATCATTACAATTGGAATGGTCAATGAGGTTTAATTTATTGGTCTTGTTAGACCCTTTAATAGTGACCGGGAGGTTTGGAGGGCTAGGAGTGGTCGTTACGGTGTATAAAATCCGTCTTGATAATAAAATACCTTGTACACCTTTAAAATACGACCGGGAGGTTTGGTTGGGCATGGTATGTGGGTTAGGTGGGCATTTATTTACAAAAATATCGTAACTTGAAGCACAGAGTCGTGTATAACAGGTAATTTCTGATCATATTTGTTTTTATAAAACCAAAAAATTAAAAACTTTCTTTTAAAAAGCGGTTACAGTTCAATACTACGTTATGAAATTTATTGCCTCTTATCGTGATCTGTTCGACAACGAAACAAATATTCCCATTCGATCAATTTATTCGTTTTTATGAAGAAATATATGCACTAATTAAAAGTTTCAAATTATTTCGTTGATTAAATTCAATTGTAGTGCCATGAAGTATGGTGGAACCAGGAATCAAGCGCTACTAGAGAAAACATTCGATATGTTATTAGTAATCATCACAATTGGTGTGGTCAATGAGGTTTAATTTATTGGTCTTGTTAGACCCTTTAATAGTGACCGGGAGGTTTGGAGGGCTAGGAGTGGTCGTTACGGTGTATAAAATCTGTCTTGATAATAAAATACCTAGTACACCCTTAAAATACGAACGGGAGGTTTGGTTGGGCATGGTATGTGGGTTAGGTGGGCATTTACTTACAAAAATAACGAAATTTGAAGCATACAATCGCGTATAACAAGTAATTTCTGATCATATTTGTTTTCGTAAAACCAAAAACTTTTAAAACTTTCTTTTAAAAAGCAATTACAGTTCAATACTACGTTATGAAATGTGTTGCTTCTTATCGTGATCTGCTCAACAACGAAACAAAAATTACCATTAGAAGAATATATTCGTTTTTAGGAAGAAATATATGCACTAATTAAAAGTTTCAAATTATTTCGTTGATTAAAGTCAATTGTAGTGCAATGAAGTATGGTGAAACAAGGAATCAAGCGCTACTAGAGAAAACATTCGATATGTTATTAGTAATCATCACAATTGGTGTGGTCAATGAGGTTTAATTTATTGGTCTTGTTAGACCCTTTAATAGTGACCGGGAGGTTTGGAGGGCTAGGAGTGGTCGTTACGGTGTATAAAATCCGCCTTGATAATAAAATACCTTGTACACCCTTAAAATACGACCTGGAGGTTTGGTTGGGCATGGTATGTGGGTGAGGTGAGCATTTACTTACAAAAATAACGAAACTTGAAGCACACAATCGCGTATGACAGGTAATTTCTGATCATATTTGTTTTCGTAAAACCTAAAAATTAAAAACTTTCTTTTAAAAAGCAATTACTGTTCAATACTACGTTATGAAATTTATTGCCTCTTGATGTGATCTGTTCGACACCGAAACAAATATTCCCATTCGCAGAATTCATTCGTTTTTATGAAGAAATATATGCACTAATTAAAAGTTTCAAATTATTTCGTTGATTAAAGTCAATTGTAGTGCCATGAACTATGGTACAACCAGGACTCAAGCGCTACTAGAGAAAACATTCGATATGTTATTAGAAATCATTACATTTGGTGTGGTCAATGAGGTTTAATTTATTGGTCTTGTTAGACCCTTTAATAGTGACCGGGAGGTTTGGAGGGCTAGGAGTGGTCGTTACGGTGTATAAAATCCGTCTTGATAATAAAATACCTTGTACACCTTTAAAATACGACCGGGAGGTTTGGTTGGGCATGGTATGTGGGTTAGGTGGGCATTTACTTACAAAAATATCGTAACTTGAAGCACAGAGTCGTGTATAACAGGTAATTTCTGATCATATTTGTTTTTGTAAAACCAAAAAATTAAAAACTTTCTTTTAAAAAGCAGTTACAGTTCAATACTACGTTATGAAATTTATTGCCTCTTATCGTGATCTGTTCGACAACGAAACAAATATTCCCATTCGATCAATTTATTCGTTTTTATGAAGAAATATATGCACTAATTAAAAGTTTCAAATTATTTCGTTGATTAAATTCAATTGTAGTGCCATGAAGTATGGTGGAACCAGGAATCAAGCGCTACTAGAGAAAACATTCGATATGTTATTAGTAATCATCACAATTGGTGTGGTCAATGAGGTTTAATTTATTGGTCTTGTTAGACCCTTTAATAGTGACCGGGAGGTTTGGAGGGCTAGGAGTGGTCGTTACGGTGTATAAAATCTGTCTTGATAATAAAATACCTAGTACACCCTTAAAATACGACCGGGAGGTTTGGTTGGGCATGGTATGTGGGTTAGGTGGGCATTTACTTACAAAAATAACGAAATTTGAAGCATACAATCGCGTATAACAAGTAATTTCTGATCATATTTGTTTTCGTAAAACCAAAAACTTTTAAAACTTTCTTTTAAAAAGCAATTACAGTTCAATACTACGTTATGAAATGTGTTGCTTCTTATCGTGATCTGCTCAACAACGAAACAAAAATTACCATTCGAAGAATATATTCGTTTTTAGGAAGAAATATATGCACTAATTAAAAGTTTCAAATTATTTCGTTGATTAAAGTCAATTGTAGTGCAATGAAGTATGGTGGAACAAGGAATCAAGCGCTACTAGAGAAAACATTCGATATGTTATTAGTAATCATCACAATTGGTGTGGTCAATGAGGTTTAATTTATTGGTCTTGTTAGACCCTTTAATAGTGACCGGGAGGTTTGGAGGGCTAGGAGTGGTCGTTACGGTGTATAAAATCCGCCTTGATAATAAAATACCTTGTACACCCTTAAAATACGACCTGGAGGTTTGGTTGGGCATGGTATGTGGGTGAGGTGAGCATTTACTTACAAAAATAACGAAACTTGAAGCACACAATCGCGTATGACAGGTAATTTCTGATCATATTTGTTTTCGTAAAACCTAAAAATTAAAAACTTTCTTTTAAAAAGCAATTACTGTTCAATACTACGTTATGAAATTTATTGCCTCTTGATGTGATCTGTTCGACACCGAAACAAATATTCCCATTCGCAGAATTCATTCGTTTTTATGAAGAAATATATGCACTAATTAAAAGTTTCAAATTATTTCGTTGATTAAAGTCAATTGTAGTGCCATGAACTATGGTACAACCAGGACTCAAGCGCTACTAGAGAAAACATTCGATATGTTATTAGAAATCATTACATTTGGTGTGGTCAATGAGGTTTAATTTATTGGTCTTGTTAGACCCTTTAATAGTGACCGGGAGGTTTGGAGGGCTAGGAGTGGTCGTTACGGTGTATAAAATCCGTCTTGATAATAAAATACCTTGTACACCTTTAAAATACGACCGGGAGGTTTGGTTGGGCATGGTATGTGGGTTAGGTGGGCATTTACTTACAAAAATATCGTAACTTGAAGCACAGAGTCGTGTATAACAGGTAATTTCTGATCATATTTGTTTTTGTAAAACCAAAAAATTAAAAACTTTCTTTTAAAAAGCAGTTACAGTTCAATACTACGTTATGAAATTTATTGCCTCTTATCGTGATCTGTTCGACAACGAAACAAATATTCCCATTCGATCAATTTATTCGTTTTTATGAAGAAATATATGCACTAATTAAAAGTTTCAAATTATTTCGTTGATTAAATTCAATTGTAGTGCCATGAAGTATGGTGGAACCAGGAATCAAGCGCTACTAGAGAACACGTTCGATATGTTATTAGTAATCATCACAATTGGTGTGGTCAATGAGGTTTAATTTTATTGGTCTTGTTAGACCCTTTAATAGTGACCGGGAGGTTTGGAGGGCTAGGAGTGGTCGTTACGGTGTATAAAATCTGTCTTGATAATAAAATACCTAGTACACCCTTAAAATACGACCGGGAGGTTTGGTTGGGCATGGTATGTGGGTTAGGTGGGCATTTACTTACAAAAATAACGAAACTTGAAGCACACAATCGCGTATGACAGGTAATTTCTGATCATATTTGTTTTTGTAAAACCAAAAAAATTAAAAACTTTCTTTTAAAAAGCAATTACTGTTCAATACTACGTTATAAAATTTATTGCCTGTTGATGTGATCTGTTCGACAACGAAACAAATATTCCCATTCGAAGAATTCATTCGTTTTTATGAAGAAATATATGCACTAATTAAAAGTTTCAAATTATTTCGTTGATTAAAGTCAATTGTAGTGCCATGAACTATGGTGCAACCAGGACTCAAGCGCTACTAGAGAAAACATTCGATATGTTATTAGAAATCATCACAATTGGTGTGGTCAATGAGGTTTAATTTATTGGTCTTGTTAGACCCTTTAATAGTGACCGGGAGGTTTGGAGGGCTAGGAGTGGTCGTTACGGTGTATAAAATCCGCCTTGATAATAAAATACCTTGTACACCCTGAAAATACGACCGGGAGGTTTGGTTGGGCATGGTATGTGGGTTAGGTGGGCATTTACTTACAAAAATATCGTAACTTGAAGCACAGAGTCGTGTATAACAGGTAATTTCTGATCATATTTGTTTTTGTAAAACCAAAAAATTAAAAACTTTCTTTTAAAAAGCAGTTACAGTTCAATACTACGTTATGAAATTTATTGCCTCTTATCGTGATCTGTTCGACAACGAAACAAATATTCCCATTCGATCAATTTATTCGTTTTTATGAAGAAATATATGCACTAATTAAAAGTTTCAAATTATTTCGTTGATTAAATTCAATTGTAGTGCCATGAAGTATGGTGGAACCAGGAATCAAGCGCTACTAGAGAACACGTTCGATATGTTATTAGTAATCATCACAATTGGTGTGGTCAATGAGGTTTAATTTATTGGTCTTGTTAGACCCTTTAATAGTGACCGGGAGGTTTGGAGGGCTAGGAGTGGTCGTTACGGTGTATAAAATCTGTCTTGATAATAAAATACCTAGTACACCCTTAAAATACGACCGGGAGGTTTTGGTTGGGCATGGTATGTGGGTTAGGTGGGCATTTACTTACAAAAATAACGAAACTTGAAGCACACAATCGCGTATGACAGGTAATTTCTGATCATATTTGTTTTTGTAAAATAAAAAAAATTAAAAACTTTCTTTTAAAAAGCAATTACTGTTCAATACTACGTTATAAAATTTATTGCCTGTTGATGTGATCTGTTCGACAACGAAACAAATATTCCCATTCGAAGAATTCATTCGTTTTTATGAAGAAATATATGCACTAATTAAAAGTTTCAAATTATTTCGTTGATTAAAGTCAATTGTAGTGCCATGAACTATGGTGCAACCAGGACTCAAGCGCTACTAGAGAAAACATTCGATATGTTATTAGAAATCATCACAATTGGTGTGGTCAATGAGGTTTAATTTATTGGTCTTGTTAGACCCTTTAATAGTGACCGGGAGGTTTGGAGGGCTAGGAGTGGTCGTTACGGTGTATAAAATCCGCCTTGATAATAAAATACCTTGTACACCCTGAAAATACGACCGGGAGGTTTGGTTGGGCATGGTATGTGGGTTAGGTGGGCATTTACTTACAAAAATATCGTAACTTGAAGCACAGAGTCGTGTATAACAGTTAATTTCTGATCATATTTGTTTTTGTAAAACCAAAAAATTAAAAACTTTCTTTTAAAAAGCAGTTACAGTTCAATTCTACGTTATGAAATTTATTGCCTCTTATCGTGATCTGTTTGACAACGAAACAAATATTCCCATTCGATCAATTTATTCGTTTTTATGAAGAAATATATGCACTAATTAAAAGTTTCAAATTATTTCGTTGATTAAATTCAATTGTAGTGCCATGAAGTATGGTGGAACCAGGAATCAAGCGCTACTAGAGAACACGTTCGATATGTTATTAGTAATCATCACAATTGGTGTGGTCAATGAGGTTTAATTTATTGGTCTTGTTAGACCCTTTAATAGTGACCGGGAGGTTTGGAGGGCTAGGAGTGGTCGTTACGGTGTATAAAATCTGTCTTGATAATAAAATACCTTGTACACCTTTAAAATACGACCGGGAGGTTTGGTTGGGCATGGTATGTGGGTTAGGTGGGCATTTACTTACAAAAATATCGTAACTTGAAGCACAGAGTCGTGTATAACAGGTAATTTCTGATCATATTTGTTTTTGTAAAACCAAAAAATTAAAAACTTTCTTTTAAAAAGCAGTTACAGTTCAATACTACGTTATGAAATTTATTGCCTCTTATCGTGATCTGTTCGACAACGAAACAAATATTCCCATTCGATCAATTTATTCGTTTTTATGAAGAAATATATGCACTAATTAAAAGTTTCAAATTATTCGTTGATTAAATTCAATTGTAGTGCCATGAAGTATGGTGGAACCAGGAATCAAGCGCTACTAGAGAACACGTTCGATATGTTATTAGTAATCATCACAATTGGTGTGGTCAATGAGGTTTAATTTATTGGTCTTGTTAGACCCTTTAATAGTGACCGGGAGGTTTGGAGGGCTAGGAGTGGTCGTTACGGTGTATAAAATCTGTCTTGATAATAAAATACCTAGTACACCCTTAAAATACGACCGGGAGGTTTGGTTGGGCATGGTATGTGGGTTAGGTGGGCATTTACTTACAAAAATAACGAAACTTGAAGCACACAATCGCGTATGACAGGTAATTTCTGATCATATTTGTTTTTGTAAAACCAAAAAAATTAAAAACTTTCTTTTAAAAAGCAATTACTGTTCAATACTACGTTATAAAATTTATTGCCTGTTGATGTGATCTGTTCGACAACGAAACAAATATTCCCATTCGAAGAATTCATTCGTTTTTATGAAGAAATATATGCACTAATTAAAAGTTTCAAATTATTTCGTTGATTAAAGTCAATTGTAGTGCCATGAACTATGGTGCAACCAGGACTCAAGCGCTACTAGAGAAAACATTCGATATGTTATTAGAAATCATCACAATTGGTGTGGTCAATGAGGTTTAATTTATTGGTCTTGTTAGACCCTTTAATAGTGACCGGGAGGTTTGGAGGGCTAGGAGTGGTCGTTACGGTGTATAAAATCCGCCTTGATAATAAAATACCTTGTACACCCTGAAAATACGACCGGGAGGTTTGGTTGGGCATGGTATGTGGGTTAGGTGGGCATTTACTTACAAAAATATCGTAACTTGAAGCACAGAGTCGTGTATAACAGGTAATTTCTGATCATATTTGTTTTTGTAAAACCAAAAAATTAAAAACTTTCTTTTAAAAAGCAGTTACAGTTCAATTCTACGTTATGAAATTTATTGCCTCTTATCGTGATCTGTTTGACAACGAAACAAATATTCCCATTCGATCAATTTATTCGTTTTTATGAAGAAATATATGCACTAATTAAAAGTTTCAAATTATTTCGTTGATTAAATTCAATTGTAGTGCCATGAAGTATGGTGGAACCAGGAATCAAGCGCTACTAGAGAACACGTTCGATATGTTATTAGTAATCATCACAATTGGTGTGGTCAATGAGGTTTAATTTATTGGTCTTGTTAGACCCTTTAATAGTGACCGGGAGGTTTGGAGGGCTAGGAGTGGTCGTTACGGTGTATAAAATCTGTCTTGATAATAAAATACCTTGTACACCTTTAAAATACGACCGGGAGGTTTGGTTGGGCATGGTATGTGGGTTAGGTGGGCATTTACTTACAAAAATATCGTAACTTGAAGCACAGAGTCGTGTATAACAGGTAATTTCTGATCATATTTGTTTTTGTAAAACCAAAAAATTAAAAACTTTCTTTTAAAAAGCAGTTACAGTTCAATACTACGTTATGAAATTTATTGCCTCTTATCGTGATCTGTTCGACAACGAAACAAATATTCCCATTCGATCAATTTATTCGTTTTTATGAAGAAATATATGCACTAATTAAAAGTTTCAAATTATTCGTTGATTAAATTCAATTGTAGTGCCATGAAGTATGGTGGAACCAGGAATCAAGCGCTACTAGAGAACACGTTCGATATGTTATTAGTAATCATCACAATTGGTGTGGTCAATGAGGTTTAATTTATTGGTCTTGTTAGACCCTTTAATAGTGACCGGGAGGTTTGGAGGGCTAGGAGTGGTCGTTACGGTGTATAAAATCTGTCTTGATAATAAAATACCTAGTACACCCTTAAAATACGACCGGGAGGTTTGGTTGGGCATGGTATGTGGGTTAGGTGGGCATTTACTTACAAAAATAACGAAACTTGAAGCACACAATCGCGTATGACAGGTAATTTCTGATCATATTTGTTTTTGTAAAACCAAAAAAATTAAAAACTTTCTTTTAAAAAGCAATTACTGTTCAATACTACGTTATAAAATTTATTGCCTGTTGATGTGATCTGTTCGACAACGAAACAAATATTCCCATTCGAAGAATTCATTCGTTTTTATGAAGAAATATATGCACTAATTAAAAGTTTCAAATTATTTCGTTGATTAAAGTCAATTGTAGTGCCATGAACTATGGTGCAACCAGGACTCAAGCGCTACTAGAGAAAACATTCGATATGTTATTAGAAATCATCACAATTGGTGTGGTCAATGAGGTTTAATTTATTGGTCTTGTTAGACCCTTTAATAGTGACCGGGAGGTTTGGAGGGCTAGGAGTGGTCGTTACGGTGTATAAAATCCGCCTTGATAATAAAATACCTTGTACACCCTGAAAATACGACCGGGAGGTTTGGTTGGGCATGGTATGTGGGTTAGGTGGGCATTTACTTACAAAAATATCGTAACTTGAAGCACAGAGTCGTGTATAACAGGTAATTTCTGATCATATTTGTTTTTGTAAAACCAAAAAATTAAAAACTTTCTTTTAAAAAGCAGTTACAGTTCAATTCTACGTTATGAAATTTATTTTCTCTTATCGTGATCTGTTTGACAACGAAACAAATATTCCCATTCGATCAATTTATTCGTTTTTATGAAGAAATATATGCACTAATTAAAAGTTTCAAATTATTTCGTTGATTAAATTCAATTGTAGTGCCATGAAGTATGGTGGAACCAGGAATCAAGCGCTACTAGAGAACACGTTCGATATGTTATTAGTAATCATCACAATTGGTGTGGTCAATGAGGTTTAATTTATTGGTCTTGTTAGACCCTTTAATAGTGACCGGGAGGTTTGGAGGGCTAGGAGTGGTCGTTACGGTGTATAAAATCTGTCTTGATAATAAAATACCTTGTACACCTTTAAAATACGACCGGGAGGTTTGGTTGGGCATGGTATGTGGGTTAGGTGGGCATTTACTTACAAAAATATCGTAACTTGAAGCACAGAGTCGTGTATAACAGGTAATTTCTGATCATATTTGTTTTTGTAAAACCAAAAAATTAAAAACTTTCTTTTAAAAAGCAGTTACAGTTCAATACTACGTTATGAAATTTATTGCCTCTTATCGTGATCTGTTCGACAACGAAACAAATATTCCCATTCGATCAATTTATTCGTTTTTATGAAGAAATATATGCACTAATTAAAAGTTTCAAATTATTCGTTGATTAAATTCAATTGTAGTGCCATGAAGTATGGTGGAACCAGGAATCAAGCGCTACTAGAGAACACGTTCGATATGTTATTAGTAATCATCACAATTGGTGTGGTCAATGAGGTTTAATTTATTGGTCTTGTTAGACCCTTTAATAGTGACCGGGAGGTTTGGAGGGCTAGGAGTGGTCGTTACGGTGTATAAAATCTGTCTTGATAATAAAATACCTAGTACACCCTTAAAATACGACCGGGAGGTTTGGTTGGGCATGGTATGTGGGTTAGGTGGGCATTTACTTACAAAAATAACGAAACTTGAAGCACACAATCGCGTATGACAGGTAATTTCTGATCATATTTGTTTTTGTAAAACCAAAAAAATTAAAAACTTTCTTTTAAAAAGCAATTACTGTTCAATACTACGTTATAAAATTTATTGCCTGTTGATGTGATCTGTTCGACAACGAAACAAATATTCCCATTCGAAGAATTCATTCGTTTTTATGAAGAAATATATGCACTAATTAAAAGTTTCAAATTATTTCGTTGATTAAAGTCAATTGTAGTGCCATGAACTATGGTGCAACCAGGACTCAAGCGCTACTAGAGAAAACATTCGATATGTTATTAGAAATCATCACAATTGGTGTGGTCAATGAGGTTTAATTTATTGGTCTTGTTAGACCCTTTAATAGTGACCGGGAGGTTTGGAGGGCTAGGAGTGGTCGTTACGGTGTATAAAATCCGCCTTGATAATAAAATACCTTGTACACCCTGAAAATACGACCGGGAGGTTTGGTTGGGCATGGTATGTGGGTTAGGTGGGCATTTACTTACAAAAATATCGTAACTTGAAGCACAGAGTCGTGTATAACAGGTAATTTCTGATCATATTTGTTTTTGTAAAACCAAAAAATTAAAAACTTTCTTTTAAAAAGCAGTTACAGTTCAATACTACGTTATGAAATTTATTGCCTCTTATCGTGATCTGTTCGACAACGAAACAAATATTCCCATTCGATCAATTTATTCGTTTTTATGAAGAAATATATGCACTAATTAAAAGTTTCAAATTATTTCGTTGATTAAATTCAATTGTAGTGCCATGAAGTATGGTGGAACCAGGAATCAAGCGCAACTAGAGAACACGTTCGATATGTTATTAGTAATCATCACAATTGGTGTGGTCAATGAGGTTTAATTTATTGGTCTTGTTAGACCCTTTAATAGTGACCGGGAGGTTTGGAGGGCTAGGAGTGGTCGTTACGGTGTATAAAATCTGTCTTGATAATAAAATACCTAGTACACCCTTAAAATACGACCGGGAGGTTTGGTTGGGCATGGTATGTGGGTTAGGTGGGCATTTACTTACAAAAATAACGAAACTTGAAGCACACAATCGCGTATGACAGGTAATTTCTGATCATATTTGTTTTTGTAAAATAAAAAAAATTAAAAACTTTCTTTTAAAAAGCAATTACTGTTCAATACTACGTTATAAAATTTATTGCCTGTTGATGTGATCTGTTCGACAACGAAACAAATATTCCCATTCGAAGAATTCATTCGTTTTTATGAAGAAATATATGCACTAATTAAAAGTTTCAAATTATTTCGTTGATTAAAGTCAATTGTAGTGCCATGAAGTATGGTGGAACCAGGAATCAAGCGCTACTAGAGAACACGTTCGATATGTTATTAGTAATCATCACAATTGGTGTGGTCAATGAGGTTTAATTTATTGGTCTTGTTAGACCCTTTAATAGTGACCGGGAGGTTTGGAGGGCTAGGAGTGGTCGTTACGGTGTATAAAATCTGTCTTGATAATAAAATACCTTGTACACCTTTAAAATACGACCGGGAGGTTTGGTTGGGCATGGTATGTGGGTTAGGTGGGCATTTACTTACAAAAATATCGTAACTTGAAGCACAGAGTCGTGTATAACAGGTAATTTCTGATCATATTTGTTTTTGTAAAACCAAAAAATTAAAAACTTTCTTTTAAAAAGCAGTTACAGTTCAATACTACGTTATGAAATTTATTGCCTCTTATCGTGATCTGTTCGACAACGAAACAAATATTCCCATTCGATCAATTTATTCGTTTTTATGAAGAAATATATGCACTAATTAAAAGTTTCAAATTATTTCGTTGATTAAATTCAATTGTAGTGCCATGAAGTATGGTGGAACCAGGAATCAAGCGCAACTAGAGAACACGTTCGATATGTTATTAGTAATCATCACAATTGGTGTGGTCAATGAGGTTTAATTTATTGGTCTTGTTAGACCCTTTAATAGTGACCGGGAGGTTTGGAGGGCTAGGAGTGGTCGTTACGGTGTATAAAATCTGTCTTGATAATAAAATACCTAGTACACCCTTAAAATACGACCGGGAGGTTTGGTTGGGCATGGTATGTGGGTTAGGTGGGCATTTACTTACAAAAATAACGAAACTTGAAGCACACAATCGCGTATGACAGGTAATTTCTGATCATATTTGTTTTTGTAAAATAAAAAAAATTAAAAACTTTCTTTTAAAAAGCAATTACTGTTCAATACTACGTTATAAAATTTATTGCCTGTTGATGTGATCTGTTCGACAACGAAACAAATATTCCCATTCGAAGAATTCATTCGTTTTTATGAAGAAATATATGCACTAATTAAAAGTTTCAAATTATTTCGTTGATTAAAGTCAATTGTAGTGCCATGAACTATGGTGCAACCAGGACTCAAGCGCTACTAGAGAAAACATTCGATATGTTATTAGAAATCATCACAATTGGTGTGGTCAATGAGGTTTAATTTATTGGTCTTGTTAGACCCTTTAATAGTGACCGGGAGGTTTGGAGGGCTAGGAGTGGTCGTTACGGTGTATAAAATCCGCCTTGATAATAAAATACCTTGTACACCCTGAAAATACGACCGGGAGGTTTGGTTGGGCATGGTATGTGGGTTAGGTGGGCATTTACTTACAAAAATATCGTAACTTGAAGCACAGAGTCGTGTATAACAGGTAATTTCTGATCATATTTGTTTTTGTAAAACCAAAAAATTAAAAACTTTCTTTTAAAAAGCAGTTACAGTTCAATTCTACGTTATGAAATTTATTGCCTCTTATCGTGATCTGTTTGACAACGAAACAAATATTCCCATTCGATCAATTTATTCGTTTTTATGAAGAAATATATGCACTAATTAAAAGTTTCAAATTATTTCGTTGATTAAATTCAATTGTAGTGCCATGAAGTATGGTGGAACCAGGAATCAAGCGCTACTAGAGAACACGTTCGATATGTTATTAGTAATCATCACAATTGGTGTGGTCAATGAGGTTTAATTTATTGGTCTTGTTAGACCCTTTAATAGTGACCGGGAGGTTTGGAGGGCTAGGAGTGGTCGTTACGGTGTATAAAATCTGTCTTGATAATAAAATACCTTGTACACCTTTAAAATACGACCGGGAGGTTTGGTTGGGCATGGTATGTGGGTTAGGTGGGCATTTACTTACAAAAATATCGTAACTTGAAGCACAGAGTCGTGTATAACAGGTAATTTCTGATCATATTTGTTTTTGTAAAACCAAAAAATTAAAAACTTTCTTTTAAAAAGCAGTTACAGTTCAATACTACGTTATGAAATTTATTGCCTCTTATCGTGATCTGTTCGACAACGAAACAAATATTCCCATTCGATCAATTTATTCGTTTTTATGAAGAAATATATGCACTAATTAAAAGTTTCAAATTATTTCGTTGATTAAATTCAATTGTAGTGCCATGAAGTATGGTGGAACCAGGAATCAAGCGCTACTAGAGAACACGTTCGATATGTTATTAGTAATCATCACAATTGGTGTGGTCAATGAGGTTTAATTTATTGGTCTTGTTAGACCCTTTAATAGTGACCGGGAGGTTTGGAGGGCTAGGAGTGGTCGTTACGGTGTATAAAATCTGTCTTGATAATAAAATACCTAGTACACCCTTAAAATACGACCGGGAGGTTTGGTTGGGCATGGTATGTGGGTTAGGTGGGCATTTACTTACAAAAATAACGAAACTTGAAGCACACAATCGCGTATGACAGGTAATTTCTGATCATATTTGTTTTTGTAAAACCAAAAAAATTAAAAACTTTCTTTTAAAAAGCAATTACTGTTCAATACTACGTTATAAAATTTATTGCCTGTTGATGTGATCTGTTCGACAACGAAACAAATATTCCCATTCGAAGAATTCATTCGTTTTTATGAAGAAATATATGCACTAATTAAAAGTTTCAAATTATTTCGTTGATTAAAGTCAATTGTAGTGCCATGAACTATGGTGCAACCAGGACTCAAGCGCTACTAGAGAAAACATTCGATATGTTATTAGAAATCATCACAATTGGTGTGGTCAATGAGGTTTAATTTATTGGTCTTGTTAGACCCTTTAATAGTGACCGGGAGGTTTGGAGGGCTAGGAGTGGTCGTTACGGTGTATAAAATCCGCCTTGATAATAAAATACCTTGTACACCCT
This sequence comes from Troglohyphantes excavatus, assembly GCA_963932185.1. Classification (NCBI taxonomy): domain Eukaryota; kingdom Metazoa; phylum Arthropoda; class Arachnida; order Araneae; family Linyphiidae; genus Troglohyphantes; species Troglohyphantes excavatus. Next base: position 2,995,818 of record OZ010666.1, on the reverse strand, counting down.
GAAAATACGACCGGGAGGTTTGGTTGGGCATGGTATGTGGGTTAGGTGGGCATTTACTTACAAAAATAACGAAACTTGAAGCACACAATCGCGTATGACAGGTAATTTCTGATCATATTTGTTTTTGTAAAACCAAAAAAATTAAAAACTTTCTTTTAAAAAGCAATTACTGTTCAATACTACGTTATAAAATTTATTGCCTGTTGATGTGATCTGTTCGACAACGAAACAAATATTCCCATTCGAAGAATTCATTCGTTTTTATGAAGAAATATATGCACTAATTAAAAGTTTACATATTATTTCGTTGATTAAAGTCAATTGTAGTGCCATGAACTATGGTGCAACCAGGACTCAAGCGCTACTAGAGAAAACATTCGATATGTTATTAGAAATCATCACAATTGGTGTGGTCAATGAGGTTTAATTTATTGGTCTTGTTAGACCCTTTAATAGTGACCGGGAGGTTTGGAGGGCTAGGAGTGGTCGTTACGGTGTATAAAATCCGCCTTGATAATAAAATACCTTGTACACCCTGAAAATACGACCGGGAGGTTTGGTTGGGCATGGTATGTGGGTTAGGTGGGCATTTACTTACAAAAATATCGTAACTTGAAGCACAGAGTCGTGTATAACAGGTAATTTCTGATCATATTTGTTTTTGTAAAACCAAAAAATTAAAAACTTTCTTTTAAAAAGCAGTTACAGTTCAATACTACGTTATGAAATTTATTGCCTCTTATCGTGATCTGTTCGACAACGAAACAAATATTCCCATTCGATCAATTTATTCGTTTTTATGAAGAAATATATGCACTAATTAAAAGTTTCAAATTATTTCGTTGATTAAATTCAATTGTAGTGCCATGAAGTATGGTGGAACCAGGAATCAAGCGCAACTAGAGAACACGTTCGATATGTTATTAGTAATCATCACAATTGGTGTGGTCAATGAGGTTTAATTTATTGGTCTTGTTAGACCCTTTAATAGTGACCGGGAGGTTTGGAGGGCTAGGAGTGGTCGTTACGGTGTATAAAATCTGTCTTGATAATAAAATACCTAGTACACCCTTAAAATACGACCGGGAGGTTTGGTTGGGCATGGTATGTGGGTTAGGTGGGCATTTACTTACAAAAATAACGAAACTTGAAGCACACAATCGCGTATGACAGGTAATTTCTGATCATATTTGTTTTTGTAAAATAAAAAAAATTAAAAACTTTCTTTTAAAAAGCAATTACTGTTCAATACTACGTTATAAAATTTATTGCCTGTTGATGTGATCTGTTCGACAACGAAACAAATATTCCCATTCGAAGAATTCATTCGTTTTTATGAAGAAATATATGCACTAATTAAAAGTTTCAAATTATTTCGTTGATTAAAGTCAATTGTAGTGCCATGAACTATGGTGCAACCAGGACTCAAGCGCTACTAGAGAAAACATTCGATATGTTATTAGAAATCATCACAATTGGTGTGGTCAATGAGGTTTAATTTATTGGTCTTGTTAGACCCTTTAATAGTGACCGGGAGGTTTGGAGGGCTAGGAGTGGTCGTTACGGTGTATAAAATCCGCCTTGATAATAAAATACCTTGTACACCCTGAAAATACGACCGGGAGGTTTGGTTGGGCATGGTATGTGGGTTAGGTGGGCATTTACTTACAAAAATAACGAAACTTGAAGCACACAATCGCGTATGACAGGTAATTTCTGATCATATTTGTTTTTGTAAAACCAAAAAAATTAAAAACTTTCTTTTAAAAAGCAATTACTGTTCAATACTACGTTATAAAATTTATTGCCTGTTGATGTGATCTGTTCGACAACGAAACAAATATTCCCATTCGAAGAATTCATTCGTTTTTATGAAGAAATATATGCACTAATTAAAAGTTTCAAATTATTTCGTTGATTAAAGTCAATTGTAGTGCCATGAACTATGGTGCAACCAGGACTCAAGCGCTACTAGAGAAAACATTCGATATGTTATTAGAAATCATCACAATTGGTGTGGTCAATGAGGTTTAATTTATTGGTCTTGTTAGACCCTTTAATAGTGACCGGGAGGTTTGGAGGGCTAGGAGTGGTCGTTACGGTGTATAAAATCCGCCTTGATAATAAAATACCTTGTACACCCTGAAAATACGACCGGGAGGTTTGGTTGGGCATGGTATGTGGGTTAGGTGGGCATTTACTTACAAAAATATCGTAACTTGAAGCACAGAGTCGTGTATAACAGGTAATTTCTGATCATATTTGTTTTTGTAAAACCAAAAAATTAAAAACTTTCTTTTAAAAAGCAGTTACAGTTCAATACTACGTTATGAAATTTATTGCCTCTTATCGTGATCTGTTCGACAACGAAACAAATATTCCCATTCGATCAATTTATTCGTTTTTATGAAGAAATATATGCACTAATTAAAAGTTTCAAATTATTTCGTTGATTAAATTCAATTGTAGTGCCATGAAGTATGGTGGAACCAGGAATCAAGCGCAACTAGAGAACACGTTCGATATGTTATTAGTAATCATCACAATTGGTGTGGTCAATGAGGTTTAATTTATTGGTCTTGTTAGACCCTTTAATAGTGACCGGGAGGTTTGGAGGGCTAGGAGTGGTCGTTACGGTGTATAAAATCTGTCTTGATAATAAAATACCTAGTACACCCTTAAAATACGACCGGGAGGTTTGGTTGGGCATGGTATGTGGGTTAGGTGGGCATTTACTTACAAAAATAACGAAACTTGAAGCACACAATCGCGTATGACAGGTAATTTCTGATCATATTTGTTTTTGTAAAATAAAAAAAATTAAAAACTTTCTTTTAAAAAGCAATTACTGTTCAATACTACGTTATAAAATTTATTGCCTGTTGATGTGATCTGTTCGACAACGAAACAAATATTCCCATTCGAAGAATTCATTCGTTTTTATGAAGAAATATATGCACTAATTAAAAGTTTCAAATTATTTCGTTGATTAAAGTCAATTGTAGTGCCATGAACTATGGTGCAACCAGGACTCAAGCGCTACTAGAGAAAACATTCGATATGTTATTAGAAATCATCACAATTGGTGTGGTCAATGAGGTTTAATTTATTGGTCTTGTTAGACCCTTTAATAGTGACCGGGAGGTTTGGAGGGCTAGGAGTGGTCGTTACGGTGTATAAAATCCGCCTTGATAATAAAATACCTTGTACACCCTGAAAATACGACCGGGAGGTTTGGTTGGGCATGGTATGTGGGTTAGGTGGGCATTTACTTACAAAAATATCGTAACTTGAAGCACAGAGTCGTGTATAACAGGTAATTTCTGATCATATTTGTTTTTGTAAAACCAAAAAATTAAAAACTTTCTTTTAAAAAGCAGTTACAGTTCAATACTACGTTATGAAATTTATTGCCTCTTATCGTGATCTGTTCGACAACGAAACAAATATTCCCATTCGATCAATTTATTCGTTTTTATGAAGAAATATATGCACTAATTAAAAGTTTCAAATTATTTCGTTGATTAAATTCAATTGTAGTGCCATGAAGTATGGTGGAACCAGGAATCAAGCGCTACTAGAGAACACGTTCGATATGTTATTAGTAATCATCACAATTGGTGTGGTCAATGAGGTTTAATTTATTGGTCTTGTTAGACCCTTTAATAGTGACCGGGAGGTTTGGAGGGCTAGGAGTGGTCGTTACGGTGTATAAAATCTGTCTTGATAATAAAATACCTAGTACACCCTTAAAATACGACCGGGAGGTTTGGTTGGGCATGGTATGTGGGTTAGGTGGGCATTTACTTACAAAAATAACGAAACTTGAAGCACACAATCGCGTATGACAGGTAATTTCTGATCATATTTGTTTTTGTAAAACCAAAAAAATTAAAAACTTTCTTTTAAAAAGCAATTACTGTTCAATACTACGTTATAAAATTTATTGCCTGTTGATGTGATCTGTTCGACAACGAAACAAATATTCCCATTCGAAGAATTCATTCGTTTTTATGAAGAAATATATGCACTAATTAAAAGTTTCAAATTATTTCGTTGATTAAAGTCAATTGTAGTGCCATGAACTATGGTGCAACCAGGACTCAAGCGCTACTAGAGAAAACATTCGATATGTTATTAGAAATCATCACAATTGGTGTGGTCAATGAGGTTTAATTTATTGGTCTTGTTAGACCCTTTAATAGTGACCGGGAGGTTTGGAGGGCTAGGAGTGGTCGTTACGGTGTATAAAATCCGCCTTGATAATAAAATACCTTGTACACCCTGAAAATACGACCGGGAGGTTTGGTTGGGCATGGTATGTGGGTTAGGTGGGCATTTACTTACAAAAATATCGTAACTTGAAGCACAGTGTCGTGTATAACAGGTAATTTCTGATCATATTTGTTTTTGTAAAACCAAAAAATTAAAAACTTTCTTTTAAAAAGCAGTTACAGTTCAATACTACGTTATGAAATTTATTGCCTCTTATCGTGATCTGTTCGACAACGAAACAAATATTCCCATTCGATCAATTTATTCGTTTTTATGAAGAAATATATGCACTAATTAAAAGTTTCAAATTATTTCGTTGATTAAATTCAATTGTAGTGCCATGAAGTATGGTGGAACCAGGAATCAAGCGCTACTAGAGAACACGTTCGATATGTTATTAGTAATCATCACAATTGGTGTGGTCAATGAGGTTTAATTTATTGGTCTTGTTAGACCCTTTAATAGTGACCGGGAGGTTTGGAGGGCTAGGAGTGGTCGTTACGGTGTATAAAATCTGTCTTGATAATAAAATACCTAGTACACCCTTAAAATACGACCGGGAGGTTTGGTTGGGCATGGTATGTGGGTTAGGTGGGCATTTACTTACAAAAATAACGAAACTTGAAGCACACAATCGCGTATGACAGGTAATTTCTGATCATATTTGTTTTTGTAAAACCAAAAAAATTAAAAACTTTCTTTTAAAAAGCAATTACTGTTCAATACTACGTTATAAAATTTATTGCCTGTTGATGTGATCTGTTCGACAACGAAACAAATATTCCCATTCGAAGAATTCATTCGTTTTTATGAAGAAATATATGCACTAATTAAAAGTTTCAAATTATTTCGTTGATTAAAGTCAATTGTAGTGCCATGAACTATGGTGCAACCAGGACTCAAGCGCTACTAGAGAAAACATTCGATATGTTATTAGAAATCATCACAATTGGTGTGGTCAATGAGGTTTAATTTATTGGTCTTGTTAGACCCTTTAATAGTGACCGGGAGGTTTGGAGGGCTAGGAGTGGTCGTTACGGTGTATAAAATCCGCCTTGATAATAAAATACCTTGTACACCCTGAAAATACGACCGGGAGGTTTGGTTGGGCATGGTATGTGGGTTAGGTGGGCATTTACTTACAAAAATATCGTAACTTGAAGCACAGAGTCGTGTATAACAGGTAATTTCTGATCATATTTGTTTTTGTAAAACCAAAAAATTAAAAACTTTCTTTTAAAAAGCAGTTACAGTTCAATTCTACGTTATGAAATTTATTGCCTCTTATCGTGATCTGTTTGACAACGAAACAAATATTCCCATTCGATCAATTTATTCGTTTTTATGAAGAAATATATGCACTAATTAAAAGTTTCAAATTATTTCGTTGATTAAATTCAATTGTAGTGCCATGAAGTATGGTGGAACCAGGAATCAAGCGCTACTAGAGAACACGTTCGATATGTTATTAGTAATCATCACAATTGGTGTGGTCAATGAGGTTTAATTTATTGGTCTTGTTAGACCCTTTAATAGTGACCGGGAGGTTTGGAGGGCTAGGAGTGGTCGTTACGGTGTATAAAATCTGTCTTGATAATAAAATACCTTGTACACCCTGAAAATACGACCGGGAGGTTTGGTTGGGCATGGTATGTGGGTTAGGTGGGCATTTACTTACAAAAATATCGTAACTTGAAGCACAGAGTCGTGTATAACAGGTAATTTCTGATCATATTTGTTTTTGTAAAACCAAAAAATTAAAAACTTTCTTTTAAAAAGCAGTTACAGTTCAATACTACGTTATGAAATTTATTGCCTCTTATCGTGATCTGTTCGACAACGAAACAAATATTCCCATTCGAAGAATTCATTCGTTTTTATAAAGAAATATATGCACTAATTAAAAGTTTCAAATTATTTCGTTGATTAAATTCAATTGTAGTGCCATGAAGTATGGTGGAACCAGGAATCACGCGCTACTAGAAAAAACATTCGATATGTTATTAGTAATCATCACAATTGGTGTGGTCAATGAGGTTTAATTTATTGGTCTTGTTAGACCCTTTAATAGTGACCGGGAGGTTTGGAGGGCTAGGAGTGGTCGTTACGGTGTATAAAATCCGCCTTGATAATAAAATACCTTGTACACCCTGAAAATACGACCGGGAGGTTTGGTTGGGCATGGTATGTGGGTTAGGTGGGCATTTACTTACAAAAATATCGTAACTTGAAGCACAGAGTCGTGTATAACAGGTAATTTCTGATCATATTTGTTTTTGTAAAACCAAAAAATTAAAAACTTTCTTTTAAAAAGCAGTTACAGTTCAATTCTACGTTATGAAATTTATTGCCTCTTATCGTGATCTGTTTGACAACGAAACAAATATTCCCATTCGATCAATTTATTCGTTTTTATGAAGAAATATATGCACTAATTAAAAGTTTCAAATTATTTCGTTGATTAAATTCAATTGTAGTGCCATGAAGTATGGTGGAACCAGGAATCAAGCGCTACTAGAGAACACGTTCGATATGTTATTAGTAATCATCACAATTGGTGTGGTCAATGAGGTTTAATTTATTGGTCTTGTTAGACCCTTTAATAGTGACCGGGAGGTTTGGAGGGCTAGGAGTGGTCGTTACGGTGTATAAAATCTGTCTTGATAATAAAATACCTTGTACACCTTTAAAATACGACCGGGAGGTTTGGTTGGGCATGGTATGTGGGTTAGGTGGGCATTTACTTACAAAAATATCGTAACTTGAAGCACAGAGTCGTGTATAACAGGTAATTTCTGATCATATTTGTTTTTGTAAAACCAAAAAATTAAAAACTTTCTTTTAAAAAGCAGTTACAGTTCAATTCTACGTTATGAAATTTATTGCCTCTTATCGTGATCTGTTCGACAACGAAACAAATATTCCCATTCGATCAATTTATTCGTTTTTATGAAGAAATATATGCACTAATTAAAAGTTTCAAATTATTTCGTTGATTAAATTCAATTGTAGTGCCATGAAGTATGGTGGAACCAGGAATCAAGCGCTACTAGAGAACACGTTCGATATGTTATTAGTAATCATCACAATTGGTGTGGTCAATGAGGTTTAATTTATTGGTCTTGTTAGACCCTTTAATAGTGACCGGGAGGTTTGGAGGGCTAGGAGTGGTCGTTACGGTGTATAAAATCTGTCTTGATAATAAAATACCTAGTACACCCTTAAAATACGACCGGGAGGTTTGGTTGGGCATGGTATGTGGGTTAGGTGGGCATTTACTTACAAAAATAACGAAACTTGAAGCACACAATCGCGTATGACAGGTAATTTCTGATCATATTTGTTTTTGTAAAACCAAAAAAATTAAAAACTTTCTTTTAAAAAGCAATTACTGTTCAATACTACGTTATAAAATTTATTGCCTGTTGATGTGATCTGTTCGACAACGAAACAAATATTCCCATTCGAAGAATTCATTCGTTTTTATGAAGAAATATATGCACTAATTAAAAGTTTCAAATTATTTCGTTGATTAAAGTCAATTGTAGTGCCATGAACTATGGTGCAACCAGGACTCAAGCGCTACTAGAGAAAACATTCGATATGTTATTAGAAATCATCACAATTGGTGTGGTCAATGAGGTTTAATTTATTGGTCTTGTTAGACCCTTTAATAGTGACCGGGAGGTTTGGAGGGCTAGGAGTGGTCGTTACGGTGTATAAAATCCGCCTTGATAATAAAATACCTTGTACACCCTGAAAATACGACCGGGAGGTTTGGTTGGGCATGGTATGTGGGTTAGGTGGGCATTTACTTACAAAAATATCGTAACTTGAAGCACAGAGTCGTGTATAACAGGTAATTTCTGATCATATTTGTTTTTGTAAAACCAAAAAATTAAAAACTTTCTTTTAAAAAGCAGTTACAGTTCAATTCTACGTTATGAAATTTATTGCCTCTTATCGTGATCTGTTTGACAACGAAACAAATATTCCCATTCGATCAATTTATTCGTTTTTATGAAGAAATATATGCACTAATTAAAAGTTTCAAATTATTTCGTTGATTAAATTCAATTGTAGTGCCATGAAGTATGGTGGAACCAGGAATCAAGCGCTACTAGAGAACACGTTCGATATGTTATTAGTAATCATCACAATTGGTGTGGTCAATGAGGTTTAATTTATTGGTCTTGTTAGACCCTTTAATAGTGACCGGGAGGTTTGAAGGGCTAGGAGTGGTCGTTACGGTGTATAAAATCTGTCTTGATAATAAAATACCTAGTACACCCTTAAAATACGACCGGGAGGTTTGGTTGGGCATGGTATGTGGGTTAGGTGGGCATTTACTTACAAAAATAACGAAACTTGAAGCACACAATCGCGTATGACAGGTAATTTCTGATCATATTTGTTTTCGTAAAACCAAAAAAATTAAAAACTTTCTTTTAAAAAGCAATTACTGTTCAATACTACGTTATAAAATTTATTGCCTGTTGATGTGATCTGTTCGACAACGAAACAAATATTCCCATTCGAAGAATTCATTCGTTTTTATGAAGAAATATATGCACTAATTAAAAGTTTCAAATTATTTCGTTGATTAAAGTCAATTGTAGTGCCATGAACTATGGTGCAACCAGGACTCAAGCGCTACTAGAGAAAACATTCGATATGTTATTAGAAATCATCACAATTGGTGTGGTCAATGAGGTTTAATTTATTGGTCTTGTTAGACCCTTTAATAGTGACCGGGAGGTTTGGAGGGCTAGGAGTGGTCGTTACGGTGTATAAAATCCGCCTTGATAATAAAATACCTTGTACACCCTGAAAATACGACCGGGAGGTTTGGTTGGGCATGGTATGTGGGTTAGGTGGGCATTTACTTACAAAAATATCGTAACTTGAAGCACAGAGTCGTGTATAACAGGTAATTTCTGATCATATTTGTTTTTGTAAAACCAAAAAATTAAAAACTTTCTTTTAAAAAGCAGTTACAGTTCAATTCTACGTTATGAAATTTATTGCCTCTTATCGTGATCTGTTCGACAACGAAACAAATATTCCCATTCGATCAATTTATTCGTTTTTATGAAGAAATATATGCACTAATTAAAAGTTTCAAATTATTCGTTGATTAAATTCAATTGTAGTGCCATGAAGTATGGTGGAACCAGGAATCAAGCGCTACTAGAGAACACGTTCGATATGTTATTAGTAATCATCACAATTGGTGTGGTCAATGAGGTTTAATTTATTGGTCTTGTTAGACCCTTTAATAGTGACCGGGAGGTTTGGAGGGCTAGGAGTGGTCGTTACGGTGTATAAAATCTGTCTTGATAATAAAATACCTAGTACACCCTTAAAATACGACCGGGAGGTTTGGTTGGGCATGGTATGTGGGTTAGGTGGGCATTTACTTACAAAAATAACGAAACTTGAAGCACACAATCGCGTATGACAGGTAATTTCTGATCATATTTGTTTTTGTAAAACCAAAAAAATTAAAAACTTTCTTTTAAAAAGCAATTACTGTTCAATACTACGTTATAAAATTTATTGCCTGTTGATGTGATCTGTTCGACAACGAAACAAATATTCCCATTCGAAGAATTCATTCGTTTTTATGAAGAAATATATGCACTAATTAAAAGTTTCAAATTATTTCGTTGATTAAAGTCAATTGTAGTGCCATGAACTATGGTGCAACCAGGACTCAAGCGCTACTAGAGAAAACATTCGATATGTTATTAGAAATCATCACAATTGGTGTGGTCAATGAGGTTTAATTTATTGGTCTTGTTAGACCCTTTAATAGTGACCGGGAGGTTTGGAGGGCTAGGAGTGGTCGTTACGGTGTATAAAATCCGCCTTGATAATAAAATACCTTGTACACCCTGAAAATACGACCGGGAGGTTTGGTTGGGCATGGTATGTGGGTTAGGTGGGCATTTACTTACAAAAATATCGTAACTTGAAGCACAGAGTCGTGTATAACAGGTAATTTCTGATCATATTTGTTTTTGTAAAACCAAAAAATTAAAAACTTTCTTTTAAAAAGCAGTTACAGTTCAATACTACGTTATGAAATTTATTGCCTCTTATCGTGATCTGTTCGACAACGAAACAAATATTCCCATTCGATCAATTTATTCGTTTTTATGAAGAAATATATGCACTAATTAAAAGTTTCAAATTATTTCGTTGATTAAATTCAATTGTAGTGCCATGAAGTATGGTGGAACCAGGAATCAAGCGCTACTAGAGAACACGTTCGATATGTTATTAGTAATCATCACAATTGGTGTGGTCAATGAGGTTTAATTTATTGGTCTTGTTAGACCCTTTAATAGTGACCGGGAGGTTTGGAGGGCTAGGAGTGGTCGTTACGGTGTATAAAATCTGTCTTGATAATAAAATACCTAGTACACCCTTAAAATACGACCGGGAGGTTTGGTTGGGCATGGTATGTGGGTTAGGTGGGCATTTACTTACAAAAATAACGAAACTTGAAGCACACAATCGCGTATGACAGGTAATTTCTGATCATATTTGTTTTTGTAAAATAAAAAAAATTAAAAACTTTCTTTTAAAAAGCAATTACTGTTCAATACTACGTTATAAAATTTATTGCCTGTTGATGTGATCTGTTCGACAACGAAACAAATATTCCCATTCGAAGAATTCATTCGTTTTTATGAAGAAATATATGCACTAATTAAAAGTTTCAAATTATTTCGTTGATTAAAGTCAATTGTAGTGCCATGAACTATGGTGCAACCAGGACTCAAGCGCTACTAGAGAAAACATTCGATATGTTATTAGAAATCATCACAATTGGTGTGGTCAATGAGGTTTAATTTATTGGTCTTGTTAGACCCTTTAATAGTGACCGGGAGGTTTGGAGGGCTAGGAGTGGTCGTTACGGTGTATAAAATCCGCCTTGATAATAAAATACCTTGTACACCCTGAAAATACGACCGGGAGGTTTGGTTGGGCATGGTATGTGGGTTAGGTGGGCATTTACTTACAAAAATATCGTAACTTGAAGCACAGAGTCGTGTATAACAGGTAATTTCTGATCATATTTGTTTTTGTAAAACCAAAAAATTAAAAACTTTCTTTTAAAAAGCAGTTACAGTTCAATTCTACGTTATGAAATTTATTGCCTCTTATTGTGATCTGTTTGACAACGAAACAAATATTCCCATTCGATCAATTTATTCGTTTTTATGAAGAAATATATGCACTAATTAAAAGTTTCAAATTATTTCGTTGATTAAATTCAATTGTAGTGCCATGAAGTATGGTGGAACCAGGAATCAAGCGCTACTAGAGAACACGTTCGATATGTTATTAGTAATCATCACAATTGGTGTGGTCAATGAGGTTTAATTTATTGGTCTTGTTAGACCCTTTAATAGTGACCGGGAGGTTTGGAGGGCTAGGAGTGGTCGTTACGGTGTATAAAATCTGTCTTAAAAATAAAATACCTTGTACACCTTTAAAATACGACCGGGAGGTTTGGTTGGGCATGGTATGTGGGTTAGGTGGGCATTTACTTACAAAAATATCGTAACTTGAAGCACAGAGTCGTGTATAACAGGTAATTTCTGATCATATTTGTTTTTGTAAAACCAAAAAATTAAAAACTTTCTTTTAAAAAGCAGTTACAGTTCAATACTACGTTATGAAATTTATTGCCTCTTATCGTGATCTGTTCGACAACGAAACAAATATTCCCATTCGATCAATTTATTCGTTTTTATGAAGAAATATATGCACTAATTAAAAGTTTCAAATTATTTCGTTGATTAAATTCAATTGTACTGCCATGAAGTATGGTGGAACCAGGAATCAAGCGCTACTAGAGAACACGTTCGATATGTTATTAGTAATCATCACAATTGGTGTGGTCAATGAGGTTTAATTTATTGGTCTTGTTAGACCCTTTAATAGTGACCGGGAGGTTTGGAGGGCTAGGAGTGGTCGTTACGGTGTATAAAATCTGTCTTGATAATAAAATACCTAGTACACCCTTAAAATACGACCGGGAGGTTTGGTTGGGCATGGTATGTGGGTTAGGTGGGCATTTACTTACAAAAATAACGAAACTTGAAGCACACAATCGCGTATGACAGGTAATTTCTGATCATATTTGTTTTTGTAAAACCAAAAAAATTAAAAACTTTCTTTTAAAAAGCAATTACTGTTCAATACTACGTTATAAAATTTATTGCCTGTTGATGTGATCTGTTCGACAACGAAACAAATATTCCCATTCGAAGAATTCATTCGTTTTTATGAAGAAATATATGCACTAATTAAAAGTTTCAAATTATTTCGTTGATTAAAGTCAATTGTAGTGCCATGAACTATGGTGCAACCAGGACTCAAGCGCTACTAGAGAAAACATTCGATATGTTATTAGAAATCATCACAATTGGTGTGGTCAATGAGGTTTAATTTATTGGTCTTGTTAGACCCTTTAATAGTGACCGGGAGGTTTGGAGGGCTAGGAGTGGTCGTTACGGTGTATAAAATCCGCCTTGATAATAAAATACCTTGTACACCCTGAAAATACGACCGGGAGGTTTGGTTGGGCATGGTATGTGGGTTAGGTGGGCATTTACTTACAAAAATATCGTAACTTGAAGCACAGAGTCGTGTATAACAGGTAATTTCTGATCATATTTGTTTTTGTAAAACCAAAAAATTAAAAACTTTCTTTTAAAAAGCAGTTACAGTTCAATACTACGTTATGAAATTTATTGCCTCTTATCGTGATCTGTTCGACAACGAAACAAATATTCCCATTCGATCAATTTATTCGTTTTTATGAAGAAATATATGCACTAATTAAAAGTTTCAAATTATTTCGTTGATTAAAGTCAATTGTAGTGCCATGAACTATGGTGCAACCAGGACTCAAGCGCTACTAGAGAAAACATTCGATATGTTATTAGAAATCATCACAATTGGTGTGGTCAATGAGGTTTAATTTATTGGTCTTGTTAGACCCTTTAATAGTGACCGGGAGGTTTGGAGGGCTAGGAGTGGTCGTTACGGTGTATAAAATCCGCCTTGATAATAAAATACCTTGTACACCCTGAAAATACGACCGGGAGGTTTGGTTGGGCATGGTATGTGGGTTAGGTGGGCATTTACTTACAAAAATATCGTAACTTGAAGCACAGAGTCGTGTATAACAGGTAATTTCTGATCATATTTGTTTTTGTAAAACCAAAAAATTAAAAACTTTCTTTTAAAAAGCAGTTACAGTTCAATACTACGTTATGAAATTTATTGCCTCTTATCGTGATCTGTTCGACAACGAAACAAATATTCCCATTCGAAGAATTCATTCGTTTTTATAAAGAAATATATGCACTAATTAAAAGTTTCAAATTATTTCGTTGATTAAATTCAATTGTAGTGCCATGAAGTATGGTGGAACCAGGAATCACGCGCTACTAGAAAAAACATTCGATATGTTATTAGTAATCATCACAATTGGTGTGGTCAATGAGGTTTAATTTATTGGTCTTGTTAGACCCTTTAATAGTGACCGGGAGGTTTGGAGGGCTAGGAGTGGTCGTTACGGTGTATAAAATCCGCCTTGATAATAAAATACCTTGTACACCCTGAAAATACGACCGGGAGGTTTGGTTGGGCATGGTATGTGGGTTAGGTGGGCATTTACTTACAAAAATATCGTAACTTGAAGCACAGAGTCGTGTATAACAGGTAATTTCTGATCATATTTGTTTTTGTAAAACCAAAAAATTAAAAACTTTCTTTTAAAAAGCAGTTACAGTTCAATTCTACGTTATGAAATTTATTGCCTCTTATCGTGATCTGTTCGACAACGAAACAAATATTCCCATTCGATCAATTTATTCGTTTTTATGAAGAAATATATGCACTAATTAAAAGTTTCAAATTATTTCGTTGATTAAAGTCAATTGTAGTGCCATGAACTATGGTGCAACCAGGACTCAAGCGCTACTAGAGAAAACATTCGATATGTTATTAGTAATCATCACAATTGGTGTGGTCAATGAGGTTTAATTTATTGGTCTTGTTAGACCCTTTAATAGTGACCGGGAGGTTTGGAGGGCTAGGAGTGGTCGTTACGGTGTATAAAATCCGCCTTGATAATGAAATACCTTGTACACCCTGAAAATACGACCGGGAGGTTTGGTTGGGCATGGTATGTGGGTTAGGTGGGCATTTACTTACAAAAATATCGTAACTTGAAGCACAGAGTCGTGCATAACAGGTAATTTCTGATCATATTTGTTTTTGTAAAACCAAAAAATTAAAAAGTTTCTTTTAAAAAACAGTTACAGTTCAATACTACGGTATGAAATTTATTGCCTCTTATCGTGATCTGTTCGACAACGAAACAAATATTCCCATTCGATCAATTTATTCGTTTTTATGAAGAAATATATGCACTAATTAAAAGTTTCAAATTATTTCGTTGATTAAATTCAATTGTAGTGCCATGAAGTATGGTGGAACCAGGAATCAAGCGCTACTAGAGAACACGTTCGATATGTTATTAGTAATCATCACAATTGGTGTGGTCAATGAGGTTTAATTTATTGGTCTTGTTAGACCCTTTAATAGTGACCGGGAGGTTTGGAGGGCTAGGAGTGGTCGTTACGGTGTATAAAATCTGTCTTGATAATAAAATACGTAGTACACCTTTAAAATACGACCGACCGGGAGGTTTGGTTGGGCATGGTATGTGGGTTAGGTGGGCATTTACTTACAAAAATAACGAAACTTGAAGCACACAATCGCGTATGACAGGTAATTTCTGATCATATTTGTTTTCGTAAAACCAAAAAAATTAAAAACTTTCTTTTCAAAAGCAATTACTGTTCAATACTACGTTATAAAATTTATTGCCTGTTGATGTGATCTGTTCGACAACGAAACAAATATTCCCATTCGAAGAATTCATTCGTTTTTATGAAGAAATATATGCACTAATTAAAAGTTTCAAATTATTTCGTTGATTAAAGTCAATTGTAGTGCCATGAACTATGGTGCAACCAGGACTCAAGCGCTACTAGAGAAAACATTCGATATGTTATTAGAAATCATCACAATTGGTGTGGTCAATGAGGTTTAATTTATTGGTCTTGTTAGACCCTTTAATAGTGACCGGGAGGTTTGGAGGGCTAGGAGTGGTCGTTACGGTGTATAAAATCTGCCTTGATAATAAAATACCTTGTACACCCTGAAAATACGACCGGGAGGTTTGGTTGGGCATGGTATGTGGGTTAGGTGGGCATTTACTTACAAAAATATCGTAACTTGAAGCACAGAGTCGTGTATAACAGGTAATTTCTGATCATATTTGTTTTTGTAAAACCAAAAAATTAAAAACTTTCTTTTAAAAAGCAGTTACAGTTCAATACTACGTTATGAAATTTATTGCCTCTTATCGTGATCTGTTCGACAACGAAACAAATATTCCCATTCGAAGAATTCATTCGTTTTTATAAAGAAATATATGCACTAATTAAAAGTTTCAAATTATTTCGTTGATTAAATTCAATTGTAGTGCCATGAAGTATGGTGGAACCAGGAATCACGCGCTACTAGAAAAAACATTCGATATGTTATTAGTAATCATCACAATTGGTGTGGTCAATGAGGTTTAATTTATTGGTCTTGTTAGACCCTTTAATAGTGACCGGGAGGTTTGGAGGGCTAGGAGTGGTCGTTACGGCGTACAAAATCCGTCTTGATAATAAATACCTTGTACACCCTTAAAATACGACCGGGAGGTTTGGTTGGGCATGGTATGTGGGTTAGGTGGGCATTTACTTACAAAAATAACGAAACTTGAAGCACACAATCGCGTATAACAGGAAATTCTGATCGTTTTTTTTTTCGTAAAACCAAAATATTTTAAAATTTTCTTTTTAAAAGCATTTACAGCACAATACTACGTAATGAAATTTGTTGCCTCTTGTCGTGATCTGTTCGACAACGAAACAAATATAACCATTCAAAAAATGTATTCCTTTTTATGAGGAAATATATGCATTATATCTCGGTTTCAAATTAGTTCGTTGAATAATGTTAATTGTAGTGCCATGAAGTACATGGAAACAGGACTCAAGCGCTACTAGAGATCACATATTATGTGCTATAAGAAAATATCACAGTTGGTGTGGTCACTGAGGTTTAATATATTGGTTTTGCTAGAAACTTTAATAGTGACCGGGTGGTTTGGAGGTCAAGGATTGGTCGTTACGGTGTATAAAATACGTCTTGATAATAAAATAACTTGTACACCCTTAAAATACACCCGAGAGGTTTGGTGGGGTATGGTGCAGAAGATAGGTACATATTGCTATCGAAAAAAAGGAACAGGCGCAGCACTGCTCGTGGGGTAGCAAATCAGTTTCTTGCTGCTACTGGCATGCGGATCTCCCAAAAAACTGTAATCAGACGTTTGCAACAATGAGAACTATACGACCGCCGTCCTGTTGTGTGCATCCCACACAACAGGAATGTCCAGATGTCACCGTTCCGACCGTTTGCAATGGTGTCGTCAGCATCGCTATTCGAGAGAAACGGACTGGGGGCTTGCATGCTATTCTCAGATGAAAGTAGGTGCAGTTTCTCGTCTGATTGGCAACGACAACTGATCTGGCGTAAGAGGGTACTGCATATTGTCCGACAAACAAACAATAAAGGTACCGATATCCTACATGTAGTGTCATGGGCTGGCATCATGATTAATGGCTGTTCTTCCCTCTATTGCTTCCAACTGGGACTATAAATGGTCAACTATACATTATTGATGTTCTTCTGCCTTATGTTCGAATGTTCCGAGTGCTGTCGGCAATAGATTTGTTTTCATAGGCGACTACGCAACATGTCATCCAACAGTCGCTGTCCAGGAGTGTCTAGAAAGCGAAGTTATTCAACGCCTCGTATGGCTGGCACGTTCTCCATATCTGAATCTCATTGAAAATGTGTGGGATGCTTTGGGGAGGAGTCTTGCTGGTCGACAATGCTCTCCAATAAACAAGAACACCCTCATCAGTGCACTGGCAGGGGAATAGGATAAATTGCCCCAAAAGCTGCTGGATAATATTGTACAAAGCATGAAGCGACGTGTGGAATCTTGCATCGCCCTCCATGGTGGCCATATCCCGTATTTACATCTTACGCCGGAAAGCCTGCGAACGGTAATTGCATTTTTTTCACTTTGACGTATTCAGTACAAAATGACCATTTTGTCTCTTGAACACTTTTCAAAGCCTGGGTTCTGGGTTTCAGAGCACAATAAATCAATTTTATTGTAATGTCCTTGCATTCTGACATGTTTTTATTTCATTTGGCATCCAACTACGCTTACTTTTTTATGCGCTATATAGCTAGTTGTAATCTGTGCTTAGCAATTGTCCTCCAGTGTATTATAAATATTTTTCCAAAAGTGATGTTAGGAAAAAGAGGAAGAATATGGCAACCTAGTTTCCCATAATTTAATATATATATTAGTGTCTAATTATAATCGCATATACCATTTTAGAATTCCTCTTTAAAAAGTGAAATAGCTTTTTTTCATAATTTAATTTATTTTTATGTTTAATAAATTATAAGTTTAAAAAAAAATATCTCTATACTTCTTGATTGCTAATACACCGATAAAAATTCAAAAAATTCTAGTTTATCTCTCATAAGGTATGTAGCTTTAAAAATGAAATATTCCCGCACAAAATTATTTTTAAAAATTAATAGGAATTTCCTTTCGGTATGGGTATACATAGTTGCATGCAA
This sequence comes from Troglohyphantes excavatus, assembly GCA_963932185.1. NCBI lineage: Eukaryota > Metazoa > Arthropoda > Arachnida > Araneae > Linyphiidae > Troglohyphantes > Troglohyphantes excavatus. Next base: position 2,977,728 of record OZ010666.1, on the reverse strand, counting down.
TTCCATAATAAAAAACGACGTTTTTAACATCCTAAACTCCAAGTGGAATCAGCTGATGGGTATAAATAATATACTATCGTGTAGATGAAGGTCTGACGTTTCGTACATGTCGATTTTTTACCCATCCCCTTCTTACGCTTGTACCAGGTGAAAATGAGTGTACCGCTATCATTAATTTAACATGGAATCAGTCTATTTGGATAAATGACATACCATCGTGTAAAGGAAGAAAGCCGTTTCAACCATTGTAGGTCATTTATTCTCTCCCCCTCTCAACCTTGTACCGAGTAGGAGCCCAATACAGCGCGGTCTGTACATAAACGATTTTTTTTAACATGTATGCCGCTATTTATTTGGAAAATGACTATAATTATATTTTTGTTTTCAGTGTTTACTTTAAACGATGAAATTTTAATTATTGTTGTCATTATTATTGAAAGATAATGTGCATTATAATAGGTATTTTATAGGAATACGTATTTACATAAAACTATGATTTTTTTATCTAAGGAAAAAATATTAAATTAAATAATAATTAAAGCGTTATGATCTTTATTTTTATATTATTTTTTTAAAATATATAATCAAAGAGGGTTTAATTAAATTGCAGTTTAAAAGCAATAACTTCAAGCGTGAATTTTAATGAAATTTTTTAATCAATTTCGATATTGAAATGTTCTGAAGCCCCATGGAAGTGAAAAAGACAGCAAAAACAGATAACATATTTTTTTAAAGATGACCAAATTAAGAAATTTGATCAAGAACTTTAATGATTTAACTTTCGAAACATTCCGAATTTCCCTTTTCCCAGTATTGCAATTTTGATTTGACTATTTCCAAATGCCCGTTCCAATGTATTGTTTAAACTACATCTTTGCAATATCTTCGACGAACAACTTGTGTATCTAATTAGTAGTCTAATTAGTAATTCTAATTAGTGTCTAATTAGTAATACTAATTAGCGTCTAATTAGTAATTCTAATTAGTGTCTAATTAGTAATTCTAATTAGTGTCTAATTAGTAATTTTAATTAGTGTCTAATTAGTAATTATAATTAGTGTCTAATTAGTAATTCTAATTAGTGTCTAATTAGTAATTCTAATTAGTGTCTAATTAGTAATTCTAATTAGTATCTAATTAGTAATTCTAATTAGTGTCTAATTAGTAATTCTAATTAGTGTCTAATTAGTAATTCTAATTAGTGTTTAATTAGTAACCTCTGTAATACAGATCATAAACATGTAAATTGCAGCCAGAATAAACCTAAACGTTTTTTACAAATAAACTGCCTCAAGTTCTTTATCAAAGTGAGAATAAAATTTACAGCCCGGCATAAATACTCAACCAAAAATAGTATGTTTTGAAATACTACACAACTTTCTTTTACTACGCCCAAATGCCCATGTTTTAAAGAATTCCCATGAATAATATTATTACAGAAAAATAACCACCTATTTTAATTTTAAGTTCATTTTTTTATTTACGGATCAATTTATTAAAAATTCGGTATTTACTCATTTTGTTAAACAATTTTTCCTAAAATTTTGATTTTGTGATACTGTTATTATAGAATTCGCATCGAAAAATACCTGTCATACAAATATTTAGTAAGTTTCCACAGCAAATTACAGCCAAGGCGCACTTCATCCAAAGAATACACTGTTATAACTTGGCGATAGTTTAGCAAACGGTGCAGCATATTATAATCTCATCATGTACTTTCAATAATTTTACATTTAATATTTAATGATCGCCATTCAATGTTTTAAAAGGAAATATTCATTGGCACATTAAATAAAATATGTTTTAAATTATCAGTTGGTATCTGTGAAATTTTATTCTTTAATAACATTAAAAAGTCTAATAGAGTTGAAAATTCACAATGAAACCAAGCTTCGTACATTTAAAAAAAAATACTTGCAAAAAATATTTTTCATATAAATAAAATGGACGTTCATACACAGATTACTCGCATTTTGGATGAATTGTTCTAAAGTTCGATCTAAGATAATTAAATATACTTACAATAAACCTGTATAAAACAAAAGAGATAAAACAATTATAACATTTTAATACAATTCTAAACCATTTCTTTAAGATAAAATTCTGGTTGTTTTAATTTTTGAATGGTTCCGTATTGTAGCAAAAAGCCCAATGTATATACATTTTTCAATAGTTATTAAATCAAACAAAACCTATGACGTCGTTTTTATATTGCCAATAACGAACAATTTTATTTTAAATTGCAAACGATATTTTCATCCATGTTAAGTCAATGGAATCCATTAAAATAGTTATATCATACGAATGGAACATCGTACAAACTTAAAAATTACCACAAAAAATTTCTAATTTTTCAAGTAAAGTATTCTATAAATTTCATAAAGCTACGCTTTGTAGTTATGGAGTATTTCGTGTAAATATCGGCATTCCAATTGATTCATATATTTTTTATATTACATTTTTGCTTTTCTCCGTTGATTTTAACTGATTTTACTGTTGCCACTTCGTGAAACTTTGATGATGTGCGCTAAACAATGTCATAACATTCGAATGGAACATCGTAGAGACTTGAAAATTGTCGCGTTAAAATTCTTATTTTTTGAACTAATTATTCTGTGAATTTCAAATCTCTGCGTTTTGTATTTACGGAGCCTATAAAGTACTGACAAACAAACCAACATCCGGACAGATTTTGGAGATTTCTGCTTTATATATAAGATATTTGGCTACGGTAGTTTAAATGTTTAGAATTCTGAAAGCAGTTTTGAAAAATCATTATATCTTTCTTCTCACCTTTTCAATTGGGATTTATTAAATGTAATCATTTTATTACTGTGTAAGTATAAACTAAAACTTTGCTCTATTTATTTTATAGAGCAGCTATCGCATGTTATTCTCTATTAGCTATCGTAATATCATTCTCTGTGCACTGTGAAAAAACTTTATCATCCAAATATAGATTTATTAAATTACTTTGAGCAGTTTTTTGAGATAACTAAACCTAGTAATTTTTTTGATTTTTATGTTCACGACTTTACACGCTATTGTGACTACTAATTAAAAATTATAAATTGTTTCTTTTGTAATATAAAAATTCCTAAAAATTTATGACTAAAAAAGCATTTGCGAATATTAGCCTCGTAAATATAATGTAGATAAAATAATGTATTCTGCAAAAATAAAAGTAAAATACTTGGCGAGGTTACCGCCAATTGGTTTTGAAAACTTATATATTTTAAAAGTAGCATATTTTTTTGTATAAAATTGACAATAAAATCATTCAGTAAATCATTAGTTTTAATATTGGTGATGCAATAATATATCCAAGAAAAAATATTGCATTCTTTTAAGTAGAAATAATTTATAGTATTTGGCGACTTTTTTTTATGGTGTGCCAATTGGCGACTGAGGTCTATATCGGTCTTTAAACATAATTTCTGAAGAAAAATAATTTAAGAATTCTTTTTATGTATACCTGTTCACATTGCAATTTCAGATAATTATAAAATATAATTTTAAATATGCTTGTTTCAATATTTACTGACAATATTTCTTTTAAAAATTAATTTTCAAATATTCATTTTTGAATTTAAATAAAATGTTTTTAAAGTGAAACCTCTAAAATAAGCTACATGGATGTATAAATATAGAAACCCTAAGTTAAACTTTTACAGTGACTCCTTCCAACAACATATCAATGTTCCACTCCATAACAAATAACACTATTGTCATAAATGTAATAACGTTGGATAGAAAATTAGTCACCGACGTGTTTAAGATCTTGAAACAAAGTTAATCGTGTTCAGGACATGAATAGACACGACTTCTTTCTTCTGACACGTGGTGTCAGAAGAAACAGCTGGTTTATCCTCCTCCTTCTTTTGGTGAGTTTTTTATATCATCTAAATTTTCAAATTTTTGTGTCACTTAGAAAGTGCTGTAGCAATCGGAATAAATAGAAATCCGATGAGGCAGTGTCGGGCGAATATGGAGGGTGAGGCAGTACCTCCCACCCTGATTCATTAATTTTCCCAGGATTAGTTTTGCACACTCATGTCTTGCACTATCTTGTTGCGGAATAACGCCTTTTCTGTTTACAATCGCTGGACATTTTTTAATTAAAGGTTGATTTACTCGATCCAATTGTTTACAATCGGATCGAGTAAATCAATCTTTCTCTGTATTCACAGTTTATCCAGGTTCCGGCACTTCAGAATTAACTATGCCGCGAATATTCCACCAAACAGACAAAAGCGCCTTTTGGGGATGTAAACCAAATTTAGAAGTACTTCGTGGCAATTCATTCGGAGATAGCCACTGCTTTTATGTGTTTCGAATTATCATAGAGGATCCATTTTTCATATCCAGTGATCATGCGATCAAAAAACGCTTCTGCAATGTGCCGTTGAATTGCATGTGGTGGATGGCTTGGTTTTGCTTTCTTCGGACAGATTTTGTGGGTCCCAAACACCTGCTCTTCTTACTTTACAAATCTGCTGCAAATGTTCTTGGCTGGTCGACCAAGGTTGGTTAAGAGTGTTTGGCAGTTTCTCGTTTGTTTGACACGGATTTGCTTTCACTTCCGCCCTTAACACGCCATTGTCTAAAGTTGTTTGTCTTCCTGATCGATACGAGCCGGAAAGATAAAAATTACCGGATCTGAACTTAGAAAACCACATTTGGCATTAACGAACGTCCAATGCACTTGCATGCACTTGCATAGCAACTGTTACGTTTCTACCATAGAGTAATGATACAAATAAAGGAATAAAAATGCTGATTTCCGTGTGTACATCATTGAAACCACGTGATATGTGGAAAATTTGTCTCGCCTATGCGAAAAAGTTATTTTCCCTTAATAGATTTCCAATAGGACGGGCGATGGTTCACAGCCATCGCAAACAAAATATCACAGAAAAACGTCTGTCAGTGCGTCGTTAGGGAGGGAAACATTCCATTGGTAAGTTTTCCAGAACATTTTAATTCAAAACAAATTATAAAATTATGTAAAAAAAATAAAAATGTATTTTGTTTAAGATGAGATGTACAAATTCTTTTCTTAATTTGTATTAATATAATGCATTTCAATTGAGTAAATTTTTATAGAAAATTAAACTACAATTTCGTATCCCTGTAGGTAGCAAATTCGATGTTTGATAAATGTTAAATTTTGTTTTTTGTAAGGTTTTTAAGACTAAATTCATTATGCGCCAATTCATGCATGCGCCAATTTTACTTGGCGGGCCTTGGCGACTTTTAGAACTAAACGAGATCGAAGTATTGTAATATGGTTTTGTGTTTAATTTTGTATTTAAATATCGTTCTTTGAACGAGTGGCACAATTTAAGGGAGTTTAAGAGATATATTAAAGAGATTTTTCTTACTTTGTACTTTTGAAATAATTGCATTACGTTTTTATGTAAAAAATTTACCATAAGCGAAGTTCTTTCAATTGTGATTTTGTATAGTTCAATAAGAAAATATGAACAATAAAACCTGAGAAATATAAAGAGTTTCGTTTCTTCGAGTATTGGACACAAAGAAAATGATATTTTCGTTTCGTTAATGAAGGGGAAATATTAGCACATATTGTTTGAAAATAAGTAAATACCTACATATATATGTTAAGAAGTTGAATACCGACAGAACGCCTTTTCACCAAAAAGGGGAAAGTGAGTCAAATTTGGAACTCGTTTGGAACTGGTTTGAATGCCAAATGTTGCAGCGCTGAAACCACGTGATGTTTTTTTTTTTTAATGTTGACAACGCGGCCTTACGAGAGTCTGGCATTGAAGGCGCGCTCTATTTAATATTACAACTCTCTGGTTTCTACCCTTCCGAAACTCAAAAAACATACAATGCCGGATATGTACAGCCGGGGGAAAAAAACGAACCACCAATGATTATTTCGTTAGTTTGTATAGTAGAGATAAACTTAATATACTATTTTGTATGGAATAATGTCTACAACACATTGATATACAAAAAATTTGCATAAGGGACTATCTTCATATTAAAATCTGCACCAACTTTAAAATTTCCAATAGCAACACCCAATTTTGAATCTACGACAAAATTTATCATTGAATATCAATTTGCAAGTCATTTGGTGGTTAAGTAGTTTTTAAATTATGAATATCGAAAGTTTAGAACTCGTAACGTTAAATGAATTTCTTAAACTTTTATTCATATCTTTCGAAATAATAATTTTATTAAGCTGATATTTTTATATGTGTTACTTCTAAACGACCCAAATAAAATACACTAACTTTCATTACTTATATGTATATTTTTTTATTTTATTTAAATTGGGATATTAATATTCATAAAATTTATGAATAGCAACCATGCTATATTTTGATAGTGGTGGATTCAGAAAAACGCTTTATATGTACATATAAAATTTCGTGATTTTCCTATTTGTAGATTTTTTGCGATATTAAAATGTGCATCAAATGATCATTTCAGGGGTCACACACAAATTTATAATCTGCAGAACTTAACAAAAATCTTCACTAATTAACTAAACTAATTAATTAAAGAATTAAAAGCGATGTGATCGCGTTGGTTAACTAAAATTCTAAATTCTTATATAAAGGCGAGGGGTATACAAGAGTGAGGGAATAAATGACTACGGGAAAAGAAGAACCACGGCTAACGTCAATACGTTTTCTACCCGCGTACTTCCTTTCGAAGTCTGACTAATACTTTGTCCAATGTGGAGGTAGCCCCTCAAATAAGATCGATACATATTGTCTAATATCTCTGCATATAAAAGTAGGAATTTAACGAAAATTTATATTTAGAATATTTTGAGGGCGGGGAACATTTTTGCGCTATCAAAAGTAGGTGTTGCTATTGAACATTTTAAAGTTGGTGCGGATTCGAGTACGAAGATAGTCCCCTATGCACATTTTTGTATATCAATGTATAGTAGACTTTATTCCTTACAAAATGGTATATTCAGTTTAGCTCTACTATAAAAACTAACGAAATAATCATTGGTGGTTCGTTTTTTTTCTCCCGACTGTACCTGTTCTATTATTTGTCTGGCCATTTCACCCGAAATTGCAAAAAAAATATGTTTTTAATTATTTACAAGTGAACAAGTCACTTTTATCTTAAAATGTCTTTGGTACGACTTCAGAATATACAATTAGATGATAAATGGTAAACAAATATTGACATGCACAGAAACGACATTACTTTACGGTCCACCCAATATAAACTATCCCCCAATGTCAGGTGTGTTTTACATTTTGTGTCTTTCATTTGTTTTAATCTACAGCAAGTAGCTTCACTCGCTTCTGTAAGTGACATCGATATCTCGGTGTTGAAAATGGGAACTTCATGGCCAATCATTTCGGTAAAAGCTCACGCTTTAGGCTGACAGGAGTAGCTTGGATCATTAAATAAATGTATCGGTTAAGGGGACTCGGTACCCTTGGAATAATTTTTTTTATTAAATAATTTACATGGATATTTTACACATATTATTGAAGGTTATTATTATATAACATGATTTTAGCAACAAAAAAAATGTTTTTATGAGTATATTTTTCAAAATTTAATTTTTTTCTTAAAAATTTAACTTTTTTAAAAATGGTTTTTCTTTTTCAGTTTTTAATATTTTGTAAAGATTTTTTTTTCTTACATTCACTATACTATACTTTATAACTCTAAGGATCGAATTTGAATTTACTGATTTAGTTCTTGAGAAAAAAAATAAAATGTCGATGTATATGCAAAAAATTGAAAAAAACATGATTTAGTCTACTTTTTAATTTTTAATATTTTTTCTTTTCATTATTTTGCAAAACCCATCCTTGATTGTTTTAAATAGGTTATTCAGGAATTTCAGAAAAAAATCAAGTCATTTGAATAATATTTGAGAAAGTATTCTTATTTTAAATACCGTGGCATATGCAAAAAACACAAACTGAGATAAATCAGTTTAAACATTTCAAATCCAAATAACTCGATGAATACATTTGAGATTTTCTTCACACATAATTAATTTTATAACTACTTGCATACATATAAAATTCCGGTTTCTATTATTTAATTGGAGTACATTAAATCAGTATTATGTACTCAGTTTTAAAATGATAACAAAATTAAATTTTTGAGAAAAATCTGTTAAAATCAAAATAATAATGTTTAAAATATTGTTTTACACTAATTTTGTGTTAGAAACCATACTAATACAACTGAATTCATTGAACATACATATTCCATACCATAAAACACTTTAGAATGGGCTTTGACAATAGCAAAAACATGTATTACATTTGTTAAATACGTCGCCTTTGGCAAATACGTCTCCTTGCACCTTCAAATTTAAAATTATATCAAACCACGGTAAAAAAAAGTAAACAAACACGTGATGTGATAGATACAGTCACAGATAAACACATTCAACTTGTTCTTAGCTGATTTTTCTTTAAATAAATGACCAAAAGCTGTTGCGTCAAAAATGTAAACATCGAAATGGACGTAGCATTTTTAGTGCTGTGAAAGTAATGAAACGCATTTTTATTACATTTATAATTATCAGATCGTTTCAAAACTTTGTAATAATAAACTTTAGGTACAAGAGCATATTTTAAGCAAAAAAAATAAAAATTGATATTTTCATCGATTTTCTCAAATCAAAGGGTACCAAGTCCCCTTAATGCAAAACCAAGTTCAGTCCAAAACAAATCGAGTTAGTATTGGTTATAGTTTCCTTGAGGTATGTTTCACAAATTTACGCTGAAATGGAATCGTTCCCCACATTCCCAAGAACTGTATTAGCACGTCCACTCATCGATTCCATCATCATAACACATACATTCAATTTCCCAATAAGGAGTAGCCTGCCTTCCGAAATAACTTATAATGCAAATAAAAAAAGTACCACTGAAAGTAGAAAAATGAGAGGACATTAAAAAACTTTCTTCTTACATTCCGGTTCAGTTTAAAGAGTTTTACAATGACATTCATACGTGCCAACCACTGAAAATGGGACTGGAGAACATTGATTTGGAACCAATGTATCTCACTTAAATGTTGATACATGTACACAATTTTTTGTTCAAGTAATGTTTTGTAACTTATAATGCTTAAATATAAATAATGCTTAATAACACATATTTCGTCAAACTGACGAAACCTCATTAGTTCTTCATGGTTTTGTCGGATTTTTTCGTTAAATTTATTTTATCAGAAATGTGGACGATTTCAAATAAATTTCGGCGGGGCAATTCGAATCAACGCAACGACCTCTTGATCCAATCTCAGACGAGCCTTCCACTCGGCCAATATAGCTCGTTTGGATAGTGACAATACACGTATAAGACAAAAAAACTGATGCTACCCGAAATTGACCAGAGTAAATTACTTTTGTTAAAATTTCGAAAATTCCTGTTTCGGAGAAAGTTAAGTGATCCAACAGCGAAACGATTGTCATATATGGCGAAAGTAGCCTTTTCGACCGCATGATTCTCAAACATGAGGGTGGTATTTCAAAGAGCGCTTAAAATAAGATTTACTGTTTGATTTTTATCGGTAATGCTTATTTCCACACTTTGATTTTATAATTGTAGTCCCTTTTAAAACATCTATGAATGGAGCTTAACGAAGAAGTACGGTGCAAGAACTTTGCGGACAGTAAAGAATCTGACAGTCAAGAACGGATTAAATGCTATGCCAGTTGTGATACAGATCCAGGAGTACTATCAAGTAAGAAAATTATGTAAACTATAACATATACTTGATAATATTTAAAGTACTTGGGAAAATATTCTTAAAACTATCACAACAAACTATTCCAATTCCACCTGACAATCCTTTTCAATACTTGTGCTTTAGAGATTTAGGATTACATGCAGTTTCGATTTTTTCTTTTTGTAAGTAAGAGTTTTGCAGTTATTTAATTTATATAGTATCATAATTTTTGTTTACATATCTTTTTAATAAAAAATATTTAAGTTCGTTTAATCAACCTTTTTCTTTTAATTGATTACATTTCTTATTGTTAAACCTTCATTTAACATTAAATGACATTAATAAACTAGATGTTTAAAGTTATTAATGCATACGTTAAACACAATTTTTAAATATTTTGTTGTTTTTTGTTTAAAGTAAAGCACACCTTTGCATACTGTTCTGGGTCATATTCTTTTGTTCTGGATCATATTATTTTGAGCCATTGCCTTTTTAAGCACATTCATCAACATTCCCTTAACCATTTTTTTTTCAGATGTACAGTTGTTTAATGAATTTGATAAAATTGACGATTGACGATTTGACTGCCCACAAAAAAGCCAAGAGCTTCACTTCCTTCAAAACCCTAAAGATTCTGCTGGAATATTCCTATGCTATAGAAAAGCAGAATGCACTGGCCAATCCACTGCAGTAGCCAGACAAGGGCTTGTTTATGAGTGTTCTGAACCGAAGTCTGATGATCTGACCATAAAGAAAAGATGCTTTGGACCGAAGCCTTTGCCAAATAGGTAAATTTATAAGTGTACTGTGGTAATACAATTAATATATTAAAAGCAATCAGTTTCGGGAAAAAAATGAAGTATTTCTTGAATGTGGATAAATCTACTGAAATTGTAGTATTCAAGTTTAGGAAACACGCTTTATCATATTTTAGGAGACCTGAAATTTTTCAACAATTGGACTCCATTTTTTTATTTCATAAATATTTTGATTGAAAACAGTTTTATCTTTAATTTAGTGAAAAATAATATAGTTTCAACCAATTAGTTATTAATTATAACATTTGCGGAAATCTACCTTCTGTATAAACTTTTTCTATAATCTAAATATATTAGTTTTTTTATTGTATTTCATAATGCAGTTACGATTAAATTAACCTTAATCAATTTTTTTGTTAAAATATTTTTTTAATGATGAAGCTGCCGTTATCGTATTTTCAATACACATATTATTTTATTTAGCATAATGCTTGAAAACGATATTTGTTGAAATATGCACCAGTTGTAAGAAATATTTCATAATTTTGTTCCTAAGAAAGACTTAATAAATATAAAATTTGCGTAGGTCGCTAGTAGTAGTACGGGTCTTGAAAAAAAAAATAGTTACTTCGAACAAAGCTTTATTAATAAAATACTTTTTCGAAGTAATATGATGAAAATAAGTAAATTGATTTAATATATATATTGATTTACTCAGACAGTTAAGCAAGCCGGCTGTGTGTATACTCAAAGAATGTTCATAAAACCCAATTTAACTACAGAGGATATATTTTATCTTGTTTCCACTGTCATATTTTCACTGTCGTCTTCACATTTTCATTTGGGGCTACTCAATTTGCCATTTTGTTATCTAAGAAGGCGAACAGAACGCTGGGATTTTGTAAAAGAAATGCATCATCTGAATCTAAGGACGTCATTTTACCACTGTACAGGAGTTTGGCTAGGCCCCATCTTGAATATGCAGTACAATTCTGGTCACCTTATCTCAAAAAGGATATTGATTTATTAGAACGGGTTCAACATAGTGCTACGAAAATGATTCAGGGTATTTCGGGAAGGTATTATGGAGAGAGGCTTAGAAATCTAAATGTGTATACACTCGAGGAGAGAAGGATTAGAGGGGACGTTAATCAGGTATTCAAATTTATGAAATTGGGTAATGTGGAGGGATTGGAATTTAATATTACCAATGTGACTAGAGATCGTGGATTCAAATTATACAAATCACAGCTTAATCGGGACGTTAGAAAGCATTATTTTTTTAATAGGGTTATAGACAAATGGAAATAGTTTGCCAGAGTATGTTGCTAATTCTTCAAGAGTGGGTAGTTTTAAAAAGCAATTGGATCGGCATTGGGGAATCGTGAAGATGATAGATTGACAGGACCAACCTTGCTGGACCTAGAGCCTCTAGTTGGCCGACATTATTTTTATTTGTCATTTCATAGAACAAGAAGAATGAAAGCATAGAACGTCCGAAGAGAGAATTCCCAGTTGTCCGAAGTTTCCATGCGACTTCAAACAGATTCCGTTGTCTCCTATACATGGATTTCGAAAATTATTAAAAAGATTCACAATCTATATGCACGACTCAAAAAATACCAATAAATTATATGCCAAAAATTCTTTTCACACAAAATAATCGTCCGATAGAAAACATATCATGAACTGTTGAGTCCCCTATGGCAATACCTAAATATACACTGTAAAAAATTTGCTTAAAATAAGTACTTGAACGTACTTGTTTCCCTTTAAGTACAATTCCACCGTAAATGAGCGATGACCAACTCAAATTTAAGTAATCGTACTTTCGCAAAAATTAACAGTGCGATTTAATATTGCTGATCTCAGCTTCTGTTCAAGATATCTTGACAAAGTGACCTGACACACCTAAAATGTTTGTTCAGAAGATGGTTTTCCACATTATTTCATGTCGATTGCTTAAATGGAAAATGAGTTATTGCGAGTCAACTATCTTACTTTCTATTCTTTTAACACGCCTTTTTAACATTACTTCTGTCTATAATTTGTTCACGCGCTCTGGTAGTACAACGAATATCGCCCTGGACTTCGATGCGGACGACATCAGGTACACGGATTGGGTTCGATTCCCTGTAAGTGCTGGTTGCAATTGTTGAAATTTATTGAAAGTGGATATATGAAGATAGCCTATGTAGGCAAGCAACTGCTCTTTTTATTCATTTTACTCATTTTTGAGTACATGTCTTTTTCAAAAATTAAACTTACGTATTCGGAGCTATGATAAGCATTGAATGTAATCAAAAATGAGTACATGTTACTTATTTTTAAGTATATAAGTAAGTAAGTAGTTTGTCACAGTGTATGGCCGTATGAAACATTTTGAAAAAGTGACCGCAGAAACGAACCTTCATGCTGGATGTTTCCACTTGGCATGAAAGAGTTGACAAGACATAAGAAGATGCACAGATTTATATTAAGCTTCAGTGTTTGTCTTGAGCGAGTCGATTGTGGATGCAAGAAAATGTTTAAAAAAAACATGCGTTGGTCTGAATGTAGCAAAAGCATGTGTGCACGTGGAAAGCCCATATGAAAGAATACGTTGAACAATATTTTATGTAATCGAACTTTTAAAGTGAAACATCTTGAAAATCAACTACACGGAGTATCAGGTTAAAAACACTTCGTGTCGATTTTAGAAGGAGCCATTCCGGCTCTATAACTCCGTGGAAAATAGCACGATTGATATAAATATGATTTCGTTCAATAACAAATTATGCAATAATGTCTATAACATCAAGTAAAACAATCAAGGTTCAGAAAAAGTATAGACGTCAAACGTAACAGATTACTTCTCTTCCTTCTGTACGAGGTTTTTGTTGGCGACAATTCCCTATTCTTATAATCTGCTGAAAAAATATTTCACATAAAACGTTTTACTAATATAAAGGTAATAACTGATCTAAATCGCTTATCAATCACAACTAATATCAGTTGTGTAATAAATACATAGGCCGTATTACAACGACCTCATTCTTTCAGAGCATCTAAAGTTCCCGAACACATGCAAGATGTTAACGAAAAGGAAACATTCGATGTAGTGCAGGTAACGTGGAATTGACAAAGTTGTGATATGCCAAAATTTAACATTTCGTTCATTTTAATGAATTTTAATTTTTTTTCTAACTTAGGAAGCACGATTGTTCGTGGAAGCAGTTTTAGGACTATCTACTGAAGAAGGAACCATTTTGCTTCCAGAAAACAGTATAGAAGAGAATGTTCCCAAAATTACTTATCATCAGAATTGTGTAAATACAAAATTTTAATTTAGACCTATTACTGTTATTTATTTTTAAACTCTTGGTACTCTTAATTAAAATAACACCCTTACTATCAAAACTCTTAATATATATATATATATATATATATATATATATATATATATATATATATATATATATATATATATATATATATATATATATATATATATATATATATATATATATATATATATATATATATATACATAACCCGTATATATATATATATATATATATATATATATATATATATATATATATATATATATATATATATATATATATATATATATATATATATATATATATATATATATATCGAGTTTAGCAGCCGGTAGCGAACCGAAGATCACGAACGAACGCTGTGCTTGGCGACAAATTTCAATCGATTTACTTCTTATGTCACAATTTCTCATTTAGAAGTGAACCGCCTGAATTTGGTCACCAAGCATTGTTTGCTACGGCTGCTGAATATCTGAAAAGAAGAAGTTCAATTTTAAAAATTACCTCCTCAAATAACTCACCAGTAACCTGTTTTGAAAAAGATCAAAATTATTAGAAAAATAAACATTTTTTTGTTGCGTAACCAAATACAAAAAAGCTTAATCTACCTACTATCTAGTTTTTTAACAGATTGAACAGCGCACCAACCAAAACTTAAAAAAAAGCCAAAAAATTTAATTCAAAACGGCCAAGCACAAAAAGGAGAGAGGTTATCAATTCGACTGTTATGTATTTTCTTATGTATTGTTCGCGCAAGATTTTCGTTCTAATTTAGATATTTGAAATATTCCTGTTTTGTTAGACAGCGAATGTCTCACTTGGGGCTTTAAGGAAAATGCGCTACAAAGTAAAAAAAATAATTTTTAATGTTTAGGAACGAATTGAAAAAATTTAATTATTTAATATCATTTTTATACTAATTACAACTTTTTGAAAAAAAATTTGGTGCCAATTTACAAAATTCACAGATAAACTTTGGTGGTGATTAAAAAGTTGCAATAAGTATAACATTGATGGTAAATAATTCATTGTTTTCAATTTGTTCGTAAAATTAAAAACTATTTTGTACTTTTAAGGGCATTTTCCTTAAAATTAGTTTTTCTTTTTTTTAAAGGACTAGGGGGCTCCACCCCCTGCTCCGCTAACGCTTCACCAACCCCCGGAGGATTGCTACGCAATCCTCTATAGTTTGCTTCGCAAACAATACCGGCTTCATACACTGTAGACAATGACAATGTGTCCTAACAACAATACTTTTTTTAGTTATATAAATTATTGCTGGCAGTGCCGTCACACAAATTTATTTTTGGGATGTTGAGACAAGAAATTTCCCAACTTTACGATCCGAAATTCCGAAAGTGAACGATTCAAAATTCCCAACTTAAGGACGTCAGGTACCAACTCTAGTGTTGTCCTCGTTATCTGACAATTGTTAAAAATATGAGACATCGTTCCCGGGTCTATTCTTCAAGAAAGGCCTCGAACCAAAGCGTCCTTGATGTAGTAAGTAAATACGTACCAATAACCAATCAAGGACGCTTTGTTCGAACCAACGCCAGTAGTTCAATGTGCAGCTCTAGTGCGACGTTAATTAACCAGACCACACTTAACGATTCGAAATTCAAAACGCAACAGTGCTAAAAAATTCCCAGTTCCAACTTATAGACATTTGTCAGCTTTTTTATAGGTAATATTAAACAGTTATCTCGAAAGTATTGATTTATTGCACGCATGTTCCAATGCAGTGTTCTGTTTTGAGGTCTAATTTAAGTTTCATCTTAATACAAGCTGGGCAATTTCTAGTCTTCCATCGCTTTCATTTGCTAATAATATTAACTTTCCTGAGGCATAAATTTTCCCAACTCAGGGATTTTTAAAACTCGAAATTCCCAACTTTTAAGGTATAAAAGTTTACAGCCCCCCCCCCTGGATAACTGGAAAATCTCAACTGCTTCAACGCAATTGTTTCTACTCATTGAAAAGCGAAACATGTGTAAACAAACAGTAGCATAAACGCGCCAATCTTAAATAATTCGCCAACTTTTATTTATATAAAGTAAGATTATTGAGAATTGGCGTTAATAATAATTTCCCGTTAAAATATATAAGCTACAGGATTTAGATTTACATACATGTTGGCATTTTGCCAATGTTGGCATTTTGCCAACGTTGGCATTTTGCTCCGAAATATCTTTTAATAATAATTATAGTACTTCACATAAATAGTTACATCTAATTTATTTTTTAAGATAGAATTTCAGTATTGATACCATTCAAGAAAGGAAGATTTTACGAATTTAACTATATTTTTTTAACGGGAAAAAAGTATATTTTTGAACTACTTAGAGCAGTTTTAATTTATCACTTAAAATTTTACGCGTAAAATTGACGATTATTTCAGACATTTCGTCAATTATTTAAAAATTTATAACAACAAAACTAAATCGAAATTTGACAAACGCTCTGGATTATTTGTAGCCAATAGTTTAATCTATACCCCTAATTTTTTATTTATTTTTTTGTTGAAAATTGGAAGACAAGTATTCAAAAATGTATGAATTATTTTCAAAATGTTCTAAAATCATGAATTTAACATAAAATAACGTCTAATATACTGATCGTATTGAAAAACAAAAATATTCATCTTATTACCCAAACATTTCTTAATAAACTGGCATAATTTCATAATTTTAGGACATTTACTTTTTAGGATGCAAGCGGAACAATGAGACAAAAATTCGCAAATTAAAATTTTCTCAAAATATCCGACATTTTTCCTTTCTTCACTATTTTATATACCTAACTTAATTGACCACATCTAATTTAATTGTAAAGATAGAACTATAATCTTTATAACATCGGAAAGATGAAGTTTTAACAAACATTAATATATTTTTTTTAATAAGAAAATATGTAATTTTAAATGACTTATAGCAATTTAGAAATCACGTTTCAAAAATGAGGGCGAAAAAACTTCAAAAAGTGGAGCGTGTTCAAAGGTTTAAAAAATTTATAAATCCAAAACTAATTCGAATTTTATAAAATGCTTACTTGGATTTCCAGTTCAAACCTATTTGTACACTCCCTAAAAAAATTGGATCTCTCCTCTTAATAGTGTTTCAGAAACTCGACGGACAAAATTACTTGTAAGCGAAATTTTATCAACGACGACTTTAATATTAAATAACTTATAAACTAATAACAGTATTGAAACAAAAATATATTCTTCTTATTTATCAAACATTTCTTAACAAATTCACTTAATTTCGTAATTTTAGGACTTTAACATTTTGAGATACGATCTGAATAACATTGAAAGAACTGAAAATTCCCCCTAGGGCCGACTTTTTCCCCCTAGGGCTTACTTTTTTTTTAAATAGAGAGATTATTTAATAAATTTTTATGTACTAAATTTACGCATTGCTAGAAGAATAAATTGTAATTTTTAAACATTTATTTTTGTAATGTTTTTACATATATTCCATATATATTCCCACACGCTGAAATATATTAATGATGTGATTCACTTATTGATGTAAAAATTAAAATTAATTTAAGGGCCCCGAGTCTGTTAAGGGCAGCTTTTTCTTATAATACTAAGAATATTTAAAAGCCAAGATTTAAATTATGAAGTATAAATTAGATATATATTAAATCGTTTAATCTATTTTGTTTGCTAAAATTAAGCAATTCGTTGGGTTTAATACATTTTTTTTAACTTTGACACAGCCAACTTTATATGATTATACTCTGCATGATTCTAAAATAGTAGCATCATAATATTTTTGCAAAATGGTTATTAGTGTCATTAAATGTGCTGCATTTTAGTTTATTTGTTTAATAAGACTTTTTTATTTATTTTCAAAGAGATAGAATTGGTTTGAAAAGTGTAGGATGTGATTAAGGTCTAAAAATTATTTTTGGGCATCTTTCCGCGCATTTGGCCCGACTTTGCCACTGAACTAAAACTTTAAATTGCCAACATTTTTAATTATAAATTATTAATTTGATATTAAGTTATGTGATCTATTTTGTTTGCCAAAATTTAGAAATTCGTTGATTTTAATTGTTTTGCTTTTAAATTTTTAAATCTAGACAGAGACTACGGTGCATAAGTCTACACTATATGAAGACAAAAATGCAGATATTGAAAATTCTGGTAATTTTGTTTGCATTTATCAAAAAATTATGCGTTGGTTATACATTTTTATATATTTCTCTATTAATAAACTTTCTTATGTATCTAATAAAATTTTAATTTTTTTAAGCTGCTATACCTATGCTTTTAAGGTGTACATACACACTATAAAAAACGAAAATCGGCAAAAAATTTAAAAATATTTTTTTGGTTCTATAGTATTCCCCAATTCAGTATCTTTCAGATGATACCAAGATTGAATAAATATTCCAAAAACTTTTTTATTTACAAATTGTTATTCTATGGCCGCGCTTGCAATGGCAATATGTTTTGTAAACTTTACACTTGATTTCTGAAGAACTGTATTTTTAACATATGTCCCTTCATTCGAAACATGATAACTCAAGTTTGCTTGTACATTTTGAGAAAATTATTTTTTCTTTTAAATTTATATTAGTTGTAAGATGTTATGACCCTCCATCAAAACGATTTGTTCAAAAAATAATTTTTAATAGAATTTTAAAGTTGAAAATTTGAATAAAAAAGTGTTTTTTTAGGGACTGTCGAGGTAAAAAATTATTTAAAAAAAAACTTTTAATGCTATAATCTTTTTGGAGGGTCATAACATTAAGAAAGATACTGCGAGTAATTTGCAACAAAAAATATGCTTCTAGATTAATTACAACTTGCGTAATCACGTTTGAAAAAACATGCTAATTAACATATAAAATGCTAATTAGGTAATTTGTATTTTATTTTATTCAGAATTTTTTTAAATGATTCATCACTATTTTTAAGGTGTTTTCCTACACGAAAAAACTAGATTTTTAAATTCATAAATAAAAAAAAAAATTTCAAGTGTATACGTACACCTTAAATGTTGCAAAAGAAGTAGAAGAAATTGAAACAGTAAGAATTTCTATGTCATTACATTATATTTTTTTGCTGCGCTTTATGTTATCCAAATAAGTCTTATCTTTCATATTAGTTTATTTATAAGAGATAAAAATAATTAATAAAACTTTTACATTTTAAAATAATTCTTATAAAGATTATATATTTTCTTTTTAAAGATTATTCATATAAAGTTTCTACAATTTTTTTTTTATATAAAGATGATATTTTTATAGAATCAACAACAAGTCACCACAGGATGTGGGAAAGAACCCCACCCCGAGGACACCCACCAACACCATGCATCATCAAGTCGTCACCAAGAAGGGAACCACAGACAAACCTTGGTAAGATCATATTATGAATAAAATTAACAACAACTTTGTTAACTCCTTTTTGTTCAAGAGCTCGAATGATAGATTCAACAGGAACCTTATCAAAAGTTCATTCGATGTCGAGAAAGACCACGAAGGCCATATCTCTTTAGTCCTGACATTTCTCTCCAGGATGAAGGGAAAGTTGTAGAATGCGCTGTCAGTGGATTTACCGGGCTAATAATCGTGTTGTGAGACTGTAAGTGGTTTCTTACAACCAGGACAGTAACCGTGATATACAATGAGTTTTTCAAGCGTTTTAAGCAAGAAAGTCGTAAGGCTGATTACGAAAGTTGTAAGGTCGGAAGGATTTGGCGTCATGGTAATTGTCTTTTCCAATTCTCGGAATGAATATTACCTTTGTTTGCCACCCAGCAATTAGAACATGTTCATATGCAATTCAGGCTTTATATATTCTACAAAGAATAGGAACCAGTACAAATAGGAGATGGGCTGATAAGTCCTAGGGAAGTGTTGTACATTGCCTTGACAGCAACACAATCTCTAGTGAGGTAAGTTACCAAGTTAAGAACATTGATCTTAGAATTAACTAAAATGTAGGCTCAAGGTAAATCACTAGTATTATCAAAGAAAATATTGTAACCTTTAACTCCAAGACTCGTAATTTTACCATTACGTCTCCAATGTTCCTGTACAAGCACAATATGAACTACACCACTAGTCATCCACCTGCTGAGAATAGCTGGCGCCGAACGACTATGGTGAAGGTGTATTTGACCATTGATGCCTTTACCCATGTTTTGAGTTGTTCGCGTCGGTAAATGGAGCTGTGAAGTTGGTTCCCTCAGAATCGTCCATAAGGAGACTCACAGATGTGGGTGACGAGGGTTGCATAGTACCCTCCGAACAGGTGTCAATATTGAACCTTCCAAGTCTGAGAAGGTCATTTTCAGTGAAGTTTTCCTCCCCTGTAGCATTGGTGGGTAGACTTTCCTGAGTAGATGATATGTTTGTGGTTCGGACAGACTTTCCTTCTGCTGGGGAGAGGATATTTGTCCAGCTTCATTCATCTCCTAAGGTGGTGTATATGGTGCATTAAAGTTATATAAATTACATATTTCCTATAAATGTAATGAATTATACTAAAATTATAATAATTATTGTTGTAATAATTCAGTTGTAAGTAATAGTAAGCAATTTTTATGTAATTATATTTAATGTTTTGTTGTGTTTTATGTTATTACTAGCAAAAGTACCCGTTCTTCGCACGGAGATAAATAAAATAACGACAAATAACAGAAAATATATAAATTTCTTCTCCTCCTTGGGATAATTGCATATACCATTTTAAAATTCCTCTTTAAAAAGTGATAAAGCTTTTTTTTATAATTTAAAATATTTTTATGTTTAATAAATAAAAAGTTAAAAAAGTAAAAATATCTCTATACTACTTGGTTGCTCATACACCGATAAAAATCCTATAATTTATACTTTATCTCTCATAAGGTATGGCGTTTTAAAAATTAAACATTCCTGCACAAAAATATTTTTGAAATTAATAGGAAATTTCTTTCTGTGCGGATTTCCCATATAAAACGAAATTTGTAAAATCATTAACTCCAAGTGGAATCAGCCTATGAGTATAAATAATATACTATCGTGTAAACGAAAGACAAACGTTTCGAACGTGCTAATTTTTAACCCATTCCGTATCTTACATTTGTACCATATGGGAAGTTTTGTACCAGTATACGCTTCCGGCTACTATAACTCAACATAGAATCTCCCTTAATGGATAAATTACATACCATCGTGTAAGCAAAAGTAAACCATTTCAACCATGTAGATCATTTATCATCTCCCTCTCTGAACTTTGTACCGAGTAGGGCCCAATACAGCGCGGTCACAATTTAATCAATCAGGACATGACTATAATATTTTAATTTTCAATGCTTACTTTAATTGATGAAATTTTAATTTGTGTTGTCATCTTTATTGAAGGATAATGTGTATTATAATAGGTTCTTTTTATATAAGAATAAGTTTTTACGTAGAACTACGAATTATTTTTATCAAATAAAAAAAAATGTTAAATTAAATTATAAACAAAACGCTTTAATCCTAATTTTTCTATTATTTAAAAAAAAATAGCTTCAAAAAGAGTTTTATTAAATTGTAGTTTTTAAAGTATTACCTTCAAGCGTGATTTTTAATGAAACTCCTAAATCAATCACGATATTGAAATGTTTTTAAGCCGTATGGAAGTGAAAAATGCAGCAAGATCCGAAAACAGAAGCTTTTAAAGATGGCTTAATTAGGAAATTTGATCTTGAACTTCAATGATTTAACTTTCAAAACAATCAGAATTTCCCGTTTCCAAATATTGCAATTTTGATTTTACTATTTCCAAATGCCTGTTCCAATGTATCACTTTAGCTACTTCTTTGCAATCTCTACGACCAGCTACTTGTGTATCTAATTAGTAATTTGCATTTTTGACCTTTGGAATACAGAACTTAAAAATGTACATTGCAGGCAGAATAAACCCAAACGTTTTTTGGAAATAAATTGCTTCAAATTCTTAATAAAAGAATCTTAACTACCTGGCATAAATACTAAAAAAACAAAAATAGTACGTTTTAAAATACTACACAACTTTCTTCTGCTACGTTCAAATACCCATGTGTTAAAGAATTCTAATGAATACTATTATTACAGAAGAACAGCCACCAATTTTAATTTTGAGTATTTTTTTTTATTTCCGTATCAGTGTATTAAAAATTTGGTAATTACTCATTTTGTTAAACCATTTTCACATTTTTTTTATTTTGTGATACTATAGTTATTGAATTCGCATCAAAAAATACCTGTCATATAAATAATCAGTAAGTTTCCACAATAAATTATAGCCTAAACGCAATTTATCCAAAGAAAAATCTTTTATAATTTGGCGACATAATTATTTAGCAAACGGTTAAATATTATAATCTCACCATCTACGTTAAATAATTCTAAATTTTATTCTTAATGTTCGCCATTTAATGTTTTAAAAGGAAATATTACTTTGCACATTAAATTAAAAAAAAATTTCAATTAGCAGTTGGTATCAGCGGAATTTTATTCGTTTAATAATATTAAAAAATCATATAGAGTTGAAAATTCAAAATGAAACTAAGCTTCGAGCATTAAAAAAAAGTACTTGCATAAAATATTTTTCAAATAAATTAAATTTACGTTCATACACAAATTACTCGCATTATGAAAGTTTGGTTCTAAAAGTTCGATCTTAGACAATCAAATATAGTTACAATTAACCTGCATTCAAACAAAACAAAAAACACAAAACAACTATAAACCATTTCCGTACGGTAAAATTCTAGTTATTTTAATTTTTGCAATAATCCGTATTGTAGAAAAAAGCCCAATGTGCGGATATTTTCAGTAATTATTAAATCAAACCAAACTTATGACGTCATTTTTATACTGTAAATAACGAAAAGAAAATTCTTTAAAATCGCAAACGATGTCATCATCTATGTTAAGTCAATTGAATACATTAAAATAGTTATAATAAACGAATGGAACATCGTACAAACTTAAAAATTGTCACAAAAAACGTCTAACTTTTCAAGTAAAGTTCTCTGTAAATTTCATAAAGCTACGTTGTGTAATTATGGAGTATTTCGTGTAAATATCGGCATTCCAATTGATTCATAATTATTTTATATTTTATTTTCGCTTTTCTCCGTTGATTTTAACTGATTTTACTGTTGCCACTTCGTGAAACTTTGATGACGTACGCTAAAAAATGTCATAACATTCGAATGGAACATCGTAGAGACTTGAAAATAGTCGCGTTAAAATTCTTATTTTTTGAACTAACTATTCTGTGAATTTCAAAGCTCTGCGTTGTGTAGTTACGGAACCTATAATATACTGACAAACCAACAAACAAACCAACAAACAAACACACATCCGGACAGATTTTAGAGATTTCTGCTTTATATATAAGATAAGTTATGTTGTCATAGTAACTCAATTTTTATAGTACATTTATTTTATGTGAAGTATTAATAAGCACTGAAGAGGGCTGTTTTTCATTGATAGAAACTTAATACTGGAGGCAGCTGCCTCTTATTCAAGCCATATCTGTATTGGAATTTATGAAATTAAAAAAAAAATACAAGTAATTAAGATTTTTTTACACACATAAATATGGAATATATATATATATATTTTTTAATTAATCGTGCTGGAGAAATTAGCTACAAAAACGGATTTTCACACTGTGGTGAAAATAATGCAATTAAAACGCTGAACTAAATTAAGACATAGCAAACTCTTGTACACAATCAAGAAGGGCGTTGATTGTTTATATTCTGTATGATTGTAATTATTAGCAGTGTAGCAAACAAGTGCTAAGTTTGTATACTAAGTATAATAGTGTTCAGTTCTTTAAGATTGGTTGGGCAGTAGCCATACAATTTCTCTTAATGCTTCGTCCTACAAAAGATCTATCTGGTTCAGGTTGGTAGACATTGCATGTTACTCCATGTTTTCATTTTCTTGGCATTCATTCATCATGTAAACGCGGTGAGAATGTGCATTATTGTCCATCAATAAAATTTCACGATCTACACTACCTTAAAAAAAATTTAGTTCAAAGATGTCGGACCCGTATTATCTTCAACCCAGCTATTCAGTTCTTTCCTTTTACAGTTCTGATTCCTTTCATATCATAAAAAAAAACAGAATTACGCCATAGTTAACGATATTTTAATAATTTTACCCTAACGTGTAGTTTTTTTAGCTTCATTAATGTTGAATGATTTGATTCAATGTTTTTATCAGCTTTTATATTCCTTTTATGCATTTTAACAATTTTATATTATTTTAAACATATAAGACATACAATTATATATAACTTTTATACAATGGTGTAATTATATACCTTTATTATTGCTGTCTAATGATTTGTCTTGGTATTTCTATATTTACAGAAGAATGTATATCAAAGACAAGGAATAAAAAGGAAATACAGTGAGTTAGCTAATTAACTATTTTATTTATATATTCATAAAAATAATATATTTTAAAAAAATTGAATACCAATGTACAGTGACAAAAATGCCAAATTACGTCCAATAAACATATACAAAGAAATACAAATTAACACACATTTATCCTGTGATCGTGCATTAATTATACAACTTCAAATATATAAAAAAAAATCACCAGATGCTTACTCTAAAATATATTATTATCGTTATTAAGTAAAGATGTTCAAAAAGTAAGAAACAACCTAAGTTTTTGCAACATAAATTTAAAAAACAATTACAAAATCCGTTAACAGACGATTCAATTTTGCATTCATGCTATATGCGCGCAACATGTTGAGTAACGTTGCTTTTTGGTTTCTGTACTGAATGTAATATTCATTGTAAAAAATAACCCATAAAACGAAAAGGAAGTTGAGAGAGTTTTCAACAAAAATATATGTTTACCATATGAAATTCTGATTCTGTAAAAAAACAAATTTAAAAAAAAAAATGTATGTAACAATTTTTTAAATAAACAATTATTCAACTCTAAACGAGAGCAATTGTCAACAAATTTCAGACATTAGTTGAGTTATGTGTTTTTTAGAGATGATGTTTCGCATTTCGGTTAAGTTTTACTGAAGAATATTTAAAAAAAATAAAATAATAACTTGTTAGGTCCATGGTCTAAGGAATCAAAATCTCATTTTAAACACCTATTTTTGAAACATATTAATAAAAAATTTTACCACCAAAACAATAAATATTGCATATTTCTATTATGTTTACTTTATATTTTGAGTTATTTGAAGGAAAGAAAACCAACTTAAAACATGTACGAGACGCCCAGGTCGACTATTAACCCATTTTCGATTATTTTCCAATTTTTTTTTTTGAACTATACGGACTGTTGTAATGAATCTAATTAACATACTTATTGACTGACCTGCAAAGGGATAGGTATCCTTTCCATTGGTGTCAGTGTGAAAAAGAAATGGAGGACATTTTCTCTCCTCACCCTCCCAACCTAGCAAAAAAAGTTAGCATAAAACCTTCATCAAAATTGTTAAAAGTTAAGGTTTTTTGAAGGTTTTATAAAGGATATTGAAACAAAAAACTGCAGTTTTTTTTGAAGTTTTTAATTTTCCTGCATAAAAACTTTAAAATATCTGCATTTTCCCTTCTTGATTAAAAGTTGAAGGTTTTTTGCAGGTTTTTATGAAGGTTTTTTGCAGTTTTTATGAAGGACATTGAAACAAAAACCTTTAATTTTATAGATCTTCAAAAAAACTGCAATTTTTCTGCATAAAACCTTCAATTTCAAAATTTTGATGAAGGTTTTATGCTGACTTTTTTTGCTGGGAATCCTTAGAAAATTTCCTGCACCATTTACAATTCTACATTTGTGGTGTGACTTTTGGGACCCTGAGATAAATACTTACAGTTTGAAGGCAATGGGTTTAGATTTTATGGAAGTACAGTGATCGATTATTTCATGGGGGATCAGTGACTGAGCAACGAATTTCTTTAGGCATCTATCCCCTCTCACCTAGAGGGGGAAATCCTCACCTAAAATTAATTTTCGTTCATGTTAAGGGGGTCCGATACCCAAAATTCGCAAAAAAAGTAATTTTTTTTTTATATTTAAAAAATAATATTCAAACTTATCTTAATAACTCACAAAAAATTGCTTCAAAAAATTCCTATTACTTTTTTAGTTATGAATGTTTTAAAGAGACACTATATTAATGATGTGTTCCTATAACATAGTTGTATCACTATATGTAAACTTTAAAAGCAAATATCTCTGTTCGTGGTTTTGAAATTTAATGAACACTAAAAATGCTAAGGCTTTTTTACTATTATACTTAAAATCATAATTTTTGTGTGTATAGCAAGATAAATATATTTTAAATAGATGTATGCATTCAGATTTCCTATTTTTACCATAATTTGTTTTTTAAAACCACTTAAAATGGAATTTTATTTTTTTCGTCAATTTTTTTTCTCCAAAATTTCTAATATATTTTATTTTTTTAAAGTGATGTATCTGAATCAAAATTTGAATGCATACATCTATTTACATATTATTCAAGATCTTAAATAAAAAAAATTGCTTTAAAATATTGAAAAACAAAAAAGGAGTAGAAATTTTAAAATTGTTAAAAAATTTACTAAAATTTTAATTTAAAAATAAATGTGCAATTTAAAAAAAAATTGAGCGTCTTAAAATGGTTTTTTATGCATATTTATAAAGAGAAAAAAAATTGGATTGTACAAGTATAAAAAAAAAAAAAAATGTCGAAGGTATCGGACCCCCTTAACATGAATACGTTGGCAGATAAATAACATCAACAGTTATCATTGTCATTAACTATATTTAACAGTTGTCAATAACTATTTTTAAAATTAATAAATCACTCCCAAATTATGAAATCAATTTAGAGAACAAATTTAAAGTTTGAGATTCCTTGTAATATATGTGCGGTAACGAACAATTAAGAAATTTCCCAACTTAACGATTCAAAATTTTCGTCTTACGCCGCCGTGTGCCAGCTCAGGTATTGTCCTCGTTATATCTGACCATTGTTCAAAAATACGAAACATTTTCCCCGGGTTTTTCCTTCGAGATGGCTCCCGAACCGTCGGCAATAGCCTAATAATTCAGCTCTAGAGCTACGTTATTTAACCAAATCAAACTTTACGATCGAAATTCCCAACTCAACAGTGCTAAAAATTACCAGTTCCAGTTTATCGACATTTTCAACATTTTTATAAATTATGTATTATTAAAAAAATCTCTCAAAAGTATTGGTTTGCCGTTCAGAGGTCAAATTTAAATTTAATTTTACAAGTTGGGCAATTTCTAATCTTCCCTCGCTTTCATTTGCGAATAAAATTAATTTTCTTCGGGCATAATATTTTCCAACACGGATTTGTATGACTAAACCAAAATCATAATAATAATCACAGGGTCTCATTGTCGGATAATTATTACTATTCTTTTTAAATGGATATTTTGGGAAGAGCAAAAACATCTCATCCGTGTAGAATAAATCAATCTTTAAACAAAAGTTTTCAAAATATATCTATTCACGGTTAAATTAAACTATGTCTTTGTTGCACATTTTATGAAGTGCAATAATAGTCGAAATTTACGAATATCAATGATTACTGAAATACTAATAAATTTTCCCAAAAATAATTTAAAATTAAATTATAAATTGAACAATTGATGCTAAATTAAATTGAAGTACAATCGCACAATATGAATGATGTAAAAGATTTCGAAATATGATATAAATGTTAAAAATCAAGATAATGGTATCTTTAAAAGTATACTTGCGCGAATTTGAAAATTCTGTGGCGGAGATTGCAAACAAACAGACAAGCTTTCTTGAATGGAAACAGTATTATTGCTTGTGTTGCTGCTGCTGTCATGTTCAACTTCACATTTGTTCTTTTTATTACAGTAATTTAAACTGAATTTTGCACAATTCGCTTCATTTTGCTAAAAAGCAGAGCAGACGAAGATCAAAACAAAAACATTAATGGCAAATTCATGACCACCAATTCCCACCTATCTACAGGCCTATACATTACGCAATTGTTCGGCGTCAATAGATTACACAATACTACATTTTAACGCATTTTATTAAGACCGGATACTATTTTAATGTAAAAATTTTCAAATAGGCATAAATAAAATAAGGGTGTTTGATCTATTTTTTGAATTGAAGGTCATACAGTTAAATTTTTCTATATAAAGATATGCTATTTCGTTTTACGAAAATAAAAACAGAATGAGTAGATGTGAGGCGCCAATCAATGAATTATGTTAGCAGCTGTCTGTCTGGAAATCTGAAAACAACGCTCCTCAATTTAGATAAAGAATTTATTTTATTTTTACAATGTAGATTTTTTAAAAATAATAACCGATACTCACATTCGTTCAAAAAAAAATTTCACTTTACTTTCAGTGGAAGGGGTTCAAACCTCCTGACACCCCCCCCCCCTAACCTACGTGCCTGTGGTAGTGGAAGGAAGTTGGGGTTTAAAATTTGTCCTTTGTTCGGTAATGCAATAAAACAATTACTTGTAATTTAGTTTTAAAAAGTGCAATATTAAAAAAGTGCAGGGTCGACATCCAAAAAAAGTGCGGGGCAATCGCCCCCCCCTTGCCCCCTCCCCCCGAAATGCCGCCACTATGTGTGATGGAAACTGTGGCACACGTCATGGGTGCCAGTTCATTTATTATCCACGTTATCTGACCATGTTTCAAAACGCGAGATAAAATTCTCGGGTGCTTTCCGTTGAGATAGATCCGAACTCTTATGTGATAAATCACAGTTCCAGCGCATCCTGAAATCAACCATCAATCCCCGTTTTTTTTTTCAGGTGCAGTAATCCAAGCAACCACCCCCGCTGCACCAGCCCCCGCTGAACCTTCCCCGAACGTTCCGCAAGTTCCAGGAACGCAGCAGAGGGCCGAAACAAGTGAAAAACCAGAAAAGGTGAGTGCAATCTTCACACCCATTGTAGAGAGAGAGAAAAAAAAACAGGCTCACCTGACTAATATCGTGTAACGCAGAACTGCCTCAACACGACTTGGCATGAACTACACGCATGTGTGAAAGTGCCCTGGAGGCAATGCACTCCAGGCTTCGTGCGAGGCAGTTCACAATTCCAGAACGGTGCGAGGGGATGGAGTACTATTTGGGCACTATTTGTGAACCACGTAAATACATAAATCATAAAAAAAACAAAAAGAAAATTCTTCCTCAATTGTTTAGTGCATTAATGAATAAATAACATAATTCCTAACATCCACTGTGAAATTTGAAGTGAATCCAAGCAAAACGTTTTGAGTTACGTTTAGTTTACTACCAGGCACTTCACTATCGGAAATCAGGTGTACTTGTCAACGGGGTTCTAAACAAGTCACGGCTGCCGTGGCAAAGGCAAGAGTTACTTTAAAATGACAACGATAAATATTGCTTCTCACAGCAAACATTTCTGCGAGTATTTCTTTTTCCGGATATTTTTTTTGTTTCCGACCCAAACTGCGTGATTTTCAAGATTTCATTAATAATTCGTTCATTTGCTCTAAGTTTCATAGAAAAGAAACTGATAATTACAAATCATAGAATTTGTTTAATTTTGAGTTTTGTTGTGTGCTTAAAAGTTTCTGATGAGAGCTCATAAAAGCTGACAGCAGTGTTTGCTGTCAAATCTTCAAAGCTTCAAAATCTTATTAGCTTCAAAATCTTATTAGCTTCAAAATCTTATTAGCTTCAAAATCTTATTTCGAGCCCTGCATGGAAATAAATATTTGATTAAACTATCTCTAGATGAATAGTACAATAGACCTCTGGTCGCAGTGCTTGCTCCAATTTGGAGCCCCCATCCATAAGTCATCTCTAGATGAATTTATCATTGCTATATATTCACGACCTTTATTTGCAGTGGCCAAGAAGAAATAGATTGAGAACAGGCATCTGGAGTAGAACGGGAAGAGGAAGGAGAAGAGCTTTGAATTTATCAGGTAATAATTTGTTGCTGTACCTCGGAACTAGCTAAATGGGCCAATGTCCATATTTTCAAATTGTGATACACTCTAAATTAATGTTCTAAATTTCTAAACCTCTCAGTAAATTTGTACATAAATTGTCTTCGTCGTATTTTAGGTTTTAATATGATGATCGTTACTGATTTTATATATATATATATATATATATATATATATATATATATATATATATATATATATATATATATATATATATATATATATATATATATATATATATATATATATATATATGTATATATGTATGTATGTATGTATGATATGTATATATATATATGTGTGTGTGCTAATGATCCCTTTTATGATCCTTAGATACAACGAATCTTAACACATGAGGTTTTTAAAAAAAAGATGATTTCATGGACCAGTGACGAACCATATTTTCGTCTAATATATATCAAATTTTTTTATTGCGCTTTTAAAATAATTCATTTTATCGATTTTATTTAAGCAAGCTGTTGATAATGCTGCCATCTACGAGCAAACCGTTAAATATTTTTATTTTGTTTTACCATAAAAAATTGTGGGGGCGGGGGATAATTATCGCACGGGCCTGCTAGTAAATAATTTCGTTGTCCAACTGAACATATTTTCGAGTTCAGGATATAACAATTCAATAAAACATAGCACCCTATTCTATTTGCAATGAGTACTTTTATCAAGAATGCAAAACGATGTATTTGTATAGGGTTACTTTTTCTGAGCTAGGGACAAGTGCACGTTAAATTTACCGCTATCCGATTGCTCTGATGTTGGTCGAAATGTAGAACTAAAATTGGGTTTTCAGCAGTGCTGCCCTTAGCAGTGCGAAGAAAGCCACGGGCCATCTTGAACTAGACTTTAAGGGTTGTATCCGAGATATCATTTCTGCAGATTATTGCTTATATACAGGTATTGGTCGCTAACGAAACGAAGATAAACAAGTTGTTTCTTATAACGCCGCGTGTTCTCATCTACCGACCATACGTGCATTGAATTATATTAAGATTGTATACTCATCAGTTTTTAAGTTATTATATAACAAGGCCAAATTTATGTCAATCATGTTATTTGAAACGGAGATAAAGTCGGAATATCTCTCTCTAAAAGCGTTGTATGGCGTTTATATGCTGATATTTATATCCTCAATCCTGGCGTTTTAGTCACATGTGTTAATGCGGGGCCCCTTCCAAAGAGCGGGGATCTGTGTGATGGCAACTGTGGCACACGTCATGGGTGCCAGTTCATTTATTATCCACGTTATCTGACCATGTTTCAAAATGCGAGATAGAATTCTCGGGTGCTTTCCGTTGAGATAGATCCGAACTCTTATGTGATAAATCACAGTCCCAGTGCAACCTGAAATCAACCTTCAATTCCCGATTTTTTTTACAGGTGCAATAATCCAAGCAACCACCCCCGCTGCACCAGCCCCCGCAGAACCTTCCCAGAACGTTCCGCAAGTTCCAGGAACGCAGCAGAGGACCGAAACAAGTGAAAAACCAGAAAAGGTGAGTGCAATCTTCACACAACCCTCACACCCATTGTAGAGAGAGAGAAAAAAAAAACAGGCTCACCTGACTAATATCGTGTAATATCGTGCCTCAACACGACTTGGCATGAACTACACGCATGTGTGAAAGTGCCCTGGAGGCAATGCACTCCAGGCTTCGTGCGAGACAGTTCACAATTCCAGAACGGTGCGAGGGGATGGAGGGGTTTGCACTTTGGGCACCATTTGTGAACCACGTAAATACATAAATCATAAAAAAACAAAAAGAAAATTCTTCCTTAATTGTTTAGTGCATTAATGAATAAAAAACTTAATTATTAACATACACCGTGAAATTTGAAGTGAATCCAAGCAAAACGTTTTGAGTTACGTTTAGTTTACTACCAGGCACTTCACTATCGGAAATCAGGTGTACTTGTCAACGGGGTTCTAAACAAGTCACGGCTGCCGTGGCAAAGGCAAGAGTTACTTTAAAATGACAACGATAAATATTGCTTCTCACAGCAAACATTTCTGCGAGTATTTCTTTTTCCGGATATTTTTTTGTTTCCGATCCAAACTGCGTGATTTTCAAGATTTCATTAATAATTCGTTCATTTGCTCTAAGTTTCATAGAAAAGAAACTGATAATTACAAATCATAGAATTTGTTTAATTTTGAGTTTTGCTGTGTGCTTAAAAGTTTCTGAAGAGAGCTCGTAAAAGCTGACAGCAGTGTTTGCTGTTAGCTTCAAAATCTTATTTCGAGCCCTGCATGGAAATAAATATTTGATTAAACTATCTCTAGATGAATTTCGCATTGCTATATATTCCTTTATTTGCAGTGTCCAAGAAGAAATAGATTGAGAAAAGGCATCTGGAGTAGAAGGGGAAGAACTTTGAATTTATCAGGTAATAATTTGTTCCTGTACCTTGGAGCTAAATGGGCCAATGTCTAAATTTTCAAATTGTGGTAAACTCTAAATTAATGTTTTAAATTTCTAAAAATCGCAGTAAATTTGTACATAAATTGTTTTTTTCGTATTTTGGGTTTTAATGTGATGTTCTTCACTGATTATATATATATATATATATATATATATATATATATATATATATATATATATATATATATATATATATATATTTGTTGGGTTGTATAATTAATGTTCGATCACAGGATAAATGTGTGTTAATTCGTATTACTTTGTAAATGTTTATTGGACGTCATTCGGCATTTTTGTCACTATTCTTCTCGATATCAAAACGCGGATATTTGGCATTGAAATTTTTTTAAATATATTATTTTGAATATGTAAATAAAATAGTCAGTTACCTAACTCAATGCATTTCCTTTCCTTTCATTAGAGATAGAAAGAGCTCAAATTTTTTGCTTCATCTGATGAAATTGGTATATTCCCACACTAATTTCCATTATGTCCGATCAAATTTTAATTCTCGCGCATATATCAAGTCTTTAAAAGGCGAAGTGAACCTCTCCCAACTAATCAAATGACGTCCGGAATTTATTCTCTTTAAATTTAACACCTTCATTCGCTCTTTATCTTTTGTCCTGTTAACTGATGTCATTTAAAGTTCTGGAGAATATTAAAGTTCTGGAGAATATTAAAGTTCAATTGATGTTAATTATGGCTCTTAATTATTTTAATTATGGCGTCCATGGTAGTACTCTAAATACATTCCGTGTAAATGGGGACAGGAGTAGTTTTATTCTGTCTTGTTCCAAATGTTTTCTTACTTTGGTCACGACTCTCCGAAAGTGGGGTAACAGCTCAGTAATTATTTCAGTCATATGACCATGGTTCAAAAATATGACATCGCACAGTTCCAGTGCGGCGTGAATAAACCACCCAATTCTCTTTTTTCAGAAGCTGTCGCACTACCAACGCCCCAACAGTCTGCCGACAATGTGATTTTGTCTGCATTGGAGCTACTCACTGCACATACTACAGATCGAAGGTTGCGGGAGCGTGCCCCGACAGTTTTACAAACTTCTGAGGTCAGTGCTCCATCACTAGCTTTAGTTGCATATTTTTTTGTATAAAATTTTACTGTTTAGTGACAATAATAGAGCATGTGGTAATTTCCTAGTACACGGCCTCCAAATGCGACATTTGTTGAACGATAAAGTTTATATTTTAGTAACCCTAATTGATGATGTAGATAACAATAGCATTATTTGGGGCAATCCTAAATTTTATTGAAACGTTGTTGAAAATCGTACTGCCATTTTATGCACTCGTTTGACTGCTGTGGTTGTATTTACGGATTTAGATATGGATTTGTATGCTGCAGAAGGGTATCTTAATAGTAAACATTTTTGGAAGTTCGAATTCCATAGAAAAAAAATTATTTTATTAATATTTGTCCTGCAATTTCAGAAAAATATTTTTTTTTTAATATTTTCAAAAATATATTGTTTTTAATTCCCTACTAGTTGAGTTTTTAATTTTTTATCACTAAATTTTGTTTTTACGTTTCTTGAACTATATGAAACAAAATTTTAGATTTAATATTTGATGGGGGTAAAATTATATTTTATGTAAATTATTTCTTTTTCTCAACAACCAAAAAAGCAAGAATAATCTCAAATTCTATGTTTACATTTGTTTTTCAAAATATAATCATTTGTCCCAGAGTTTATTCCAAGCTGAATTTTATCAAACATGTACACTCAAATCTCTTTTTTTGCGGTGGATAGGGACAGCATAAAAAAACGCATAAAAAATCGCTTAAAAAATCGCACAAAACTTTACGAGTTGCTATAAAAAATAGTTTTCGCAACACAATTAAAAAGTATTTTTTATGCGGTGGAAAGGGACCGCATAAAAAAAGTCTCACGTAGAAAATGACTCAAAACCTTAAGAAATAACTAGGAATTGCTTTTTTAAACGAAATCAAGACACACGAGGCTTGACAGCTACTTGGAATCTCGCCAAACCTTTAGGAATCTGATTTAGAAAATACACATGCGAACATTTTTAAATATTTTATTTACATATGTACTTATTTTACACATACAAAACTTTTCAAAACGTATAACCATTGTCCATCGCATTTTGACTTTCTTGTGGTAAACTGGTTCAAAATGGCTTTCGTCACTTGAAGATACTACCTCGCACACGTTTAGAGTTGACTTTTTTTCAGTTACCATGTAGTCGGTTATCAGTTTTTTCGACGACTGTTGTTTCACTAGACGCTTGTATGTGTTTCTGTATCCAGATAATCAATTATGTTCCAATTTGATTGACAATTTCATATACCGCACAAAAAAATCCCACAAAAAAAGACCGCACAAAAACACGTTTGAGTGTATACGATAATATTCACACAAAAATGGAAGCGCCACTTTTATTTAAAAAAAAAACTTAGCATTTTAGATGCAGCAGTATGCAAAAAAAAATTAACACTGAGTTATAACAATTTAAAATTTTCAGATGTGAATAAAAAATATTTATACTTTTATACTTGGCAAATTTTTAATTTGAGGAGAACTTTCTTTCAAGTACTTTTGTTTCTCAATAATATTTTATATATATATATATATATATATATATATATATATATATATATATATACAGAGAGAGAGAGATTAAATAGCCATAGATACTGTCGAATTATTACTTCACTTCATATATCTTACTTCTAAGTATAAAAAATAAGATTAAATAAGTGTTCTATTTAACACATTCATTTTTCACAGTCATCCTAGCACTGTCATATAGGTCATTTTATAACTATAACATGTTCACTTGTTCGAACTGCAGTGCTCTTCTTACCCTTTGTCACCTAATATAAAAGCACATAACTTCGGAAATATATTAAGCTCTGAAAGTTTTCATATATGATTAAAAATACCGTAGAAGTAATTTAAGCCAATAAAAAATTGTCGATGTTTTAACATTTTCAGGGTATTATGTCCCTTTAAAAATACAGTGTGTTTAAGAATTAGCTTTAAAACTTTGACACGCAATAACACCTAAAATAAATAAGATAGTTAATTTATGATGCGCGTGCATATAACTGCAATACTTGAAGTTGTGATTGTACACAATTTTTTTTTCGAAACCATTAATAAACTATTCAACGTGTCATTCCAAAACCATGACGTACAAATAAACCATCAATGCACTGAGCATTCTCTTGAGGATGGATGTAGGAAACAACTTTCCTA
The DNA here is from genome assembly GCA_963932185.1 of Troglohyphantes excavatus. Classification (NCBI taxonomy): domain Eukaryota; kingdom Metazoa; phylum Arthropoda; class Arachnida; order Araneae; family Linyphiidae; genus Troglohyphantes; species Troglohyphantes excavatus. The sequence goes on along the minus strand of OZ010666.1, from coordinate 2,942,272 downwards.
CTCAATAAAACCTAAATGAATAGACAGGCAATTTGCAATGCTTGTATATGTAACAGCAACAAATAAATTTTTATTTATAAATCGATTTTTATTGCGTTATTTATGCAAGCATAATAAATTAGCTATCTTACTTTTTTTAGGTTTAATTAATAATTCTTAATAATTCTTAAACGCCTGGTACAAAGTACAATCGGAGGAAAAAATGAACCAGTTTATGTTTTTGAGCCGCTTTTTATCGCAGGGCTAAACTAATTTTGTAGGGAATAAATTATATTACACAATGATATTCAAATATTTTACATAAGGGGCTGTACTCATATTAAAATACGCTCCAATTTTAGTTCGCCAGACCACCCGGGGGGGGGGGGGGGGTCTGCAGACGATCCGATTCCGAATGACAGCCAAGAGTCCAGAACTACAAATAGAGTAGAACTCCATTTATCCGGAGGGAGCAAATGGGACCAAGACCCATCCAGATAATCGAATCACGGCATAATTGAATAATTCACACAAAAAAGAGGTTATTTCTTAGGAGCAGGCCAGCGGTCACAAAATTGATAATTAATTCTACTATGATAATTTCTTTAAAAAAAGATTAAGCATTAAAATATTCCTCAAGTGTTATTGTAAACCTAAATTAAGTAGCTCAATCCTTTTTTTTTTTATTTAAATATTTTTATTTTTCTCCTGCTAGCCAAACGTTATTCAAGTGTATCAACCCGAAAGAATTCATCTGAACCTAGAAGGAAACTTTGAAAGGTTAAAAATACCAGACAACGCACAAGGTTTCGGATACGTCACCGTATTTTCAAAGTTTCTTAGTCCGGAGGTCACTCAAGTGGAAGTGATGGATTCTTACATAAGGGCAGGTCACCAAACTCAGAATTTCAAATTCTTTTTTGACGTTTTACTGTCTCATTGCCCGAATTTGAAATACATTTTATTGGAAACTGGCGTTTGTAAAAAGGATCCAGTCAGCCAAAACAATAGACTCCAAATCATAATAAATTAACTGAGCCAGGGCCGTAGACAGGGGGGGGGGGGACCGACGGGACAAACCCCCCCCCCCGAAATTGTGTGATATTTTTTTCAACACTCCTCTTTCCTCTTCTTTTCCTTTTTTTCTTTCATGAATACAAAAAACTATTTACTTATAGTGCCTAATACCACCGATGGTGTAGAACTATAAAAATTAACTATGACGTCACAGCCAATCAAATTCTATTTTTCTACATCGGCTGGGAGTGTTCGGAACGGAAGTTAGGTGAATTCTCGATGTTTAATATCTTTCGGCACTGAACTGCAAATTGAACTTTCTATGGTCGCGGTTGAAACCATACTGTAAGCAGTGGCGGCGATTCAGGAGGAGAAAGGGAGAGAGGGGGGGGGGGGGGGGGGCGCACTTTTTTCGGATGTTGCCCCTCACTTTTTCAATATTGCACTTTTTAAAAATAAACAAAAACCCCAACCCATTCCACCCCTCTAACGTTTTGTACCACGTAAGGACAAGGAGGAGTCGTCGGCAACTGCAGTATACGATTCCGCCCCCATAAATCTCCGTGGAATCATTTTATGAGGATAAATAGCATACCATCATGGAGAGGACGGTGTGTCGCGTCAACCAGACCTATTATAAACCCATTACGCCCTCTGACTTTCGTGAGTAGAAAGTCGGTCTTAACTGCACGATTACGATTAGACCTTCATAACTCCACGGGTTTAATGGCAGATCAAGATATGGAAATCTACAATCGCGCAAAGGATAGTGAGATGCATCGACTAGGCCGTTATTAACTCATTCCCCTATTAGAGTTTTGCACCGTCTGTAGAGGGTTGTTGCCTTTGACTGCAGTATGCGATTTCTTCCCTCCCCCCCAATAACTCACAGGAATTCAGCCTTTGGGGATAAAAAAAAACTACCATCGTGCAGAAGAAGGCGAGCCATGTCAACCAGGTTGGCCATTAATCCACTCCCTCCTTTGACCTTTATAGGGTGGCCCAAAAGTATTCACGAATAAAATTTTAAGACAATGATTATTATAATTTTTATTTCAAGGTTAAAAGGGATGGTCAAAATATTTATTCCCCCCCCCCCCCTTTCCTCTTGCCCCCGCAATTTTAGCACCCAATCGCCGCCACTGACTGTAAGCAGCCATACTGTAGCCCAACTAATTTTTAAAAGGGATTTTGCGGATATTTTCTTCTCAAGTCGTTATAGAAATGTTAAATATGTTCAAACATTTTATATTTTCTACATATAAAATCAATTTGCGTATCGCCAAAAACATTTTTTTTTTTGCTACTTATCCACTTATTATTGGTTAAAATGGATTTCAAAGAAAAAAATTGTTTTAAGGTAAAAAGGTACATTTAAAATGTGTTTTAAGGTAAAATTAAAAAAAAAATAGCCAAAACACTACAATTCGGCATATTTTAGCATGAACGGTATATGAAGTATAGAGGTAAAAACGGCATCAAATAGTTTAGAAAAGTGTTTAGATACGGTGCGAAAATTATAATGGAAAAGTTTGTCTTCGTGTTTTTTTTTATAAACAGTTTTTTTTTTTGCTACTTATCCACTTATTATTGGTTAAAATGGATTTCAAAGAAAAAAAATTGTTTTAAGGTAAAAAGGTACATTTAAAATGTGTTTTAAGGTAAAATTAAAAAAAAAATAGCCAAAACACTACAATTCGGCATATTTTAGCATGAACCGTATATGAAGTATAGAGGTAAAAACGGCATCAAATAGTTTAGAAAAGTGTTTAGATACGGTGCGAAAATTATAAAGGAAAAGTTTGTCTTCGTGTTGTCGTAACAACGGAATTTAAATTTTCAACCATAACCCCCCCCCGAAAAAAAATCCTGGCTACGGCCTTGAACTGATCACAAAAAATGTGCACATGACTGTGCTATTTTCGTCCACGGTACATGATAGAAGTATCCTGCTAAATAACGGCCATAGTATGAAACCAGGGAGAGGGCTGGATTATTTTGAGCACAATAAAAGAATCACAGCAGAAAACCAGAACTCTCTCCTTTGCCGACAGACAGAAATAGACTACTTTACGCACATTTAGTGCTAGCGGTAGTGTGAGTGTGGACAACCCATATTATTTTTATATTTGTTCATAAGGACAGTTTAATGACGAAAAACCTTTTCACTAAGCAAAAAAATTAACTGCATTTAAAAATAAATTATTTGTATGTTACCAATGTTGAACTTGTTTGTAATACTATCTGCTATAAATTGTAACACTATAATTTTGTGAAGAATAGAAAATAAAGAATGGAAAAATCCGTATCTTATCTCGTACTCGATCTTATGCTTAATCAGAATTGGGCATTTATTTCGCTTTTAGGACATCTCTTCAAAGCAGATTAAAGATTTCATTACACAACCTTTATAATAAAAAAAATAACAAAGTCAGAGGGAGAAGAGTGGGCAGCGTAGTCCACACTTTCTACTTTCCTCTTCACGACGGTGGGTTATTTATTGCCATTGTCTAATTTCGAAAATTATTGGGTGGTGGTCATTGTTTTAGTTGTATTACCTTTACTTGTGTAGTGTGATGCTAATATCTGATGCATTATGCACTACTTGGCACCGCTCGGTTTTAATCCAAGGAACTTCGGCTTGCTGCGCCGATACTCTGCCGATACTCAGGCTAAAGTGATCACTCACGCCTGAGCGGGAGTATCGGGTAGAAGCAATGAACCCCACACTTGTATTGACATAATAAAACATTTTTTTCCCTAACCACTTCACTTTATTTTAAACAAGTCGCCTAGCTTTATTAGCTACAAACAAAGTAGTTAAAGTACAGCAAAAAAAAAAACATATTTATTCTGTGCAGTTAAGCAATGACTATCGTTCAATATTTTGTAACCACATTCATCTGGACATTCCATTGGTAAATTCCTAGATACAGATTTTAAGCCTGAATCAGTCACCAATCTTGTCTGGGTCCGAAGCTACTTTGCACTATCGACCGAGCCAGAAAAGCTCTTTTGAGTTGGAGCAATATGCATGTAAGTGCCAAAATTACCTGCTTGATAAATTAAGCAACACTAATGAGCTGATACCACGCGGAAAGGAATCGGAGTACTTTCGTTAAAAAATTGAAAATTCTTGTCTCGTCAAAAGTAGGGAACGAATAAGACAGTGGTTTTGCCGGAAATCCGGCAAGTTTTTTTTTTCTTTCTTTTTTACGAAAAAATCTTCTTTTAACAGTTTTTGAATAAGCTATTCATATTCATACTGATTTTGAACGTTTGAAAATGTAAATTTGACATATTTTCGAATTACTGATTTAAATTGCAATATATTTGAAGGCTAAAACTAGCTCTCACTAGATTGGAGAACAGAACAATTTCTAATATATAACGAACAGAGATGTAGCTATGAACTCTACACACCACCACGCATGTGGATTGTTGAAACTCGAAAATACTCCAAGATAACGCACCGGTTCAGGTTTAAGGAGAGAGTTATCACTTCACTCCTTACCCACTTGAATAGTCCGAAAAAAATTTAGGAAGAGTCTGCAGAATATGTTGGCAGTACTTCTTACTACTTTCTCTACTTTAAGTACTTTCAGGAAAGTACTTAAAAGCGAGAACGAAAGATAATTGATCGCCACAAAAAAAATCTGCCGCATTTTATTCATCCGGATGTCCGGCATCCCAGCAAAAAAAGTCAGCATGAAACCTTCATCAAAATTGTCAAATTGAAGGTTTTATAAAGGATATTGAAACAAAAAACTGCAGTTTTTTTTGAAGTTTTTAATTTTCCTGCATAAAACCTTTCAAATATCTGCATTTTCCCTTCTTGATTAAAAATTGAAGGTTTTTTGCAGGTTTTTATGAAAGTTTTTTGAAGTTTTTATGAAGGACATTGAAACAAAAACCTTTAATTTTATGGATCTTCAAAAAACCTGCTGTTTTCCTGCATAAAACCTTCAATTTCAAAATTTTGATAAAGGTTTTATGCAGACTTTTTTTGATGGGATGGTAACCGGATATTCGGCACTTCGCTTCCGGATATCGGATAATTACCGGATAGTTAAAAATCAGCCGGATACCAGAGAAGTTACCAGATATCCGTTTCATCCCAAGTCAAAAGTTGTGTCGAACCGATTGTCAAAATTGACGAAATAGCGAAATGCTGAAAAATAATAGTGATATTTTTGACAGTGTGGAATGTTTGGCAAATTAAATAGAGTGGAAGTTTTATCGACTGTTTTATAACTGCAAAAAATATTTATCGTGGCCTTACTTTGGGGGGGGGGAGAAAAGGGGAATAAGAGTAACGCCATACTCTTGAGAAAGGGAGCACAGAAGGTGAAAAATTGCGTAGCGAAATAAATTAACGATGCTTAATTAAATTCCATATTGAAAACGGCCAAAAGTTCTAATAAACAGATTAAAACCACTTTCAAACAATACTTAAAAGACATAAATTGACCTTAACTATAATTATGGTGAACTGAAACAATCCTGTAATATACAATTATTGACGACACACAATACGCTCAAGGTCCAACAAGGTTGGTCTAGTCAAGTATCTTCTAACTATTCCCCAGTGAATATGTAACTTCTTCTTCTCCATATATATTACTCATGTAGAATTAACAATATCCAGTGCAAATTGTTCCATTTGTATGCTACCCTACTATGAAAATAGTTTTTCTACATTCCTGATTTAAATGATTTGTTACATTTAAAACCATGACCTCTTGTTGTATCACTCATATTAAAATCCAAACCTTCCCGAAACAATCCAAAATTCGAAAAGTTGACTCAAATCTCCCCCTACCACTTCTCCCTTCCAAAGTATAAACGCATTTAATTTTGTTAACCTATCTCCTTAATCCATGCCTACAATGACTTGGAGAACTTTAGTAGCCCTGTGCTGAACCTCCTCTAACAAAAAACGAATTTTTAAAAGATGTGGTGACAAAAACTGTACAGCATACTTTAGATGAGGCCTCACCAAACCTCTATACAATGGCAAAATTATATTCTTTTATTTTTAAAGAAAACTGTTCTTGATTAAACTTAACAATTTCTAAGCTTTTGTGATAGCTACTGTACATCGATGATTACATTTAAATAATCTTTTACTAATACCCCTAGATCACTGATTGTATTACTATATTGGATTTTAGTTCCTTGTAAAAAAAAACAGGAATTGATAAGAAAAATAGACTTTAGCTCCTTGTAAAAAAATGAATGAATACTGTGACCCTTGCAGAGCGGATACAACAAAATGATTGGCACATGAATTCAGACTTTTGTTTGACTTTTATGACACATCAGATCAACTTTAAACGGTTACTAAAAGAGGAACTAGTTTATACCACAAATCATAATTAAATTCTGGGAAATGTTAGTTGCATATTAAAATGACAACACTCATTTCGACATTTTCCCGCTAATAGTCATCAGCATTTCACTTTTTATTTATTTATAAGGATTTGAGCATTTTTTAAAAATTTAGAATTAAAATGTTTTTATCAAGAACATGCGTTGCAATATTGTGTTCTTCATTGTGACGTTGGCGTCTTTTACGGTTGCAGTGAAGGCAATATTTCAGACATTTGAATGCATTGGTTGTCGTAAGTATGATCACTAATTTATAAGTTTTGTCTGGAACTTTTTTAAAGTTTACATTATCTAATATTTGTTTTGCACTACACATTATATGACACTCACATTTCAAAACCAGATGGACCGTTTAATAAAATACTAAATAATTTACATTATTTATGGAAAAATTTTATCTTCTTTTTTTACAAATTGGTATTAGATAGACACAAGTCTTAATCAAGTATTAGCTCTATAAAAGAATAATTTGAGAGATAAATTGTCTTCTTATTTTGTATCTACCTGGTTTTGGAACTGATCTATGGGATCTATCTGGTTTATTAACCATGCTATGGGATATATCTAGTTTTGCAACTGATTGTTATGACTTCGCCTACTGATAGATATCTGTAGGAAAATTAAAAATAAATATTCTAATCTGAAAATTGAAAAAAAGTTATCTAACTGATTTTGAAACTAGAAATCTCATATGACTAATAAAGTAACTAGCAGATACTTGTGCTGCTTTATCAGAAAGTTAATCAATTTCATTCATCAATATATTTTATTTATCGCTAATTATTATTTTAATACTACGCTTTTTTATGGGCGGGTTAGCAGCTAATTTAATAAGTGTAAAACAAACGTAGTTCTGTGATATGAGCGTTGAAAGTTTGCAACTCTTGCTTCGGCTCTGATGTTAAGTAGAATAACATGTAACTCAACATTGAGCAACCTATTGAACTAGAACCCACACCACTTGTCCAAACGACAGATCTAGAGGCAAAGTTAAAGAAAATGGTGTTAGTTTATTTATACACAATTAAATATTTTAATAAGTAAATAATTTATAAGGATTTTATATTTACAATTAAAGTTTGGCAGCGTCAAGTTTTGAAACTCTATTATCAACACAACGCCCTAATCATGGTGCGTTATGAAAACGCTGATTCTAGGTTGTAGTTTGATGGCTCAAGAGCAGAATTCGGATAAGCTGCGCAAAATATTCTAGGAGGGTGGCTTTACAGAGAGAATTGAGAATAAATGATACTTTGGAAGTATTGGGTTCGGATGAAATGATCAAAGGTAGATTTTCGGTGTTTTTACACGTACCGATACAAATTTTGCTGCAGTGCTATATAATCTATTGAACATTTTGGCACATACTACAAATCTATTGTGTAAATTTAAGTACTTGAAACACTGATCTCTAACTGTAACTTCTGGATTGGGCAAGGTAGTTTGTCGACTTGAAGCCAGTTAAAGGTTAAGAAACTGTACCCCACTTTCATTTCTAACTCCATATTTCGAATGTTAATGCCAAAATATCCGAATTGTAGTGCTTGTGGTTGTTTTTTCTTTTCCTTTGAAATCCAGTTCGAATTACAATTCTTTGAAATCCATTTTTACCAATAATAAGCAAAATAAAACAATATTTTTGGTGATATACAATCTAATTCTATCAATAGAAAATACAATATCTAAACACATTTAATATTTTTAGAACAATTTGACCTTTAAAATACCCAACAAAATCATTTTTTATATGTAGTTGGGGTACAGTATGGCTGCTTACAGTATGCCTTCAACTGCGCTCACAGAGGGAAATGGTTATGAGCGTTCCAGAAATTACAGTTAGAGTTCAGTGACTCGAAATCAATACTAACAATTGTATAAGTTACAATGAAATATATTCCTCGCACCTTAATGTGTATATTCAGGGGTGCCCATAGGGGGGATCATGGCGCAAGTTGCGCCATCAGAATTTTTGGGGGGGATTTTTTTTCATTGCTTTATTATTATTTTAGGGGGAAATGTTTTGGGCAAAAAATAATTTTGCATACATAATATGTCCGCAGTCACTGGAATTTCAAGCCATTTCAAGAAACGCCTCTGCGACACAAAAGCTGAAGAAATTGTAAAAAAAATTATCTTGCTTGAAAATGCAAGTCTTTATTCTGTTAAAACTAAAAATGCCGTTTTAGGAAGATCTACAAAATAAATTAAAAAATTATCTGATTAATGGCTATGGAAGAAGCTTAGGGTTGTGCGGCGCATGCCACCGCAGAAGACCCCCCCCCCCCCGCTTTTTTTTTCTGGGGAGGGGGGGTAGGGGGGCTAGTAAAAAAAACGAGAAAAATACTTTAGAGAAAAATATCCTATTTTTTAAAACTCCATTAGGATTTTTTTTAATATGTGTTACTCATATGTATATCTAGGACATACACGTTTACTGATCTTTGTCCGGTTCATACATTCAGACTATACACTTCAGTGTTGAGATTTAAATTAAAAAACGCTGTGAGGCAATAACTTTTCCGTTAGGAAGAAGGAATGTAAAAATAATAATAAATATGAAGATTGCTATAATCTCCAGACTGCAACAAAAACTGGAAAAAACGGTGACTTTAACAAAGTTAATTCTTTCGTTTGTTAATATGTGGCATATGTTTAAAAAAAAAACTGCAGTGATGGAAGTGATACTTTTTAAATTTAAACTTAATAAAATATATAGTAAATTTTGTTACTGAATTGACGAACTAAAGAAAATTTCGTACCTCAACCCCCTCCTAATTTTTTCTGATGCTTGTATTACACATTTACAATCGATTTTATTTTCTCGTATTATCTATGTATCTTCTACCAGCACACAGACAGCTAACAGACATGTAGGAGCCACTTCTGTCATTACAAAATAATCATGGCTCAAAAAAAGCAAAACAAAAATAGCAAAAGGAAGTAGGCACGACCATAGGTCTCGATTTTTGAGCGGGAAACATATTGGCGCCGATATTTGTCTACGTTGAATATTATGAAAGCCAAACCGAACTTTTAGAACCCCCGCTACTATGAGCGTAGGTGGTTTTATTATATTCGAGTTTCGTCTTGGCGTCGAATCAGTTTAAATAATTTCAATGGATACAATAAAAGAACGGATAATATATTTTAGTCAGCAAGAACGAATGTTTTTTGTGAACATGCAGTTTAAATGTGGAGCAAAGCTGCAAATATTTAAATTGTAAAACAAAACTAAATGAAAAGTATTTTCTGAGTTTGATAAACTGTACTGGTAAGTGGATAAATATCATACAGCATTTTTAAATTAAATTTTAAATTTAAAAGATTTCTTAAAATTCGATAAAATAAAGTTTTTGCATTTGATAGTCATATTTAAAATAGCCAAAAATTTTTAAACAAAATCAATAGCGTTCAGTATTTTGCATGAATTTCCTTGAGATTTTTTTTTGATCTTTGTGTTTACCTGTCTATTTTGTTGTGGTTTAATAGATTTTTTTTTAAATAAAACTTTCACAAGTTTATTCATTACATATAATCTGTACTTTAGTTCATGTTGACATCTCTAACCGTTAAGACATGAATTTTCCCACTTTTTCATAAATATTTCTGTTTGACCATATATATGTAGCTGTGTTTTATATTTACAGTTTTGTTTATACCATTAGGTAAGAGAAAGTATACAGTAAAAAACAGATATTCTAAGGCCCATTCTACACGGACGCTATTTACGCCGCGTTGCATTTTGCAGAAGCATCTGATTGGTGCATTCAAACCACGTGGTGGACAATCGCAGAGTTATCGCAAAAGCAAACGTGCGCAATTAACGTCCGCGTAGAATGGGGACATTATTAAAGCGCATTAGCTTTTGTAGATGGCCCTGTGATTGGGGAATACAAACTATGTGGTTTACATATACACTCGTAGAACCATTTGTATCTAACGCGAGTAAATAACATTTATTTTATTTCTTTGATGTCATGATGTGTTTTTTAAAAAAGCTGTTTTTTATATTTCAGTCAGAAAGCTTTTCTTTCTTATATATAAAGTATTTAAGCATTTTCAGTGGCATTTGGATGACATGTAAGAGGCCATTGTTTTCCGAGCATTTAGGGTAAAACCTATTTACATCATGTGTTTCTGCTAATTAAAGTGATTTTGCATATATCACTGACAAATGTAATAACATATAATATTGTAGGTAGTTATTTTAGTCTAAATGGAGCGATTGCAAGGGTTTTTCTGAAATTGAAGAATCAGAGATTACCGTCAGCATTTCTATAGTAACTATTTTTAGGTGTTTACAAAATTTAATTCCAAAACCAGGATTTAAAATTTTTAAAATATACATTTGTAAATTATATTTTCTGGTGGAATTGAAATCAAAACCTTAGACAAATCGATGACATTTTGTAGAAAACAACAGATTTTTAGACCATAACAAAGCTGCGGTTCTTAAACCGGAATCGATCGATTCTTAGCGGACAGACAATAACAAGTTTTATGGAATTTATTATGAATTAATTAATAAATTTCTGAAATTACAATTTTATTCGAAAAAATTATGTTATCCGAATCTCCGACCATATATTTTACCTACGAACCTGACTTTAAGCACCATTTGTTTGTATCAATGAAACGTTATAAAGAGATGCGGAGAGGAAGTTTAATGCAATATATAAGTTAATGTATATAAGTTAAAGTATAACCAAATTTATATCTTGATTTTATCTCTTAACTGATTTATAAAATGCGAAATGTGGAGCTTTGTGTGGATTCAGTTGAAAATTTTAGATTCTAATAAAGTTATATGTTTTAAATTCGTTGGGGCATATATATATATATATATATATATATATATATATATATATATATATATATATATATATATATATATATATATATATATATATATATATATATTGGGGGGGAGGGGGGGGGGGATTTGCGCCATTGAGCTTGGGGGGGATGGGCACCCCTGTGTATATTTGTTGTTCCAAATGTTTTGAGAGCCCCAGTTGCTCAGTTGGTAAGGCGTTCAGCTACTAATCAGAGGATTGGTGGTTCGAATCTGTGAAATGGACTTGACATAAAAAAGTAGTGATTTTGCAATCGGCGGGTTGCCAGCTTCGCTACAAAAATACTAGAAAGTCGTCCAGAATATCCAACAAATTATACTGGCGTGTATACGAGACTGGTGCACGATAAACCTGATCGGGGTCCAAAGTCCCGACATCTATTGAAGGCGTTGGGTGCCAGTTCAGGTGTTTCCTTGTCATCTGACCATGGTTATAAAAAAATAATGAGGTGCATGTATGAATGTGTATGTGTTCCCGGGTCTTTCCTTCGAGATTGATCCCGAACCGTCGCCAATAGCCCACTGTGCAGCTCTAGTGCGACGTTAATTAACATAACCAAAACCAAACCAAATGTTTTGAGACAATGTTGGTGTTCCTCTACATCCCAAGTTCAAATTTTAAACTTCAAATGAGTGTTGTGTGTCTTGAAGAAAATTTAACAGTGTACTTCAAGTCTTTGCAGAAACGTAGTAGTAATTCTCGTCTTTGTCTTTCAGGTTTCGAGCCTCAAATAATTAAAAAGTATTTTAAATGCCACACAATTCTACCAGGGCGGGTAAGTGATCGTGAATGAAATGTATTTTTAATATATCTCAATACTGTCTTCAATTTACTTTTTTGAGGGAACCTCCAGCTCGACACGAAGGAGACATTGCAGGGGGAGGAGAGAAATGGCAGCTTTTAAATTTTTTCTCCGTCCCTTTTCCCACCTAAAGACCATTCTACACGAACGAGTAAAACGCGCGTGATCTTATCAGAGATTCGGTAATCAGTACCACTTGATATGAATTCTCCAAACATCGAGAATCTCACGTGCGTTATACTCGTTCGTAATGTTAAAAATAGGTACTTAAAAATAAGTAAAATGTACTCCTTTTTGATTACATTCGATGTTTAGCATAGCTCCGAATACATAAGTTTCAGTTTTGAAAAAGACATGTACTCAAAAATGAGTAAAATTCAATAAATAGAAATAAATAGATTAAATAAATAGAAACAATTACAACCAAGACTTACCGGGAATCGAACCCATATCCTTAGGCAACGTAGTCCAGTGCTTTATCTGTCGTACTACCAGGGCGACGTGAAGAAGATATAAACAGAAGAAATGATCAAAAGGTGTGCCAAAGAATGGGAAGAAAGATATTTGAGTCGTAATAACTCAGTTTCTATTTAAGCCATCGACATCAAATGATGTGGAAAACCATCTTCTGAATACCGATTTTAAGTTTGTCAGGTCGCTTTGTTAAGATGACTTGAACAGAAACTGAGATTAACCATATTAAATTTTGTTGCAGTATGCAAATGGCACGGAGAAAGTTTTTGAACGCAAAGATGCTCTGGACAAATTTTGCAAATATACGTTTACTATTTCTCATAAAGCTATACCATGGTAGCGCACAACATGAAATGCTTTGACGGTCAGTTTGTTCTTCGTTGGCTGCTTGAACAGGGCAAAAAGCCAAATGCAGTTCCTCAACTTTCGAAAGTCCTAAGCATAGAGGTTTCCACATAAAAAATACGATTGACAGCTTCCATTAGCTTTTTGCCAATGGCCCTTTCAAAATTGCCAAAGACATTTGGCCAAACTGAACTGGCTAAAGAGAACTTTCCCCATTCGTTCAATAGGGAAGAAAACCAATCGTATGTTAGATATCTCCCTGCGCAAGATTTTTATCACCCAGAAACTACTATTTTAAGTTTGCTGAGTTTGCTTAAATTTTAAACTTACTATTTTGAGTTTTCCAGGTCGCTTTGTTAAGATTTGTTAAGAACAGAAGCTGAGGTGAGCCATATTAAATCACACTCGGGGAAGTACGATTACTTAAACTTGAGTACGCTCATTGCTCATTTACGATGCAATTGTAATCAAAGAAAAACGAGTATATTCAGGTACTCATTTTTAAGCACCTTTTTAAAACTAAAGATAAATAACAAATCGAAAAGATGGATCTGTCTGATTTCGAAATTAAATGTCTCATTTAATATAATAAAAGCATGGTTTTTACAATAGTGTTTTTTAATTATTTATGAAATTCAACTTTTAGTGACGAATATTAGTTTACACAAACTCGCTTGTGAAGAATAATAATGTTATTCATTTTCACATTGTTTCATTGTTATACTTTTATTGCAGATCCGGGTGAGCGGGGAGAAATGCATCCGGAAAATAACAAATTCGAAAAATCGCATCGAGCAGTGGATGGAAATTTGCACGTCAAGAGACAAATTCTTAGAGGTATTTTGGGATGTTTCAAAGGCAATAGCCCAATTGCGGCCGAAGGGAGTCAGGTTTACTATATTCTCAAAGAAGAAATCAATTCTTTATAGCCCAGACAAAAGGTTGCCATGGGCCGCAATTGGAACTTTCCGGTTTAAAATGTTAGACTTCTACACTTTTAAAAATTTCAGTTCAACGATGTACCATACTTTGGTGCAAAACAAAGGTCTACACCATATTATGGTGGAATCTAGGTTGAACCAAAACTCCTTTATAAAAAAAAGCGGAGGTTTCACCTATAATTGGTTCAACCTCTTTAACTGTAACCGAAATTTTCACTGTCGCTCATCAACGAGTACCTCCAAGAAAGACAATGACGAACTTGAGTCTCCGTGGCCCAGTGGATAAAGGCATTCAGCTTTGAATCAGAGGATTCCTAGATCGAGCCCGATCGGTGACAAGTTGTCATTTGCGATCGGAGGGCTGCCAGTTTCGCTACAAAAATACTTTTACTGAAATACTGAGAAAACTGAAATTTTGAGTTTTATGCAACGTTATGAGTTTTGGTGCAACGTAAAATGGTGAAACTACGCACCAAATGTTGGTTTCAGATAAATAGGCACCAAATTTTGGTGCAAAGTCGTAATGATTTTTAACAGTGTAATCTGAAATAATATGTCACACAACACATCATACACTATTACACATTATTACGACCTTGCACCAAAATTTAGTAAATCAACAACGCAAGTAATATATAAAATGGATTAAGGCATAGAAATTAAATCTAAAAGATGGGTGTTACCTTTTTGTCAGTTAAGTACTTCCATTTAATATATACAATAAGATGCATAATTTTATTTTCCCACAGATAACATGATGACTTTTGATTTGGTTAACTAACGTCGCACTAGAGCTGCACATTGGGCTATTGGCGACGGTTCGGGGCCTATTTCGAAGGAAAGACCCGGGAACGATGCCTCGTATTTTTGAACCATGGTCAGATGACGAGCACAACACCTGAGCTGGCACCCAACGCCTTCAATAGACTTCGGGACTTTGGACCCCGATCCGATTATATCGTGCACCAGTCCCGTATACTCGCCGTTATTTTCTTTAGATGTTCTGGACGACATTCTAGTATTTTGGTAGCGAAGTTAGCAACATCACTATTTTTTAGTCTAGTCCATCGCAAGATTTTGAACCGGGGACCCTTGGATTCCAAGCTGACGCCTAATCCACTCGGCCACGGAGGCCTCCAATAACATGATGACCTAACCCCCCCCCTCCCCCACCCCCCCAAAAAATATTTTTAAAATTATAAATTGTATACGTTCCTCCTATATATATATTTTCTGTCTTGTAGGTATTTCTGTGCACCGATATCGAAAAGAACACGCCGGTAAGCAAACAATTATTCACTGTAAGAAATACACATCTATACAAATAAAACCAAATTAGTTTACTCAAAAATTTTAATAAAAATATCTGCATTAGTACAAAATATTTTTTTATTTATTATTAGTAAAATCTAGTTTATATGTTGACTTACTTTCAAGCGACATATGTGTTAAAAATAAAGTGTTGCTGTATCGAAGCATGAGCAGAGGACACAAATATATGAAATGCTTTTTTCAGTAGAGAAAGAAATTATTATAGACATTAGTCGCCAACAAAAATGTCACCAACAGAAAAAAGTTACCCTTATGCCCAGAAAGTTTAAATTGCGTCTAACGACTTGATTTTTCTCGGTGATATATATGTTCTTTTAGAATAAGGTAACCCGCGCAGAACATCAATTTCGGACGCAATCTGACTATTTGGTTTATTTCAAGAGTTTACACGCATAGGTGCCGAATTTCCTATCAAAAGAGACCATGCTTGTCTTAATCATTCTATATGTCACACAATTTTAATATCGCAATTAATCACCCATGAGCAGCTTAATTGCAAAACGACTTTTCTCTATTTCGTAGAAGTTACGGTCGCTGTTAAAAATAGGTGCTCAAAAATAAGTCAATTGTACTCATTTTTGATTACATTCGATGCTTCTCATGGCTCCGAATAAACAAGTTTAATTTTTGAAAAGACATGTACTCAAGCAAAAATGAATAAAATGAGCAGGCAGTAGCTTGCCTACATAGGCTGCCATCATAAATCACTTTCAGTAAATTTCGATAATTACAACCAAGGCTTACTGGGAATTGAACCCATATCCTTATGCATCGCAGTCCAATGCCTTATTCGTTGTACGACCAGAGCGACGCGAAGAAGTCATAATCGAAATAAATTATAAAAAAGGTGTGCCAAAAGAATGGGAAGTAAAGTAATCGAATTGTAATAACTAAGCAATCGACATCAAATAATATGGAAAAGCATAACTTTATTTGAAGTTTGTTTCATAAGAATTCGTTGAATAGATATAAAAGTGTGATATTTTACCTGTACAGCAGATTTTCCTCCTGTACTGTGTAATGTAGTAATTATATTTTCTGCTTATTTGGGTTCGTTTTTATTTTCAGGGAGGAAATGCTGAAAAAGTATGTTTTTTTTATTATAACTTGAAAACTTTTCATAAAAATATGAGTTTGCTTGTCTTTGCGCATTCGAAATGAAATGATTTGAATCAATACACAGTGCGAACGGAAGTACAGGACAATTTTTTTAATGTAATACAAAATCACGTTTGGACTAAAATTCTCCTCACATTGAAAATAATTTTTTTTTAAATTTTAATTGAAACTTTCACTTTGTCAAATTTCAAACATAAAATGAAATTTCAAAAACTCAAGCAAATTTGCAGATAATTTATTTTGTTATACAGATTTTATTTTGGTCAATCTACTACCATGTTTCAACGTTTTCGTTTTTTGATGCTTTTGTCTGACGTCTATCAGGTACAGCGCCATCTATAAATAAAGCACTGAACTAAAGTTTTTATTTGCTTAAAAATCCTTTTTCGTTGTGAGAAGGTATATATATATATATATATATATATATATATATATATATATATATATATATATATATATGTAATGACTTAATTAAGTAGGAAGAATCATGATTGAGAGTTTTAAAAGTGCAGTCATGAAAATATGCAGTTCAGAAATGGGGCCGATTATTCACATAACAAAATATTTATTAGCATCTCTTCAGAGTCGCTCGCTTGACAGACTATTGGTATGAGCGTACAAAACAGAATGTGTCTCCCAGAGGGGAGTTCTCACTTATATACGTAGGGATATTTTACAGACACGTGGATTTTAGGGACTTTGTTGAGTTGAAGACACTAGCATGAAAATGGGGAAACTTATTGGCAAACTTCCAATAGGGAATTTAAGGTGGCATAATAGAAATTATCCCTCTCGTGTTACTCGTGGGAATGGAATGTGAAATCACGAAGAAGTGGGGTTATAAATTATGACACTTAGTGAGAATGGCTACTATATGGGAAATAAGAGTGAAACCACATGTGAAAGAGGGGGTCTGGGGAATGTGAGTTTCTCGATAGGGGCGATATACTAATTAAAGTTCTATATATTTAACGTTATAGTAGAAAGGGGTCTAATTTAATACAACTAGCAGGGGTGATTTAAAATGGTGTTGGGAGTTAGAAAACTATCATTTCATATATATATATATATATATATATATATAGATGAACATTAAGTACAAATGTGACGAATTTTCTTTTATTGTAGATTATGCCTTAAACGTTCGTTGTACTACCACAGTGACGTAAAGAAGTTATAAACATAAGTATTGTTAAAAAGGCGTGGTAAAAAAATGGGAAGTAAGATAATTCAGTCGTAATAACTGAGTTTCCATTTAAGCAATCGACATTAAATAATGTGGAAAACCATCTTCTGAACAACTATTATAAGTTTGCCCGGTCGCCTTGTTAAGACGGCTTAAACAGAAGCTGATTAGCAATATTAAACCATACTGCTCATTTATGCGGAAGTACGAGTACTTAAATTTAAGTACGTAATCGCTCATTTACGATGCAATTGTGCTAAAAAAATCGAATACGTCCATGTTCTCATTTTTAAGCACATTTTTTTTTACAGTGTACGGTCTCATTATGCTCCTGATGTTATTTTTGCTGATATTTCGGTCGATCATGAGTTACTGTGGCGTAGTATAAGGACGGGAAGATTCTCAGTGGTTGCGTGATGTTATGAAAGTTTGTTGAAAATTTAATGAAATGTCTTTTACAAACTTTGATGTTACTTTTTATGGAAATCGCCATCTTAATGGAATGTTTGGTAAAATACACAAAAAGAAAGCTTTTAGTATTATTAAATGTAAAAAAAATATCGTAACACGGGGAGTTAAAGAGGGGATGGGGGATAAGGCTAACGTGATAATGCATGACATGGGGGAAGGGGGTCTAAACAGTTGAAAAATAGCGTTACTTCATAAATGAACGATCTCTACAAGATCTCGTCAATACTATTAGGCCCATTATTCTACACGGACGAGTTAAACGCGCATCGCATTTTGCAGAAACCTCTGTGATTACAAACCACGTGGTTTGAATACACCAATTATAGAGGCTTCTGGAAAATGCGACACGCGTTTATCACGTCAGTGTGAAATGAGCCTGATAGTTGCTCAAATCTTGTTTAATAAATACTATGAATTCATATGTATGCATGTATACTTTATTTGTTTTCTTTCAGAAAGAAAAGATGGCTATGTTTAAATACCTTGTAAGTATCAAGTGGTGGATTCTTTGAAGAATCTCTTAGTAAAATTCATAATCATAGAAATTGAAGTCAGTTTCTACCTGTATTCCACATTAGTAATGTAAAGATTTTGTTTTTTGAAGGCTTGTGTTTATCAAATAAAAAACACTGAATGTATGGACGAGGGTAAAGGACAACTTAAGTAAGTATTTCAACGAAATTTCTAGAACGTTGAACAGGGTGGCACTCCGCCAAGCCATCTAATTCAATGTCGCCAAATAAGATTCCATTTCAGTTTGTCAGTTTTACACTTCGAGCATGGAACCTTTGTAGTAGAGGAGTCATGACGTCACTCTCGCTAACATCAAAGCGAAGCCAACATGTATGGCCTCAGACACGTAGTTAATTACGTCATTCCATTCATAAATTTTCACTGCTACACATTTCCCAATTCATCAGCCACTCACGGGTATTTTTTTAATTCAGAATTTTGAAGAGATGGCACGTGATATGGGCTTTTCGCTCTGAGATGTGGGCTTCACGATTATGACGTCATATTCTCTCTACTACAGACCATTCACGCTTGAAGGTTTTACACGAATTTAAGTAAACCATCGCCATAATGACGTCAGGTAAGCTTTCCATTTTGCATCTCTTATAGGTTTAATCTACAAAACTTACGCCACCCATTTGTTTACGTTACATCAATATTTCGGTGTTGGAGAATCCCTAGGCTTTTCACACAAAAGTTGGCTACGAGAATTGATTTGGCGGAGTGCTACTGTATTTTTAATTCTTTCTCAGTGAAATTTGACTATTAAAAAAGGCATGAACTATAAAACACTGTTGAAACAAAATCATACGAAATGCAAAACGATCAAAGCAATGAATGAATTTTTGATACCTATTCTAAAGGTTTTATATTGTCTTTGTGCAATTTTTCAAAATAATTAAAAATATAAAATAGTAAGATATACAGGGTTCCAACTTTGACATGCAATAAAACCTAAAAGAAATAAAACAGTTCAGTTATGGTGCTTGTACTTGTAGCCGTAACATATGTTTTTTTTTATTTGTACGAAATAAAACTATCCCTTTTTGAGCGCTGGAATGAACTGTTATTTTATACATGGTTTAAGAAGAAAACATCGATCCGACGTTTTTACGATTCCACAACAAATTCGATACCTTCGTAGTCTGAGCATCTAGCGCAAAACCGACGTATTTCACGGAACGATTAATGGATTTCTCTGACATTTGAAATTGGCAATAGCCCAATTGCGGCCGAAGGGATCGGGTTACCATATTCTCAAAAAAGAACATAATTGTTTATCGCCCAGACAAAAGGTTGCCATGGTCCGCAATTGGAACTTTCCGTTGAAATTGACATCTCAGTCATCTGATAATAGTTCGAAATTCCGTCAGAGTGTTCTTGGGTCTTTCCTTCGGGATTATTAGCGGTATGTTGGTAATAACCCATTGACCAGTACGATATAATGTATTTTGACCTGCGTGTACGTCTTTAAAATCGGTACGAATACACGCCCGAAAGGAGCAGTTGTTACCCTCAAAATTGACTTCAAGTCAACAAAAGGGCTTGCCCAATCCAGAAGTTACAGTTACAGAACAGTGAGTGGACCGCGCAGACCAGATTGGTAATTAATCATTCTTCTTTCTGACCTTTGTACCGCGTGGAAAGAATGAGAAAAAGTTTTGCCAAAGAAGCAGCAGGCTGAGCAGAAGTGCGTGCAAAGTATTAGCGAACCAAACCTTACGGCACACAGTGTCAAGTGTGCCCGTCCGAATTTATTTGATGTTATATCATATACACTATAATATATACACAATTCAGTTTTTATTCTATTTATACTCGATTCTATGTATGATGTACAATTCTAATAAACCTTTATGTTCTCGACTCCAGGAAAGTAAAAGATGACCCTCAACCTATTTTACCCACTGTCAAGCCATGAGGAATATATTATATGAACATTAAAATCTTACTATAATTTTATACAGGTGAGTCGAAAGCATATTTGCAAATCCAGAAATACCATCATTCGTGTATTCAGCAGTTCTTTCGTCCTTTTCTAATAGTGCTTACATATAATCAAATAATCAATATTCTTAAAAATATATCTTCGTTTGATCACATTTGATTTACTAAAAGAATTAATAAATGTGGATGTATAATAATTAAAGTATGGAATGTGTTCATTTAAATCCTTTATCACCCCTTTAACTATTGAACTTCGACTTATTAAAGTGCTATCTGGTTATATAAAGTGGCTATTCGACAAGACCACTTATATAACCCCTAGTGGAAATTTAAGTCAGCGTTCCTATGACTAAAAAGGCCTCCAGTGTCCCAGTGGATTAAGGCGTTCAGTTGGTAATCAGAGAATTTCTAGTTCGAGCCCGTGCGATGGACTTGACAAAGAAAAGTAGGAAAGTAGTGATCTTGCAATCGAAGGGTTGCCAGCTTCGCCACAAAAATACCTGAAAGTCGTCCAGAACATCCAACAAATTATACTGGCGTGTATATGGAATTGTTGCGCGCCAAATTTGATCGCGGTCCAATGTCCTGACGCTTATTTATGTTGCGTTGGGTGTCAGCTCAGGTGTTGTTCTCATCATCTGACCATGGTTAAAAAATACGTGGCATCGTTCCCGGGTCTTACCTTCGGGATAGGCTCCGAACCGACCGTCGGTATGAATGAAATGCGTAAAACAATCGTTTGTTTGCTTGTGATTTCCACTGTTACTTTATGAAACGTACTAAATAGCAGAGATTCCCCTTCCGTTAGGTGTAAAAAGATACATCAAACAAAAAGCGTTATACGCTTTCTATTAATAGCATTCGTGCTCGTAAGGTGTCTCTTCATACTAAATTGCTGCTTTTCAGCAACTTTTTAATTTACTATTCTTATGCTGATTCCGTAGATTACCGGAAAGGGGCGCTGTAAGCGGTATAATCGTGTAGCGTATAATCTTTGCATTATTCGTCGACACCAATATTTTAGTAAAACTGATGGCGCGGCGTTCAAAAGTTAAGGAAGAGAGAAAAGATTTTTGTGGAATTTAGTTAAGTAATATCTGGATAGTAACTTTAGAGGAAACATCGATCAGTTGAATTACATATTGATGTTCTTTAATAAATTAATAAGTAGTACCTCGATTATCCGACCTAATTCGGACCGGAGGAAGGTCGGATAATCAAACATTCCAGATATTGGAGAATCACCAATCACACACGAACATATAAATTCAGTCCTTCATAGTTGGCTTTTTATCTTTATATTTACGGGGCTTGTAAACAAGTTAGGACTGTTACAGGTGGAACGGATGCAGACGCGAGTTAAAAATGTGTCTGTGATTCAAGAATACAAATAACGTGGTAACCACATGGTTTATATTATCGAATCACAGAACCATCTGAATCCGCTTCGTGTAACAGGCCTTTTAATTAGAGTAAAGAAAAAAATTAATGAAAGGGATTCCGTTTTGAGTGAACCGAATATTTCCTTGTTGAGAAAATAATTTTTTTATGTTGACTAAAGAATGGTCGGTTAGCAGAGACTTCCGGATAAAAGAGGAACGGATAATCGAGGTTCTACTTACACAGAAAGTTGTATACAAGATTTTTATAATATTAATTATCCTATAATCAAAATATATGATGTGAATAATTATGTTTTTCATAATTAACTTTCCTTTATTTCAGCAGCAGGCATTTGGATTTCCGAAATACCCTTCTCTGGAAGAAATTAAAAACAAATATATCTGTAAGGAAACAATAAACACTTTCCAAGTTTATTGTAACCTTCTTTCGATAATAATAATATATTTAAATTGATAAAAAAATATTTTTTGGCACATGTCAGTTTTTTTTATTCTTATTTACTATTTACAATGTTCAAATTAAACCGTGATATCGTCGTTGACGCTGCAAAAGGTCGTAAGTCTGATCGTAGCTATTTCCAGGAGAGCAAAAAGAATTGTTTGCTTGTGACGATTCCATGATATACCTATATTTCATTTGGTTGTTTCTTTTAATTGGATAAGCTGATGATTTTAATTGGCACTAGGTAAAAAGACAAAATGCCACATATAGCAATAATTAAAAAAAATGGATTTTTTTTACATACGATATTTCGCTTTGTCATCGACGATATTCCGAAACACAAGTTGTAATTCGGATACTTTAAAGGAGTGTTTTTAACTTGACTTTGAGACATCCCTTATACACAAAAAAAATTATTTACAAAATACCTGTATTAAAACTGAAATCAGACGTGAACATACATAAAAAAAATACATAATAGTGCAATCGATAATCTCTTTCCTTGGCGCCTTTGGTTGGCGCACCGAAGTCGGTTAAAAAGTTATCTTTATATAATTATACAAGACTGAACCTAAAAACGGACTTCTATTTTCTAACTATTTTATATAGAATTCCTATACCAATCACTGCATTAATTTTTTTTAAATAAATTTTATGCTGTTTCTCGTTTAAGAAGCACAGTGCAAGAAGCACAGTGCAAGAAGTCCTCTGGAACCAAATCTCGGATCGGTCTCAAATGCAAGTTTTTGGGATCTTGACAGTTTCCTAGAAAGTCTTTTTGTTGTAACTTTTTATTTGTGACTGTAATCCATCGGATGTTGCATCGACACTTCAATGGATTATCTGTAAAATAAGCGTAAAAATCTTTCTAACATGGATAATTGAATAAAATTTTAAAAAGCACTTTCAAAGAAACAAGATGCGGTTGTCCCAATAAAGTACTTAAGTAAAGGAATTTACGAACAAGTTGAAAAATGTGGATTATTTCATATCAATTTTATACCTTTTACAACTTTTTTAAATCGGTGCCCGTATTTAGGAATGTTTTTTGTAAATTGGCACCAACTTCAGAAAGTTGTAATAAGGATAATACTGATATTAAATAATTCAATTTTTTTTATCTCGGTCTTAAAATTAAAAATTATTTTTTACTTTTTAGCGCATTTTTCTTATTTTTTTTTTTTTTAATATTTTATTTTTTTCCTTTTTAATTTAGAGGGGAGTTTTGCACCCTATTATTCACTATGAAATTCAGGTTGTTGTTGATCTCATTCCTTCCAAGTCCAAGATCCGGTTTAATAAATGCCGGGTAAACAAAACTATATTGTCTCAACAATGTATATTTTAAAATAATCCTTTTCCATGCTAATAAATGCGGGTGAACGAAAGTGCATTGTTCTGCAATCTTTATTCAACTATGAAAATATTTTGAAATTGGATAAATTGTTTACAAAAAAGTCCGGTCAATCGATCCCGGATGTTAGATTTCGGGATATATAACATCCGGGATAACCAACCTTTTAAAAAAAATTGTAAATGTGGATTTTTCTCTATTTAATAAAAAAAGAATTTTCGAAATCAGGCAATATTTTTCCCAAATGGTCTGGTTAATTGAGAATTTCGGATAATTTAAATGCCGGATAACCGGATATTTTTTTTTCAAAAGGTGCTCAATTAAAACATCCCCTATCCAACAAAAAAAATAAAATTTCTAAATATCTGAATTAAAACAGAAATCTTGCGCGAACATACCAAAAAAAATTAAATAGTAATACATAACAGTCAAATTGATAACCTCTCTCCTTTTGGCAAGGTTTGGCGGTATTGATTGGCGCGCTTTTCAGTCATTAAAAAATTAAACATCTTATATTCAAGATATATTTTTGAGATTCCGATTTTGTTTTCTTAAATACGTGTTTCTGTTTACCTATCTTCTACATTCAACTATTCTTAATTTTCTTAAAAAACTCAATTTTTCTGTTTCTTGTCTTGTGCATTTATAACATTTAAAAGGGGAATATTACTTTAAATCGTTTTTTTTTCTTAGTGTCTGGTTTTCTTTTATAATAAGTTCTTCGAAACGCTAAGGCTTTTTTTTAAACGAAATTTATAATTTTTTTGACGCATATTGTAAAATATGTGTATATTATAAATTAGAATGCGAATTAGTTCTATGAGTATTGGTTTTTTTTTAAACACTAAAAAAAAAATTGAGTTTTAAGGAAAAAATTTGCGTTTTGATGAATAACTAATCAAATACATGTAGTATACAAAATGTAGTGCAAATTCTTATACATTATAGTTAAAAAACCTTTTTAAAAATTAACGAAAAAATATAAATATTTAAAAAGGCCTCAGCGTTTTTTTATTTAATTATAAACATTCAAAAGGTTAAAATTTTGAATAAAATACAAACAATTATAGATTTTTGTATTAAATAATTTTGTCATATATAAATTTAAATAATATACATTAAAATTTTGTTTCAAAAATAAAAACAAGTATCAATGATATCGTGTCCCTTTAAAATAATAATAAACATTCATTGACAATTCGGCCTTACAAAGAACAAAACAAATCTTTCCGAAACATAACAAAATAAAAACTACTGATCTCTAACTCAAGACATTTTGTTGACTTGAAGCCAATTAAAGGATTGAAACTGTACCCTACTTTCATTGCTATAGCAGTATTTCGTACATTTTACCACAATATTTCGTACATTTTTTACATTAAATAAGCGGACATGTATTGCTTTTGGCTGAGTTTTTTTTTTTTTTTTTTTTAAACCCATTTTAAATGCGATGTGATATTAAAATAGAAAGTCAATTGGAAGTAAAAGTCGAAGTGGATAAATAGCAAAAGCAAAAACTATATTTCTGCCAATATAAAAATTAATTAATTCTATAAAAAGAAAATATAATTTCTGTGTACATTTGATATTTCTAAACGTTATGTATTTAAAGAACACCATTAGGAAAAATTATTTGGGGTACACTATGGCTGCTTTCAATTGGCTTCTACGGTTTCCATAGAGAAAACAAGTTTGAACTTCCCAGAAGTTACAGGTAGAGTTCAGTGTCAAAAACTCACCATCAAAATGGAACACTAGTAAGTTCGGAAACACTGGTCCAAAGATATTTTCTGGCATCTCCTTCAAAAAGTTTCCTTCCAAATAAATATATTTCAGATCTGGCATTTCACTGAAGATGTCTTCTGGTAACGAGGATAGGCGATTCCCACTAAGTGAGGACATACAAAAATAGTTCTAATTAAATAAGGTTACAATTTATTACATTTAAATGAAGAGAAATGTATCGCCAACGATTGGCGTGTTTGGTTTGGTTTGATTAATGAACGTCGCAGTAGAGCTGCACAGTGGGCTATTGACGATTGGCGGGAATTTCGTTTAAGAACAGACCCGTAATAATAAGTGTTTATCCATACACGGTAAGGCCCATAATTTTAACACATTCGCCAAGAATTGTATTTGATCCTATTCAATTATATTCAATTGTATTTAATCCCATTCAATTGTATTTAATCCTGTTCGATCCGAATGAAGGCACATTCTGCATGCCCCCCCCCCCCCT
This sequence comes from Troglohyphantes excavatus, assembly GCA_963932185.1. Taxonomy (NCBI): domain Eukaryota; kingdom Metazoa; phylum Arthropoda; class Arachnida; order Araneae; family Linyphiidae; genus Troglohyphantes; species Troglohyphantes excavatus. The sequence continues at coordinate 2,916,461 of OZ010666.1, read as the reverse complement.
CCCCAGACAATAAAAAATTCATTTGGCCTTGATTTTTCTTTAAAAAGTTATTTTTTGTTTGTATTAGAATGCTCAGTGAGTTTACACACAACTCGCCCACAAATGCCATAACTTTTTTCTTTTTTAAAATTTACACAAATGTTTATAAATTTGAATCATTTTAAAAGCACTAAAGCACATAAGCACTAAAACTACATGGACTACTGATATAAGTACATACGTAGTTTTAATTTGAAAATAGATATAAAAGTATTCAAAATTATACTTTAAGTCAACACCCAGTTCCCTTTACAAAGTATAGTCTGTTGAAAAAGCATTAAACTAAGAGTATAAAAATTTCTTTTTTTAAAAAGTATTTAAAAAAAAGGTTTGTATTGTTATACCCGTGCATTATATCATTATTTAAAATTAAAAAGTAAAGTACCAAATATGGAGTTATGACTGGTGTTTGATAGTATTGGAAAAAGGTATTGTGGGATCACATTGAGACAGTAACGAATGTATGATTCTGGAAACGGTACAGTACGGTACACGTTTAACCGCAGTTGCTTTACTAAAATCATAAATAAATGTTGATTTATAAATATTAAACTATATCTGGTCATGATTCTTGAAGTAAGTGAGTTAGGAACGAACTACATTCAATTTAAGATTACAATTTGTGGGAATATCTATATAGAGAAAATAATTCCACATCTTAAGAAACTGCACTCCATGAAACGTTAACTTCTAAGTGTTACTGTGACTTTTTCATTTTTAAGAATTTTAAAACACTTGTCGTAAGTATTTTTTGGTATTTATCTTGAATTTCAATACTTACTCGTGGGTATTGAATATTATGTGAATTAGTTTACAAAACTACATGTAGTTAGCAATATAAAATTTAAAATATACAAATTTTACAATTTCTTATTGTATACTTAAATAATTTCGTCTGTCATAAATTAGTTTTTCCATATTTATATTATTAGCATTTAATTATTTTTCTTAAATTCGCATAAAAGCATTTTTGTTATAGAACTTTGAAAAGATATACAAAATAAAAAAAATGTACAAATATATTTTATACATAAGAAAAAAAAATACTTTTGCCCTTACTCTGCTTGATACTACTAAAAGTAAAATTAAAAAAGAAATTTATGATTCTGAAATAGTTCTGATGAACAGATACATTTTCAATAAATTATCATATATTATTAAAACAACAACTATTATTTATTTAATTAAAATAATTAAGTTAATTTTATTTATAATTACCAACAAATTTGCTCTATGTTTTCAAATATTTTAAGGCCCATTCCACACGAACGAAAAAAACGCGCAGGGACTTCTCGGTGATTCGAGAATTCCTACCACGTGGTCCGAATTCTCGAATCACCGAAAAGCTCACGCGCGTTTTACTCGTTCGTCTCTAGAATGGGGTAAAAGAAAAAAACATTACACACTTGTAATTTAATTTATTTCCTTTTTAAATAAACAAATGAGCTCAGGTGAAACTGTGAAAGTTCATTTATGATGTTTTCAGTAGAAGGCAAAATTTACTAGTTTCCGAACAAACAGAACTGCGTGTTCTGTTTGTTCGGAAACTAGTAAATCCAAACAACAAATAGCATTCCAACTATTTGTTATCCAACACTATTATTAATCCAACATCCAAAATTCAAATAGCATTTCTTACCTTTAAAGCATTTAATGCAAATTTACTTTGTCATGTGAAAGTTGTAATGAACCTTTTAGCTCGAGCTCGGTTTATTCAAAGTGTAATACGCAACTGTAGCGCTGAACTTTTTAAAAGTTGTTTTCAAAATTTTGTAGTTTTCATTATACGAGTAATCCAAATGCAAAAGTTGTTTTAGCCAAAAGTCTTAAATATGAGATTTTGGTATCAATAGGGACTTTGTAGCTTTGGCTTCAATTTTAAAATATAATAAAAAAAGCTATAAATACGTTATTTAATAATAAAAATTCAACAAAGAAGTTACTCAAAAGCAAAATCAGTTATATCCAGCAAGCGTGAACGACAGCAAACGTGATTTTGATTGCATGGGGATATTACGTCTTTTGCTTCTTGCACAAAAATATGATGGCTGCGTATACATTTGCAAAACCAGTTAAATCCCTATTCCTACGGCAAAACAAGGTATGGGAAAACTAAAATTTAGATTATAAATTACTAATTAAAATGAGAACTTACACAATTTAGTGAAACATTGAGGTGTTATTTATTTTAATTTTTGCAAAAACAAACTATTAGTGCATTAACTACAGTCACGTTTTGACAGTTGTTTTCGATTCAATAAAAAAAATATAGTTTCTTTTGCAAATGGACAACTCTATAGAACAGTTAGCAAAATAACTTACCTGAAGCTGAACACCTTCAACTTGGACGGCTTCGGAAACATGCTCCTCTTTAGATCTTTGATTTTACCCCACGTGACATACACTTCCAGCAGGTTCGGCAGCGACGCGAAAGCTCCATCCTCTATCCTGGTCGTCGAACAGTTGTTCATTTTCAGCTCCTCCAGACTCTTTGGAGCATTGTCAACGAACGATTGACCTATCCTCCGGACAAACGAGTGGAAGAGTATCAACCGCTTCAAGTTACTGAAGCCGGAAAGCAACTCCCACTGCATCCCTAGGTGCATCTGCACTTTGTCGAGGAACATGTAACTTATGTGGGGTGATGTGGTTGGCGTTCTACTGAACAAGGACACCATGGACGATTCCATTACTGTCAAGTGGTGCAATCCACGTACATCGAAGAGGGAGTCGGGTATATGCATGAGGCTCGCTTGCTTCAGAGTGAAGGTCACGTACTGGTAATCGCTGGACTCGTCTAGGACGCGTGACAGAACATCCTGGTCTGTGATGTCTTCACAAAAAATATTGGAGAAGCACTCCTTGCAGTCTTTGTAGCACAAGCATGGCTCGATGATTTCGCTGGGTGGACATATGGTTGCTGGATCCACGGCCAAAGCGCTATGCAGGAATGTAAGGCATATAATATAAAAATAACAGACTTGGGCTGGAATTCTGAACGACATGTTTGCTTCTAAAAGTGTCTGGTGATACTAGTCTTCCCAGGTGATTGATTTTTACTTTAGATAACTAAATTGTGGGGATTCCATTTACTTTGAGTCATGGAACACGATTGAGCATTTGTTCAAATACATGAATGGACGAAAAGTGTTGATAAGATCGAGATAAAAGATCACATGGTAAACGAAACAGGACTTTCGGTACATTCTCAAGCCATAATCGCTGCAATTACAACAAGTTTTATCAGTTAGGGTAATTTAATAAATAATTACGCTTTTTCCCCTCCTGTAGATAATATCTTATGTTTTATTTTCAGCAATAATTTATATGGCGTGGTTAAATTCTTTAAAATTGCGATGTTGCATGTTTTGATTTGCAATTAATTAGGACTTTCAAAAGCATGCAAACATCCCTTCATTATTTACTTATCAAAACATATGATCCGCCTAATTTTCTAATTTCAAAACCAAATTGATCCACATATTTTGCAAAACCGTTTTTTATATTTTAACACGTTCTCAGTGCACTACACATCACCTTGCAAAGTGATAGTGGCCATAAGTATACAGTTATATATGATATTGTCCATTACAAAATAAACTGTTTTTTAAATGGAAAATCGAATTCCGGGGAAAAAACAAGCTTAAAAAGTTTTCTTGTTTTACTTTTTTGAACGTGTTTTAAATATATAAAAGCTTAATAATAATTTCATTCTGATTACCGTTGTTAAATTGGAACCAAACGTTATTTATGTTTTATGGAAAATTGCATCAACTTAAAAAAGTGTAATATACCTACTAGGACTTAAACGATGATGACATTTTGACATCGTGATTAATCTCTAAAAAATAATAAATATTTTCTGAATAATTTAAATGTACTATTAAATCGTACATCGATATTTTCAATACGTATTGATAATAAATCGATCGCCTACCAGATTATTTGTATTGTATATCGCAATACACATTTTTCTAATTTTAGTTATACTTTTCTGAAATTGGAATTATTCCATTATCTTCATTAATGAAAAAGCAGTCACAATAGCAAACATGTCAGTAGTTTCTAACGAAAGTACGTTTCATTTTATTTCATTTAATAGCTAAAAACGATCTTTTTGTTTTGAAGTAAGGGCAAATTACAATTTCGTTACATGTAATGAAAGTTTCTTTGTATATAAACCTATCAAATAGTATCATTTTCAGCTGCAGAAACTATTGGAATACTTCTTTGATTGCTGACTTTGAAGAAAAATAACAAGAAGTTGCGTGTATAGTTGAATTTCAGATTCCTTTGTTGGATATTTTTGGCATTACTTGTTAAAAAGAAGTATATGTACAACTCAACTCTTGTCGTGCAGTTCATGTTCTTTTGTCTTCAATAAATGTTTGTTATGGAATGTGTGTGAGTATGGCGTCCTTACGAATAAATAATTAGCTATATATCGTATCTTGTACTAAAAATATTAATTATTACTTCAATTTGGTAGCAGAGCGTGGTTGCTAAAAGTTCTAAGTAGTCAAAATCGCTATTGAGTCTAACGGCCAGTATCGGAAATTCGGAACAGTATCGTTTTCGTAAAAACATGGATCATCTGAACACAACTAGAATAGAACTGTTAAATGAAGTCAACTATGCCATATGGTCTATGAAAATAGAAGCTCTGTTAGAAGCAAAGGATCTATTCGAAGAAGTTGTACTTCAGGATGAACCAAAAAAGGAAGATGGAAACGAAACTAGCATCAGTAACCACAAAAATTGGTGCAAGAAAAACAAAGAAGCATTTGGAATCATTGTGCTTAGCTTAACAGCAGAGCAGGCTATAATCTACAGAGGAATGAAGAAAGCCAAAGATATATGGGAAGCTATTAAGATACGTTTTGAAGGTGCCAAAGAAGATAGAAGAACAGACTTGTTACTGGATTTAACAAAACTGAAAAAAGCACAGAACGAAAACGTGGAAGAATACCTTACAAGAGCACAAGGACTATCTCAACAAATAAACGAGCTTGGAAAGCAAGTTACAGAACGGGAATTAGTGAGATATATAGTTGAAGGATTGCCTGACAGATATGAAAATATCGTTTTAGCCCTATCTGTTAACAGAGGAATAAAGTTTGAAGACCTGAGACAAACATTGCTGAATTTTGAGAAAAAGGAACCAGGAAGAAAATTTGAAGACAACAAAGCCTACAGAACAAGAGATAAATTCCAGCCAAACAGAACAAGAGATAAATTCCAACCAAAAAAAAAAACTTGTTATATTTGCAACAAACCAAATCATTTACAAAAGGATTGTTGGTATAAAAATTCGAATTTCAAGAAAAAAGAATTTGAAAAACCGAACAAGTTCATAAGAAATAGAAATGAACATGCCAAAATTTCGAAAGAAGAAATAATTCCTGTAAGAGAATCAGCCCTGACAACTACAGAAAAAGAAAGTGTTGATGAAGAAGAAACTGAATGGCATTTGGACTCTGCCTGTACATCACATATGACTCCAAATGAAATCTGGATGGAAAATGTAAAAGAAGAAAAGAAAATAGTGAGTGTAGCAGAAGAAGGAAGAAATATTGAATCAATATGCAGAGGAGAAATAAGAGCAACTACAGCAGAAGGTGAACCGAACAATGTAAGATTAAAGAATGTATTATGCGTTCCAAAATTGAGATGCAATTTAATGTCAGTGCCAAGTGTAGTGAAAAATGGAAATGAAGTCGTACTTAATAAGGATGGTGCATTTATTTATGATGAAGATGGTCACTTAGTATGTGAAGGTCAACTAAAAGAAGATATGTTCATCATGAAATTGATACCTCAGAAGATTACATCACATATTGAAACCTGTTTCAAAGCACAAGAAAATTCCTATGAAATGTGGCACAGAAGACTAGGACATGTTAATCATGAATACCTAAAAACAATGCAATCAAAGAAAATGGTGCGAGGTCTGGATAAACTTGAAGGAGAAATCAAAACATGTGATTCATGTGTTAGAGGTAAGATGACACGTTCCACATACAATGAAACATATTCAGAAACATCAATAACACCTCTTGAAGCCTTACATGTTGATTTATGTGGACCATTTAGAGTCGAATCTTTAAATGGGAAAAGATATATACTGACAGTAGTAGATCAATTTTCAAGAAGATATTTTGTGGAATTTTTGTCAACTAAAGATGAAGCTGGAGTTAATCTACAAAAATTGATTAAAAGAAGAGAAAATGAATTAAATCTTACAGTTAAAAGAATCAGAACAGATAATGGATCAGAATTTATTAATGAAGCATTAAAGGAATATTTAATTGAAAAAGGCATCAAGCACGAAAAAACAGTTTATTACTCAAGTAGAAGCAATGGAATTGCTGAAAGAGCAAATAGAACATTACTCGATAAAGCAAGAACTCTACTAGTCGACAGTGAACTACCACTTCATTTTTGGGCCGAAGCTGTTGCAACAGCCGAGTACATGCACAACATAACACCTACCAAGAATAGAAAAGAGAAAACACCCATGGAACTTTGGAATTCTAAAAAACCATCAGTACGTCACTTGAAACCATTTGGATGTGTTGCATACTACAAGATAGATGAAAATAAAAGGCACAAATTAGAACCCAAAGCAAAGAAAGGTGTATTCATTGGATATTCAAGAGAAAGAAAGGCGTATAGAATATTTGATACAGAAGAAAGAAAACTTCACGAGACATCAAATGTTGTTTTTGATGAACATAAAAATGGTTACTGTCCTAGTAGCACAGAGAAGAACAATATAAATTATATAGAAATCGAATACCCCATATGTAATCAGGATGATGCTGAAGAAGATGATACTGCAGTTATTCAGACATCTGATTCAGAAGAAGAAAGGAATACAACAACTACAGAGATACCTGAAATAAATGACTCGGATACAGATGAAAACATTGAAATAGAAGATATCCCGAGAAATGCAAGAAATAGAAAACTTCCTACTAAATATAAAGATTATGAAGTGTATGCAGTAATGGATTTTACACCTGAAACATACGAAAGTGCAATCACCTGTGATCAAAAAGATAAATGGAAACTTGCAATGGCAGAAGAAATTCAATCACTTGAAATGCATGATGTGTGGGAACCAGTTGAGAGACCAAAAAACAAGAAAGTCATCAAAAGTCGTTGGGTATACAAAATAAAAGATTTGGAAGATGAGAAACATTACAAAGCAAGATTAGTTGCAGCTGGTTATGGACAGAAACAAGGAGAAGATTTTGAAGAAAGTTTTAGTCCCGTCATGAAATGGGAATCTCTAAGAACACTTATAGCACTTGCAGCTACAAAAAACTCTGTTATTAAATTTTTTGATGTAAAAACAGCTTACTTAAATGGAGAACTAAATGAAGAGATATATTTAGAACCACCAAAAGGGTACTATTTAAAGAATGATAATGTATATTTTATCAAAAGAAGCATCTATGGTCTACCTCAATCAGGGAGATGTTGGTATAACAAATTCAGTAAAATATTAGAACAAGCTGGATTAAAGAAACTAAAGTCAGATCCATCTGTATATACAATGAAGAAAGATAATGAATATATTCACATTGGAATATATGTAGATGATTTCATTGCAGTAGCTAGTTCTGAAGAAATGATAAATAAAGTGATAGAAAATATCAAGAATAACATTGAAATTAGAGAGACTACCAGCACAAGCATATTTTTGGGAGTGGAAATCAAGCAAACGAAGAATGAGATTTCTTTATCACAAAAGAACTATGCAACGAAAGTGTTAGAAAAATTTGGAATGAAAGATTGTCACCCTGTGAGAACACCCGGTGTAACAGGAGACAAACAACTTGATGATTATCAAAAATCAAGGACTTTTTCACAGCAGAAATATCAAGAAGCTATTGGGTCTATTATGTACCTTGCAATAGGCACTCGACCAGATATAGCCTACACCATCAGTAAACTTTCGCAATATTGTAAAGATCCAAGAGAAGTCCATTGGACAGCAGTGAAACGCGTCTTAAGATACATTAAAGGAACTGTTGACAATTGTCTGAAGTACAAGTCTACAAAAGGTCAACTAAACGCCAGTACAGATTCAAGTTGGAGTACTACGCCAGATGCAAAGTCCTATAGCGGATATTTACTAAAGATTGGCCAATCCCTAATCGGTTGGAAAAGTGGAAAACAAAAGCTTGTAGCATTATCTACAATGGAAGCTGAATTGATTGCCGCTTGTGATTGTGTGTGTGGTGTCAAGTGGATTCAATCTTTGCTAGAAGAATTGGATGAAGACGAGGTTGTCAGCAAACCAACTGATATAAAAACTGACAGTAAAAGTCTCATTGATTGGATAAATAATCCAAAAATAAATTGTCGCAACCGACATATAAATCGAAAATACTACTTTATAAGGGAAGATCAAGAAAACAGAGACATTACCATGACATATATGAACACTAAAGATCTTGATGCTGACGCTATGACTAAACACCTAGGAAGCGAAATTTTGAAAAAACACATGAACAGTGTTGGACTTGTCGCAATGTAACTCATTCTCTCTTTTAGAAATGCTTAAAAATATAGGAGGGAATTGTTGGATATTTTTGGCATTACTTGTTAAAAAGAAGTATATGTACAACTCAACTCTTGTCGTGCAGTTCATGTTCTTTTTTTTTGAATAAATGTTTGTTATGGAATGTGTGTGAGTATGGCGTCCTTACGAATAAATAATTAGCTATATATCGTATCTTGTACTAAAAATATTAATTATTACTTCATCCTTAACGAAGCGTTTTTAAATTGAAAATAGGATCAGGAATCTCAAGCATTTAACACAAAGCTCACTATGAGGGTCCTCGGTGACCAGAACAGCAGACTTATCTTTGAGCTATCATTCAACGCTGCCGGTCACGCTTTTTGTATCTATCACATTGTACAGCGACCGGCGTTGCTCTTCTGTATATTGTTATGCATACACATTGCATGAGAATATTATTTGAAAGCAACATATGCATAAGTGACATATAATCATGGAGGTAAGAATAAGAAAGGAGGAGGCATTCCCTATTCCCCACCATTGAGGCGATTGAAGTAACTGTAAGGTGATGCAGGGAAGCTAATTTAAGGGTGTCCGCCATATTGGTTTGACCGGGGAAAGCGGAATAGTCATTCTCAGACAGGTGCTTTTTCGCCCGAGATCGACCAAACGTCAAAGCGCGCCGATGGAAGGAAAATATTTAACAACAAAATATATATTTAAAATAATAGCCATATAAATATTTAGGGATTTTATTTTGTTACATTTGAATAGTTTTTAACTTAAGTTAATTTATATCATATATTGTTACTAAATATATTTTTTTTAAAGTTGAACCTTAAGCATTCATTTAGGATTATTTTAAGACTTTGAAATAATGAATTAAGTCACTTTATATCGTATATTGTTCAATATACTTAAAAAAAGTTGAACCATAAACATCCATTTAGGATTATTTTGAAATAATGAATTATGTTTCTAATGGATGAAGAATTTTTTGTTTTTTTATGTCCACAGTTTATTAAAATAATAATATACTTAGAACACAACAGAAAGTTAAATTTTTATTTAAACATAAATATTTTATTACACCAAGCAAAAATTATCTAATTAAAAAAAAATTATCTAAAATAAAACAAAATATGCCTTTTAATTTCTACTGACCTCCAAACAGAATTGCTTTAGTGTAGAATTGTCTAATAGATTGTTTATTATTCGCATTTTTATAGTAATAGTTTAGCCTAACTTTCATATATAAGTGCACAATGGATCTAATTAAATGTAAAAGATGATTGTCAAGGGGATCAGTGTCAAACTGATGCTGCAATAAACACGAAAAAAAGTTTTGAGAACACACACGCTCATAAAGCTTAGACATATTTGGAAAATAAACACTTTTTTTTTTCCTTTCTATCAGACTTTCCTTGTATACACCTCGTCTAAAAAAACGTTCACTTTCTTCACATATTTTTCTTACATCAGATGAAGGATGAACTAACTTTCCTTGCGATTTAAAAGATATAAGCGACACAGTGTTTGGTATATCGGCAGGTTGAATAGCACTTTTACATTCATCACATTTCAAAGTAGTCAGTAACTTTTTTACCACAAAACCCGCAATATATTGAACTATATCGCGCCCAAGCTCACTCAAAAGACCAGCATTGAAAACAGAATCATGTTCCACTTTCTTATTTTCTGTTGCAACTGAATCAATTGAGCTTTGTGTAGTCATGTTGATTATCTTTTTGGAGGATATGTGACTTGGAACACTTAATATAGTTATCTCACTTTGTGGAACACAGTTGCCTCCTTTAATCGACTTCAATTCAGCGTTAACGAGTAACTTTCGATATGCACTCCGAAACTGACGAGCTGTTGGATTGTCATTCCTCCCGCCATGAAATCTTACAGATGAAAAAAGCAGCTCAATATGGTCTTGGCTGAGCTTGTATAGCGGGAGAAACTGCAGCGGTGGATTTTCGGCTTTAATAAGCTTTTCAATGAGTAACATGAAGCTTGCGATACATATTTTGAAACCAAGAAATCCAGTTTTTCTCTTAGAATGCATCATTGATAAGCCATTTCGACTTTCTTTTAAAGTAGAAAGGTAATTTGTTGAATTTTTTAAATAATTTTCTACTTCAACAAGGTTTTGTTTATTTACAGCTCTTTTAAAGCCATACTGTTTCGGAGAACGAGAGTTTAAAATATCAAAAATGTTATTCATCACTCTTAAAAACTCGACAGTTGCCTCACAACCTTCGAATTGAGCTAAATTTAGCTTTGTGTGGCAATATTCCATAGCGTTAGCAACACTTTTACTAAATAGTTGCGCAGCCAAATTCACCTTCATTTTCTGTTTGGTGAAATTCACATGCGCAGATCGTAATTTATTTGCCACATGAAGCCCTTCAGATTCTTGTAAATCATGAAGGGCTTCCACATATTTCCAATCAATTAAATTTGTTGAAAAAATGCTTTTTTTCTCCCCGAAAGTGTTTCTAACAAGCTTAAGCATGTGAGGAGGATCCGGGAAAATAACAATTTCCTTTTGAGAGTCGCATGGATGGCTGAAAGAAGTTTTCAAATTCTCTGGATCTGTTAGACAGCAACCTAACTTCGATGCCATTGTAAAATTGCATGGCAAACCGTCAAATGTTAACGATACAATATTTGCATTTATTTTATACAGAACAGTTAAACAGTTCTCAATTAGAGTTTGCTTTTGGGTTGAATTTAATCCATCGGTAAGGAAATAACCCAATGGCAGCTTCCAATGATTGTTCACACAAACAATTAGAAGGACAAATGCCTCTTTTGCTAGAGGTAGGCTATCATCATCATGGCCCTTTGGATAATTGCCCATGTTCACATATCCATGGCATTCGTATCCATCGAATTCGATTTTTTGACGGATGGACATTTCATCCATTACTAGGGCAAAAAACAAAGGGTACTCTGTGTGTCGAATTTTTTGTTCCAACACATTTAACGCTTCTTGCGTAAATCCAGGAGCACCATCTACATGCTGATACCATCGACTCAATGTTCGCTGGTGTGGTAGAGTCAAATTAAAACTTTTCCTTACATATTCATACGCTCTAGGGGAATAAAAATGCAATGTTAATGCAAAAGTCCTCAACTCCTCAGAATATTTCTTGGACGGCGTTTTTGCATCACCTGAAAGGAGTTGTGTAAAAATGTCTTTGTTTGCCGCAGATAGTGTGCCAAGAACTTGAAGAGAATCTTCATCCATAAGATTTTTCTTCCGCAGATGTTCCAGCAAAGATTTTAGATCTTTAATTTTGTTATTACACCTTCTTACTTTTTGTTGAAGAACTTTTATTTTTTTATTTTTTTCTTCAATTGAGAATGCCAAATTCTCAATTTTTCGTTTGTATTGACCTTTGGTGGGAGATTTTGCAAAATCCATGGGTATTGAATGCGCAAGTAAATGCACATCAGTAACCAGAACACCATCAGGTATCAGCTGCACATCAGTAACAGGAACAACATCAGATATCAGCTGCACATCAGTAACAGATGATGATGCTCCTTGAGGTACTTGAACCATACCTCTTTCTTTGGGAGGCTTCCTTTCTTTAAAGATCTGCAAAAAAATTAACACTTTTAAAATAACATGTATATTAATACATAAGCATTTTTAAGCTATGTGTCAACGAGGGAGAAAACTTGCACATTGTCCATGAGAAACTTGTTTTGCCATTTGACGAAAGTAGTTTGCAATTTTCTTCCTGCTAAAACTTAATATAACGTTTTAATTTTCAAAATTTAGAAAATGTATTAAATGAAATGTTTTTATATTCAAAACCTAGAAAAGCCATTGGAAGTATTATGTATTTTATTAAATCATTATATTATATTTAATAACTGCACGAGATAAAAATTCGGCATAATTGGACTTGCAGAGTCCAATTTATTTTTGATGCACTTTTGTACATGTACAAAGTCACAAGTTTTTACTTACTAAGTAATTACTGTTTAGAAGGAATTTCTTTAAACCAGAACCTGTTGAAAGCACAATTTGGTTTGGTTAATTAACGGCGCACTAGAGCTGTACAGTGGGCTATTGGCGAGGGTTCGGGGTCTACCTCGAAGGAAAGACCCGGGAACAAATACACATTCATACATCCACCTCGTTATTTTAGAACCATGGTCAGATGACGAGGAAACACCTGAACTGGCACCCAACGCCTTCAATAGACGTCGGGACTTTGGACCCCGATCAGATTTATCGTGCACCAGCCCCGTATACATGCCGTTAATTTTTGCGGATGTTCTCGACGACAATTCTAGTATTTTGCAGTGAAGCTGGCAGCCCTCCGATCACAAGATCACTACTTTTTACACTTCTTTGTCAAGTCCATTGCACGGGTTCGAACCACCAATCCTCGGATTAGTAGCTGAACGCCTTAACCGCTCGGCCACGGAGGCCTGCACAATTTGGGAATGAACCAAAATAGGGTCAATGAACTAAATAACCCTCAACTCCCCTCAAACCATTCCCATACCTCCATGTCTCAAACCCCATTGGGACTTTTTCCCTTCTTTATTAATTTCTTTCAATAACAAAGTGTTATAAACAAATTTCCAACATATCTATTCCAAAATACAAATAAAATAGGTTTTTCATTAAACATTACAAAATTAATACTAATAAGTGTTGCAATAATATGGTTTAAAAATAAAACATTAAACCATTTGATTTGCACTGCAAAAGTAATTTAGCTATGCTTGAGAGATGCTTTCCGCAGATTCGATTCAAAGAAAATTCAATGACTTAATATAGCCCCACACATTTTGACGACTGAAAAATACTTATTTCTACTGGGGTTAGGAAACTATAATTGATTTGTGATTGCCTTCTACTGCATTTTTATAAATTTGTCTTTCAATGAAAATATATGTTTAAAAATAAATCGAGGGAGCATTGCAATACTTATAGCTGGAACCATCCCTGTATATTATCTATACATCATATGATCATAACTTATTTTCATGTACACAATATATGTGTGCTATGTTATAGACAAAATAAGAATGTTTGTTGAGAATGCTAAACTTTTATATAATGACAAAATCATAGAAGTGTTTGTATAATTTCTTTAAGAAATGAATAAGAAAAGTTCCAGACTTTTAGGCTAATGTAAAATCACTTAATTGTTTGATAACCTGCAACAGTAGGTGAATAATTAAATAGTAGGTACCCAACTTTTTTTTATAATCTGTCAACTAAGCCTACATGCGTGTTAAAACAAATCACATATTTAAACCTTTCTTACCTTACGAAGGTGAGTAGGAAATCCTTTAAATATATCGGGAACAGCATTGTTTCGCAGTCGAACACAAGACAGCGAAGTTCTGTCTACCAGGTGCTCACTAAAGTGTTCCGAGCACACTTTACTCCAAGTCGAAGGCACAAAATTTTCACGCCGAATCGCTTTAATCCACAATTCCTTTTGCTGGGGATCCTTTGGAAAGCTGTAATATTAAAACAATTAATCAGCATTTTCATTCTGACATAACAAGACTAGCATAGCATACTCAACGAGTTACTAAAGTATTGTACTGTTCAAAGTAAAAAATGTAAATATTTACCTGTGAAATGTGACTCCGGAAATTTTTTTTGATTGTCTGTTAGTGCACCCAAAGGCACAGCAGGTTACCATTGTTAGAAAAAAACAAGGCTAAATTAAAACATAAATTGACAACAATAATATTTCATAACTTTTTTCGCATATACACATGAAACCGCTATATCAACAAGGCACGAGCAGGATTGTTTTGGTCAAATCAATATGGCGGCGCGGTTACAGTGAAAGCTTCAATTTCGCGAGTAGATGCCGTCTCCTTTCTATTCTTACCTCCATGGTATCTCCTATCTGAGTGAGTCAGGCAGAGGTACGAATGATGCTTGCAGTGATTCGCAATGAGTTGTGGTGGTCGAATGGAGATGGCGCCACGAGTCGTTGGTAGAAGGTTGTAAAATGGAGCCGGTCACCATTAAATGTCCATTAAAAAAAAATAGTAACGTCATTATTATAAAATCGTAAGAGGTTGCCAGCTATAAAATACTTTAAAATAAATTAATTATCTATGTTTATTGCTTTAGTAAATAATTAAAAAAAATATTTATTTTATGTAACAATAATTGTTTTAGCAACCAAATTGGTAAAAAAAAAATGTTTATGATAATTTTTAAGTTATACTTCATTACACGCCAAGAATGGTGACAATTTAAAATCTAAATACTTAAGGAAACTGCGGAGGGAAAAATCTAAATTAATATAAGCCCTCTAGTTTCAAAATAAGATAGATCCATTTTCTTAAATTTTACCGGAAACGGTAAAAACGATTGACAGCCACATACTATTGGATTTAAACGCATGACTTTCAATGCATTTTTAAACTAGGTTTAGGCACTTTTGGTTAATGCCGATTTTCAAGGTGATATAATGCATTAATAACTTGTAAAAAATATTTTTAAAATGATTTTTAGAAAATGGGTATCTATTTAGATTTGAAACTATGGGATTCATATATGCATTGCTAGACCTTGGTTAGCCCACCTTGGATTAAAGTTTTATGAATTCTTATAGTATATCGTTTTATTTACCCCCTTTCGAAGAACGGGTATTTTTACAAGTATTTATATATCTAAGCAAACTAATATAATAAATAAAAGCACGTAACAAAGCAGAGGTTCTAAGCATTTTATATTGAATTCTTATGACAATCAAGGCGTTGAAGAATTAAAAAAAATTGTATTTTTTCATGATTAAGCACAGTGCAAGAAGTCATCTGAAACCAAATCTCGGATCGGTCTCCCGTGCAAGTTTTTGGGTTCTTGACAGTTTCCTGTGAAGCTCCGTCGTTGTAACTTTTTTTGTGTGACTGTGATCCAACGGATGCCGCATCGACACTTCAGTGGATTATCTGTAAAATAAACATGAATGAGGATTCTTTCTCACACAAGGAAAACTGAACTAAATATATAGAAGGGACTTAAAAGAAACAGGAACGTTCGAATCATTGACAAACTTTATTCAAAAAAATTATTTATCTACTTTTTTTGTGGATATTTTTCATGGACGTTTTTACCAAAGATTGAAAAGGGAGGGGGGGGGGGGGAGTGCATTCAAGAAGAATGTAGTAAATTATGTCAGATTTGTCAAGAGTGCAAATTTTGTAAGGAAGATTTATTCAGTTTTGTTCGAAATGTATTAATATTTCCTATCTTATGGAGAAGGGATTTTTTTCCCTTAAGAAACAAGTAATACTTTTTACATAAATATATTGGATATTCACAGTAAAAAAAAGTACTTAAAAATGAGTCCCTGAACCTACTCTACAATTGCATCGTAAATGAGCGATGAAGTAATAAAGTTTAAGTAATCGCACTTTCTCAAAAATGAGCAGTATGATTTAATATTGCTCATCTCAGCTTCTGTTCAAACCACCTTAACCAAGCGCCTTACAAACTTAGGATAGTTGTTCAGAAGATGGTTTTCCACATAGTTTGATGTCGATTGCTTAAATGGAAACTGAGTTACTACAACGGAATTATTTTATTTCCCATTCTTTTGGAACACCTTTGTAACGTTTCTTCTGATTATAATTTCTTCACGTCGCCCTGTTAGTACAACGGATAAGGCACTGAGCTTATCGGTTCCTGAGGATATGGGTTCCCTTCACGGTAAGTATTGGTTGTAATTGTTGATATTTATTCAAAGTGATTTATGAAGGCAGCCTATGTAGGCAATCAACTGCTCTTTTTATTCATTTTACTCATTGTACTAATTTTTTAGTACATATCTTTTCAAAAATAAAACTTATGTATTCGGAGGTCTGATCAGCATCGAATGTACAAAAAATTAGTACATTTTACTGATTTTTGAGTATCTATTTTTAACAGTGTGGATTTAAATGTGTCGTTACTCTATTAGTGGTGTTGGCGGATCGATTTCACTTTTAAATTCACAACATTAAAAAAAAAAGATTCTCAATTTTGTACTTACAGCATTGTTAAAAATAGGTTCTTAAATATAAGTAAAATGAACTCATTTTTATTGTATTCGATGCTTATCATATCTCCGAATACATAAGCTTAAATTTTTAAAAGGACATGCTCTCAAAAATGAGTAAAATGAATAAAAAGAGCAGTCGCTTGACTACAGGCTGCATTCATAAATCACTTTCAATAAATTTCAGAGCAATTATAACCAGGAATAGAACGCAATCCGTCTACAGGCTGTTGTCCGCACCGAATTCCAGTGCCTTATTCGTCGTACTACCAGAGCGCGTTAAGAAGTTATAAATACTTTTAATGTTAAAAAGGCGTGGCGAAAGAATACGAAGTAACATAATTCAGACGTAATAATTCAGTTTCCATTTAAGCAATCGACATCAAATGATGTGGAAAACCATCTTCTAAACACAACAAATATTTTAAGTTTGTCAGGACGCTTTGTTAAGATGGCTTAAACAGAAGCTGTGATTAGCAACATTAAATCACACTGTGCTCATTTTTGAGATAGTACGATTACTTAAATTTGAGTGCGTCATCGCTCATTTACGGTGAAATTGTACTCAAAGAAAAACGAGTACGTCCATGTACTCATTTTGAAGTATTTTTTTTACAGTGAATGGTGGTGTCTGGTTTATCCGCAGTTTTAATGTTTGAGTCGATTTTTGCGAAAAAAAAGCATCAATCACCATTTACATTTCGAAGATTGCTCCTATTTGACATTTCACAAATTAAAGAAATGTGTTTTATTTTTTTAGACACAGCAAAGTTACAAACTCACCTGCTAATTCGAACCCTCTTAAATTAGGAAACACTTTTCCAAAGGTGTTTTCTGTCATCTCCTTCAAAAGATTTCCCTCCAAGAAAATGTATCTCAGATATATCATACCGCTGAAGATATCTTCCGGTAATGAGGATATACGATTTCCACTAAATGAGATGAATTACAAAAATTACTTTGAATTTAGGACAACTATTCTTAGAATTAAAAAAACACTGCATTGCCACAACTTGGCTTCAATTTCATTAAGCTCAGACAAAATATTGTATAACGCTTGTAATTTAAAATATCTCAATATGTTAGATTGTCTCTTAATAAGTTAGATTGTGTTTGAATATATTGGTTTGTATACGATTACCGAAACGGAACAGTGCGATTTATATTTGACCACAATTGCTTCTCAAAAGAATAAATTAATTTTGCTCATTTTTTACCCTTTTGATTAAGTAAGACTGAATGAAAAAAGAGAAGAAAACATTCAATATCAGATTTCAATTTATAGAAATATAAAAGAATTTTTTTCCCCCATGTTTTTGGAATTTTCATAAAATACCAAATAACTTAAGAAAAATTGCTGTTACTTTATCAAATTAACAAAGGTTAACATATTAACATCTGTAAACGCAGAATTTTAGTGTTATTTTTAAATTATCTTTAATTTGGATACATTCAAACACTTATACGTATGTAATAATACCTATAGTTGCACGAAACAACATGTAGGTTGAAATACATAATAATAATGGAAAATGTCTGCTTACACCAATTTCCTCTGCGTATAAAAGGCAGAACATTTACATATAGATACTATTTATGCTCAAGATGCGCACCTGGGTTTCGGACCACTAATCTCTAATTGTAACTTCTGGATACGGCAACACATTTTGTTGACTTGAAGCCGATGTAGAGACAGCCATGATATGCCCCACTTTCTTTGCTACCGCAATATTTCGTATATTTTTCAATGTTAAAATAAGCCGACGTGTATTGCTGTTGGCTGAGTTTTTTTTCTTCCAATTTTCGTTTGAAACCCCTTTTAAATGCAATCTGCTATTAAAATAGAAAGTCATTTGCAAGTCAAAGTCGAAGTAGATAAAAAGCAAGAGCAAAAACTATTTATTTGGCAATATAAAAATTTATTCTATAAGAAGAAAATAGAATATTTATATACATTTAATATTTATACAATGCTATGGTAATAAAAAATACCTCTAAATCAATTTTTAAAAAATATTGGGGCACAGCATGGCTGCTTTCAATTGGCTTCAACGCGCCCATTGAGAAACAAGGTTTGAGCCTTCCAGCAGTTACAGTTAGAGTTCAGTGGCTCGGACTTGTGAATTCTATTTAGATTTAGTTTTTAAAAAGATTTTAACACTGTTTTTGTAATAATAATTTGCGGATTCGATTCCGGGAGAGGAAACTCAATTTTGTTTCCTATGCTTTAAACGGGTTTCCCATATACGAGGAGGTCTCAGCCAGTTTAAAATACACAAACAACCTTTTACAATTTGCTATCGTATACTTAAGTAATATTAAAATGCCTTTTATTGGTTTTCAATTTTTTAACCGACTTTTGTTGAGCAGAAGTTGCTACTTTAGTGAATAATAAGAGGGGGCGAAGCCCCCTGCTAAATTAAAAACTAAAAAGGGGAAAATAAAATAATCTTTCTAGATAAAAAGAAACCGACTTTAAGGAAAATACGCTAAAAAGTAAAAAATATATTTTAATTCTACGAATGAGTTGAAAAATGTAATTATTGAATATCAATTTTATACTTAGTTCAACTTTTTGAAGTTGGGACTAATTTACCAAAATCATACCCAAATTTTGGCGCCAATTTCAAAAAGTTGTACTAAGTATAAAATTGGTAGTCAATAATTTAATTTTTCAACTCATTCGAAGAATTAAAAGTTATTTTTTACTTTTTAGCGTATTTCCCTTAAAGTCGGTTTCTTTTTATCTAGAAAGATTATTTTATTCATTATTTTCTTTAGGTCACATAAGGTAAAAAAAAAATTATGGGAATATGGAATGATTTATATACGCTTTCTCAAAGGGGTGCTTAAAGAAAAGTTTGAAAAAGACATTTACTATTTTTATAAACCGATATATTGTTAATTAATGATCATGATATAATTCACCTGCACTGTTTAAAATTTCAGTTCAATGATGTACCATATCTTGGTGCAAAACAGAGGTCTGCAACAAATAACACCATATTATGGTGGAATTTGGGTTGAACCAAAAATCCTTTATCGAAAAAAAGCGGAGGTTTCACCGATAATTGGTTCAACCTCTTTAACTGCAATCGAAATTTTCTCTGTAGCTACGTAAATCATCCGAGGAATCCCCCCCCCCCTCCCCCCAAGAAAAACAACGACGAACAAGGGCCTCCGTGGCCTAGTGGATAAAGGAGTTCAGCTATGAATCAGAGGATTCTTAATTCGATCCCGATCGTTGGACTTGACAAAAAGAAGTTGTGATCTTGCGCTCGGAGGATTGTCAGCCTCGCTACCAAAATACTACTACTAAAAAAACTCGAGTGAGTGTTATGCAACGTTATGTGTTTTGGTGTTATCGTTTCACCACTAAATGGTATCAGTAGCACCGTAAAAAGGTAAAAGTAAGCACCAAATGTTGGTTGCAACTAAATGTGTACCAAATTTTTGTGCAAGGTCATACTAATATTTTAACAATGTAAAATAAAATTATCGTGTTTTATTTTTATTAAACAAATTTAATAATAAAAAATTTGTACAATGCAAATTAAAAAGTTATTTAATTTGTTAAAGGATTACTTAAGAGTTTAGAACCAAAACCGTTGGCAAGTCCATATATGTAGCTTTCGATAAAAGCTAAAGTTTACTAGTTTCCAAAGTTTCCTAGTTGACTCACGAGACCTTCGTGGACGAGTGGATTAAGGCGTCAGCTGGTAATCCAAGGGTCCCCGGTTCAAACCTTGCGATGGACTAGACTAAAGAATAGTAAAAAGTAGTGATATTGCGATCGGAGGGTTGCCAACTTCGCTACCAAAATACTAAAATGTCGTCCAGAACATCCACAAAAAATTAACGGCGTGTATACGGGACTGGTGCACGATATATCTGATCGGGGTCCAAAGTCCCGACGTCTATTGAAGGCGTTGGGTGCCAGCTGAAGTGTTGTCCTCGTCATCTGACCATGGTTCAAAAATACGAGACATAGTTCCCGGGCCTTTTCTTTCAAGATATGCCCCGAACCGTCGCCAATAGCCCACCGTGCGACTAGTGCGACGTTAATTAACCAAACCGAAACAAACCAACCTAGTTGACTCACGCAATTGTGGCAAAGCTTTGGAATATTCATTAGTTGTATATTTAAAGAAATACCTGAAACTAAACGTTTCCAAATGGGTCCGATTGGGAAACATATTCCTCTTCACCTCTTCGATTTTACCCCACGTGACATACAAATCGCGCAGGTTCGTCAGGGAAGCAAATGCCCCGTCCTCTATCCTCGTCGTCGAACAGTTGTGTAATTCCAGGGACAACAGACTCTTCGGAGCATTGTCGGCGAACGACTGAGCTATCCTCGGGACTTGAGTGCGGTTCAGTATCAAATACTGCAAATTATTGAAGCCGGAAAGCAACTCCCACTGCATCCCTTGATGTATCTTCACATTGTCGAGAAGGATTTCGTTTATGGGGGGTGATGTGGCTGGCGTCCTACTGAACAAGGACACCATGGACGAGTCCTTTATTGAAAAGTATTCCAATCTCTGTACATCGAAGAGGGAGTCGGGTATGTACATGATGCTCGCTTGCTTCAGAGTGAATTCCAAGTATTGGTATTCGCTGGACTCGTCTAGGACACGTGACAGAACCTCCTGGTCTGTGATGTTTTCACATAGAATCCTAGCGAAGCACTCTTTGCAGGCTTTGTCGCACCAGCATGGCTCGATGATTTCAGTAGGTGGACATATGGATGTTGGATTCACGGCCAAAACGGTATACAGGAATGCAAGGCTTAGCATATAAAACATACAGATTTTGGCTGGAATTCTGAACCACATGTTTCCTTCTAAGTGCCTGACTATACTAGTCTTCCAAGTCGATTGATTTCCTAAGTAGATATGTAAAAAGTGCCGACTCCATTTCATTTGAGTCCAATGCAATCTTATGCAATTCAGCACTTGTCCAAAAAGACGAAAGGAACTGATACCATCGAGATAAAAAAAAATCACATTTTAATCGAAACAGCAATGTCTGCGTGTTCCGAATATCTGCGAACGCTGCAACAAGAAGCTTTTATGTGCCTTAGAACACATCTTCGCCTTTAAACAACGCACCCTAGAAACCAATAACATACATTTTTACTTTCCAACGATCACTTTTGTGGTACCGTTGACTACTGCAAAATTACGATCTTATCTGTTTCGATCTATTGCTTCTATCCCTTCTAATTACGATTTAAAAAAAAGAAATATCAACATCTATATATAAGAGAGACTGTATATTTTTTATACAAATCTACAGTTTTATTCCGTACTTGATGACATTTTGCACACATGGCCTTCGAAGCAAGGGAAGGATGAATATCTACATCCTTCCCTTGCTTCGAAGGAAATTTCGAACAACCACCCCATCCCACCCCTTAAATGGTAAAATTATTCTCAAAATTATAAAATTTACAAAATTTTGCACACGGTTTTTAAAAAAATTTTACTGCCTACATGAAATTTTGAAAAAAACATTTCTTTCCTTAATTGGTAGAAGCGTGCCAAAAAATAGTAAAAAATATATTAAAATTTGTTTGAACAAACTTCTAAAATATAAATACTTAATATTAATTTTATATAGATTTTTACTTTTGGAAATCGGAGCGAAAATTTATATATATATTTTGTGAATTGGCAGTAACTATAAAAGTAGTGACAAGTAAAAAATTTCTTAATAAAAAATATTAATATATTTAGGATTAAAAAAATAATCTGAAAATGCTTTTTAGCGAATTTTTTTCGTGTAAAATTTTATTGCATATTTCCTTTTTTTCCTTTTTAATATTGTAGTGTTGGAAGTCACCACCAGATGGCGACACTAAATGTAAGTCTACCAGCGACACCTAGCGTGTCACTGGCGGGATGTATTCAGATTAGGTGAGGCAGTGGAGAAGATAGGACGTATTGCGGTCCTTAAGATAATAGCCTGGCTGCGGTTTAAGCAAATAAACGTATATTTATATCTTCAAAGCCTGTCTTTACTGTCTCATAATCCCACATGGGGGCTCTGGGCAGGATTGGAATCAACGAGCAGTTGTAAAAATTTGCGTCGGTGTGAAAACAGAAACATTCGATCATTAAGCCTAACGCCACGAGGAAAACATGAGGAACCGAAAGCGGCCAGCGTGAGTACGGAATCCGAAAGCAGCGGAAGCGAAATCGCACAGCGATTCGGCGGACTACAGTGATCCCGTAGTGTCAAAAGAATTGAGAACTTTCTTTTTGGACAAGGCTTACTTAACAAGAGCCCGGAAGTGTGACTTGCTGGTGCTGATGAGTGAACTGGATATAACTCATACGGACAATCCAAAGATTGCCCAAATGTGCAAAACAATTGCGGAGCACGCTGACTATAATGAGGAGACGACCAAGAATCTAATGAGTACAATCGTGTTGGAGCGGGAGGAACGAGAGCACCGAGAAATCGAAAGGGTAAAAGAACTTCAACAGATTGAAAAAGAAAAAGAACTGCGGCAGGTTGAAAAAGAAAAAGAACTGCGCCAGATTGAAAAAGAAAAAGAGATCCGGGAATTCGAATTGGCAAAATTACGGATCGAAACCGAAAATCGGCAAAATGGCGCAACGGCAATATCACAAAAAAGCGGTACGAATCAAAATAACAACTTAACGTCCTTTATGAAACCATTCGACGGCAGTGATATTAGTATGTATTTATAGTTATTTGAGAAACAAGTAATTCGCCTGGATATACACAAAGATATGTGGATAAGTCATTTAATAGGCTTATTGCCGCTTGGCATTGCCAACTTGATAACACGGGAACCAGACGATGTGTCAAATAATTACGACCATATTAAACAGGTGCTACTTCGACAATTCCGAATGACTCCGGAACAATTTAGATTAAACTTTACTTTTCAACGAAAAGAGGAAAACCAATCGTGGAGAGATTTTGCGTATATTCTGAAGAACTTTTTAAATGAATGGTTGCATGGTGTAGAAGTGAACACATTTGAAGAACTAAAAGAGTTAGTACTAGTCGATCAAATTAGGAGAAAACTGCCTAAAGAAACACGTGAGCATTTTTTGGATGAACTGTCAAATATTAAAAGCGTAGAAGAACTGATACGTAAACTTGATGATTTTGATGCCGTGAGAAGCTTAAAAAGAAACATATTTGAGGAAAGAAGCAGGATAAATTTTCATCCGAGAGACAGCGAAAATTCGTTCCGAGCAGCGGGGACTAACCAGCACAATCGACAAGTCAACGGCGCGGGAAGAAGCGAACCGTTCCGAAAGCCAAATCAGCCAACGGATAAAAGCAAAGGAATAGTTTGTTACTCGTGTGGTAATTTAGGACATAAATCGTTCGAGTGCATGGAAAATAAAGACGACAGTGAAGTTAATAGTACGAACATTGTCCGATGTGGATTGATACGAGTGAAATCATTGCAAACACAGACGGCGCATCAGACTGAAAAGGACTGTGCACCGCAGAAAACCGTCTTGAGATGCGGTCTGACACGGGTCAAGAATCTACAAACCAACGAGCGATCGGCAACCCAACAAAAAAATTGTGCAGCACAGAAAAGAGCATTCCAAATTAATCGATGGGGAGCAAATGACAAACAACGCAATATCAAGGGAACGGAAAAGATACATCCAATCTCGAAAGTCAAAAATCCATGGAGCAGACCACCACAGAACAAATTTCTACATTTTCAAAAAAAAGCGACGAGAAACGTGCCCTTGCGAGTTTCATCAACAAAGAGACGGCGATCTCAGCTGGCGAGACATCGCCAAACGAGGCGAAAGCAATTGGCGACTTGGCAACCAACGATGCTTTATCACAGAAAGCGGTGCGCCAATCCAGCCAACGGCTTGGAGACGTACGAGCCAAATAAACGTTTCTGCATATCACGTGAGGAAGACATGGCCTTGGTGATTTTTTTTTCTATTGTATTCAGATGTGCATTTTTTAAAAATTGTATTAGTGCAGAGCAGCCATATCGAAGATTGAGATTCTTTTTTGTTTGTGTGGCAACCTTGCAGCAGTCAAGAAGTGAATATTTTTGTGATTTGTTTTTTTTTATCTGAAGTTGTGAAAGTTCTTTTTATTTTTATTTGGTGAATCGAACAGCCGTTTTAATATTTTTATCAATGGTGGAAATAAATTTTTTGGAAGAAGTTTTATTTTTACAACAGATGTGCAGTATTAAAGTGCTTTGCATATACGAGTGAAGAATGAAAGTTGTATATATTTGAAAAGTTTTGTGATTTAATTTTACTATTGATGTTTATTTTTTAAAATTTAATTGTGATGTTTACATTATTGAAAGTGCTTTGAATAGAATGTATTGGTGAAATTTGAAAAATTGTTTTGTGTTAAATATTTTTTTAGGTTTGAAAATTTGACATTTGAATTTTTTGAGCATTGGAAGACTTTAGAACATTTCTAATTTTGAAATATTTGAACACTTAATTTTTAGAACATCTGGAACTCTAATGATAAAAGTGATTTAAATTTTTACAATAATAGATTTGATAATAGCAATTTTACAGTGTTTAAACAAGATTTTAAATTTGAAGTAACATAGTAATTGATTTTTGGATGTTATGAAAAATAATTTTAAGTTATAATAGGATGATGATTAAAGTGTGGATATTGTGAAATGGGTGTATATGTTATGAATGTAAAAGTAGATGTGTAATGTCATGTATTGTAATATAACGTGTTATAGTTTAGTATATCATTGTAATTATGTAAGTCCGAGGACGGGACAAGTCGAATGGCCGAGTGTAGTGTTGGAAGTCACCACCAGATGGCGACACTAAATGTAAGTCTACCAGCGACACCTAGCGTGTCACTGGCGGGATGTATTCAGATTAGGTGAAGCAGTGGAGAAGATAGGACGTATTGCGGTCCTTAAGATAATAGCCTGGCTGTGGTTTAGGCAAATAAACGTATATTTATATCTTCAAAGCCTGTCTTTACTGTCTCATAATCTCACAGTATTTAACTGAGTAAGATATTTCAACCTTTACACTAATTTAAACGGAAATTCTAGGAACATTATCTAAGTTTTTGTAAAGGTATTTGGAACAACATGCACGTTTAATAAAGGTTTATAAAGATTTTGGGCATGTGTTTCATCAAGAAGCAGGTATTCAAAGGGACTAGTGCCGTCACTGCAGGGTTAAAAATAGGTACTCAAAAATAAATAAAATGTACTCATTTTAGATTACATCCGATTTTTGTCATAGCTCTGAATGCAAAAGTTTCATTTTTAAAAAAGACATGTTTCAAAAATAATGATGTAAAAATTAATATAAAGGGCAGTGGCTTGCCTACGTAAGCTGCCTTCATAAATCACTTTCAATAAATATCAACAGTTATAACCAAGACTGGGAATCGAACCCATATCCTAATGATCCGCAGTCCAGTGCCTTATTCGTTGTACTACCAGTGTGACGAGAAGAAGTAATAAACAGAAGGAATGTTAAAAAGGCATGCCAAAAGAATGGGAAGTAAGATAATTGAGTTGTAATAACTCAGTTTCCATTTAAGCAATCGATATCCAATGATGTGAAAAACCATCTTATGAACAACTATTTTAAGTTTGTCAGGTCGCTTTGTTAAGATGGCTTAAATAAAAGCTGAGATTAGTAATATTAAATCACACTGCTGATTTTTGAGGAAGAACCATTCCTTAAATTTGAGTTCTTCATCGCTGATTTACGATGCAATTGTACTCAAAGAGAAACGAGTATATTCAGATACTCATTTTTATATACCTCTTTGTTTACAGCGTGCAATACCGTAGCTCCAAACAGCCAATGCGAGATTCAGCTAAATAGACTACAGGTCATTGTTCTAGATCGGTAGTTCTCTACTTTTTTTCTCTCTTACGTACCCCTTGATAAAATTTTTCATTTATGAGTCACCCATCCCTCTACGCAAAAAAATTACGTTTTATTACACTGTAAGAAAAAAATATACTTAAAAATGAGTTCCAGGACTTACTTATTTTTCTTTGAGTACAATTGCATCGTAATATACTCAAACAATTTATAAGCATCGAATATACTCAAAAATGTGTACATTTTACTTATTTTTGAGTATCTATTTTTAACAGTGTAGGCAGGAATGTCTCAGGTTATTTAACAAATTAAGTAAATGACTCAAATTGATGACTTATAAGCTTTTATTTTAGATTTTGGATATTGGGTCGTTATCCCCAACAGTATTATTATTTTCGCGTACCCCCAATCAGACCGCCACATAACCCTAGGGGTACGTGTACCACAGGTTGAGTACATCTGTTCAAGAAAAAATTCAACATCCGAAATAAATTTTTTTTTTAAAAATCATAAATTTATTGAAAAATAAAAATAAATTAATCGTTTGGTTCCAGGTTAGCTTTCACTTTTCGAAGAACAACTCTTCCATTCTAGCAGTGTCCGAAATCTTCCGCTTTCAGTTCCCTGACGTTTCTTCCCTGCAGAGCATCTGGAGAGAAGCACCGGGCGTCGAAGTAGGGCAGTCGAGTCTTGCCCGTAATCCACTTCATTCTGCAGTCACACTTGATGGGGTTATCTGCAAATTATAAATAAAATTAGGTCCTTAACACTTTGGATATGTAGCACAGTCTACATTTAATTGTGCGTGACCCCAAAATCCCCGAAACAATAAAAATATTTTAAGTCATAAGCACATTTTTCTAACACGAATTTTTAAGGGGACCTGGTACCCAAAAAATTGAAAAATTCCTGGTTTGGTTTGGTTAATTAACGTCGCACTAGAGCTGCACAGTAGGCTATTGGCGACGTTTCGAAGCCTATCTCGAAGAAAAGACCCGGGAACACATACACATTCACACACACATTCATACATGCACCTCGTTATTTTAGAGCCATGGTCAGATGACGGGGAAACACCTGAACTGGCACCCAACGCCTTCAATAGACGTCGGGACTCTGGACCCCGATCCAATGTATCGTGCACCAGTCCCGTATACATGCCGTTGATTTTTGCGGATGTTCTGGACGACTTTTCTTGTATTTTTGTAGTGAAGCCGGCAACCCTCCGATCACAAGATCACTACTTTTTTACTTTTCTTTGTCAAGTCCATCGCGCCGGTTCGAACCACCAATCCTCGGATTAGCAGCTGAACGCCTTAACCCCTCGGCCACAGAGGCCTCTGTAAAATTCCTGATATCTTTTATTTGCTAAAATTATAGTTTAGAATCTTCTAAATGTGCTTGCGAAATTCTAGAGCTTTATTTATATTTTTTAATGAGTTATTTGAGATTTTATGTTTGAATTTTTTATAGTTACAAATTAAATTTTTTTTAATGCTTGGTTTTCTTTGATATTAAGTTTTTTGGAACGCTATAAAGCGTTTTTTATTATAAATGGAGAAATTTATAATTTTTTAAGCATATTGTAAAATATGTTTATATTATTTATTGACATGTGAATTAGTTCTATGAACAGTATTTTTTTAAATAATACTAAAATAATTTTTAAAAAATGTATTTTAAGGAAAAAAGTTTCTTTAGGTTTTATTGCGTGTCAAATTTGTAAAACTAATTCTCAAACACCTTGTATATCTATACTTACCTCTCAAGGGTACGTAGCTCACAGTTTTCCCTACACTGCTGAATACTTTTTCAGAAAGTGTAGCAATATTGTTGTTGTTCAAAATGAGCGATTTGAGGGAAGGCATGTCGGAGAAAAAGTCCTCTGGCAATTGCTGAATTTTATTGTAACTACGGAAAGAGAAAGAAAAAATTATATTTAAAATACATAAAATTAAAAAAAAAAATCAAGAATGTGAATAAATAATTTATACTTGTATTTCTATTCAGACCATTATTTTACAAACATTTTTATCCTTATCCCACGTTCTTTGAAATAAACGAGAACGGCATGATCTTGTTTTTTAAAAACTTCAATCTTTTTTTCAACTTAATTGTTCTTTTGCCAGATCCAAGATTACTATTTTTGTCATCTATGAACATACTAAATTCCGGGGGAAATAACAGAAATAGGAATAACTGTTCCCTACAAAGAACGCAAATGTCAAAGCTGTTCTTGAAGTGCAAAGAGTTAAAATTGATTTATCGGTAAGATTGGTTGATTCTCACTTTGTATTGGTATTGTGCATCTTTGTGCACAGGAAGTTAAGTAAATCGAAACATCTCTCTTCATTTTCAAACCTCAGACGTCCAACTCAACTTTGTTTATTCCAAAAATAACGCTAAGGTAATTTTTGATGTTGTGTTTTTTGGAACACATTTGTTGTTCTTAACACTCAACCACGGATGGCCGAGTTTTAAATAAATAAAATGAATTTCTAAGAAATAAAATTCAATATAATTTAGAAACTAAATGTGATTTTGTTTAAATAAGGTATTTTGTTTTGAAAGTATTTTTATGTGTTAAAATTTTCAACCGAAATTTTAACACAAAACTAAATTTATTTTACTAAATTTATTAATTTTAATTAATTAATTAATTAAATTTAATTAATTAAATTAATTTTATTAAATTTATTAATTTTATTAAATTTATTAATTTTACTAAATTTATTAATTTTACTACATTTATTAATTTTACTATATTTATTAATTTTACTACATTTATTAATTTTACTAAATTTATTAATTTTACTAAATTTATTAATTTTAATTTATTAATTAAATTTAATTAATTAAATTAATTTAACTACATTTATTTTAACTACTTGGGAGCAAAATGAGCAAAATTATAACTTTGGATATGTTAAATTTATTGTTTTTCTTTTGACATCAAAAATCTTTTAAATAAACAAAATGGGGTATCAGGATAGAAAACAATTCTACATTCTTAAAGGAATACATTCCGACACTCGATTAGCATAAATTTAATTTGATCAGACATCAGGCCTATTTTTAAATTTCAATATACAGAACAGAAAAATACAGATATTTTACGAAATAAGTAATCAAACATATATTCTATGCAAATGAAATTTAGACACATCTAAGGCCCATTTTACACGGACGAGCTTTTCCATATGGTTTTGTGATTGGAGCATACAAACCATGTGGTTTGTATCCACCAATCTCAGAGCCATCTTTAAAACCTCACGCGCTTTTATCACGACCGTGTCGAATGGGCCTTACATTTGTAGTTGATTGTTAACTCACATTTGTACATAGTTAATAAAAATGGAAAATCTGACAAACTTATTAATACATTTCATAATTCATATTTTTTATTCAAACTTATTCATAAGTATATGTGGATGACTAAAGGGGCCACGCCACTTAGTTTGTATGGGGCTAACATTTTGTGTTAGGATCGTCTACCGAAAGTGACGTTCCTACGAAGAAATCTCAAATATATCATTCCTGATTACATTTAAGATATATATGTAATTGCAAGTAAAAACCGTAATCTTAATATAAAGTTATCAAGTGTGGTAACCACTGAACGATCATCCACCACAGCGCTATCCGTGATCCGACCAGGCCATCACGGAAGCGTAACACGACCCTACCCATTATCCGACCAGGCCATCACGGAACTCATTGACTTGATTTTATTTGATAAATTCGTTGTGGCAATTCCTTAAAAACTGTGTGTATAAATCATATCATAATGCTGTAAATATGATCTGTTGTTCTACCTTGTAATGCGAATGCTAGAGTAAATGTGAATTAAGTAATTTTATTTAACTTGGTCATTTAAAGTTTAAAAAAATTTTGGAGTTAAGTGTATTCATTGTGTACATGATATATACAGTTCTGGTGCGACGATATTTCATTTCCCAAAACACACCAATTCATAAAATATCAGGAAACTATCAACAGTGTTATAAAAAATGTGTATAATGTAAACTGCTAATAAAGATTCTTTGTTATTTACTTACCTGAAATCCAATAAAGTTCCCCTGTACGGCTTTGGGAACATGGTTCTTTCGATTACCTTCACCTGCGAGTTCCTCAATACCAGCGAGTTGAGATTCCTCAGTGGTGCGAAAGCATTCTTACCCAGCTCAGTGGTGCTGGTTCTGGAGAAGTGCAGAACCTTGACGTGCTTCGGCATGATGCTCCCAAACGAATCTTCTATTTTGGGCACATCCACCCTCGATACAGTTAGAACATTGAGGGCGTGGAGTTGGTACAAAAGCTCCCACCTCACCCCATGCTGCAGCTTGATGTTGTACAGGTAAATCGAACTCAAGACGCTGGAATCCGGGGGAAGTCCGTCGAAAATGGACACCAAGGAACTGTTGACGATGCTCAGGAACTTGATCTGTTTCGACTCGAGGGATGATGTAGGAACGTAGTTGATGTCCGCGTTCGAAACGGTGAAGATTGTGAAGGGATAGTCGCCGGATTTGGTGACGACTTCTTTGAGTTCGTCGACGGATTTGAACCCGGAACATTCGATGACTGGGTCGCAGTCTTCGCAGGATCTCCGGCAGAGGCAGGGCTCGATGTCGGTTGGTGGGGGACATCTACTGTGAGGGTCTTGCCCACGAACCAATATCGAAGATAGGGAGAAGACCAACAAGCAGAAGAATACTCGCGCCATTTTGGATGGTGGGTGAACAGAACACTGTTAACTCGACTGACTGATTTTGGATATGACTTCAAGAACAACGCAGTGTCTGCTGATATTTTAAAATTGTAATGTATTGGGTTTTTTGTAGACGCTGAATCATTTCGTGAACGCGCGTATAAAATGCTTTCTAAACACTGATAAAGAAACTGCATCATTTTGGTTTGATTATTGAAGACATAACATTAGGTGATGTTTAGATTATTGATAAATATGCTCAAAGATGCGTTTTGATATCTGATTCGCGTTAATATCTGATATATGTGAGTTGCAATCGTAAGACAGATATTGATCGAAAAAGATTAAAAAGTGTTTGATTCTTTTTGAACTATCAACTCAAATACAAAGACTTGCTACATATTGCCAATGTAGCTGACTACAAATGCTTGTTTAATTTTAGTAGTTAATTTGCTAATTTATAATTACTTACTATTTTATCGTAATTGAATAGAAACTTGAAATTTTTTTTCTTATTAAAAGAGTATAATTATTTAAAATATAACTCATAATTCAAAATGTTTAGTATAAGATTTCTTCGAAATGGGTAAATCGAATAAAAATAAAAAAATTTAAAAATTAAAAAATCAACAAAAACAGTCCAGTGCTTTAAAAGCTAATTATAGAATAATTCACTGTATTTTTGCCTTAAATGTTGTCGACTCTACATCAGTTGGTATAAGCAAAATGAGCAATAAAAAAAACTGAAAAAAGTGGACGAGAGATGTTTTGAAATTGGGAGACTCGCATTTTTTATTATGGAATTAAATTGAAATTTAAGTTACCGATACTTCATATATATGACAACATTTTAAGATTCACAAAGGTATCAAAGAAGTACATAAAAAAATAAAAGGAAATAAAAAAACAACTTCTCAGGATGTCATCTTACATTTTTTTCATTTAGTAGTCCATTGTGTTTTAATAGATATACAACAAATATTTTAGTTATAAATGAGAGTATTATGAGCAGAGAAAATTTTATTTGAATAATTAGGATACAATTTTTAAGATTTTTTTATCCACCCCTAGTAACCCCACGTAAGGTTTTGGCAATTTGGCTTTGTGCATTTTGCATTTCTCCGAATTTTTTATAAATTAAAATTTTTTGCGTATAAATTAGAATTTGTTCCACGATATAATCATTGTTATCATCATCCAGGAGTTTAAAACCACCTAACATTCTGACAGTCATCCGATTGCAGTTTAGGTGACCAATGGTGGAATCAAGCATGAGCCAGGTTATGCGAGTCCTAGTTAGTTCATAAGTCAGTGGAAATGTAGCATTAAGAGAGCTCGGTACCATCTAAAAGTTTTTTTTTTAACTTTAAAAAAATTAATGTATAATATATAAATTTATATAAAAAAAATACATCACACGAACATTTCAAAGTTATTTATATATTTTTTTAATTAATTTTTTTTTAAAGCTAAGGCTTTTTAATTATTTATATTTGTTCAATAAAATATTTTTGCAGATCCTTTGAGTTATAATAAACAAGAATTGGCATTTAAATTTTTTATACTAAATGTATTTTATTTTTATATAAAGAGTTATTCATCATAACACAAACAATTTTTCATGAAACTCTATTTTTTACTTTTAGAATTTTTTTAAACTACCATTCATAGAGCTAATTCTAATTCGCATGCCCAATTTATAATATGCATATATTTTACAATATGCTAAAAACATACTTCTCAACTTTAGTAACGTGTTAACGTTGAAAAGAAATTAATATCAAGAAAACCTAAACACTGTAAAAAAAATTAAAATTTTCGTTCCTTGAAAAACATAAAATATTATCAAACATAAAATCTCAAATATCTCAATAAATTACGTAGATACAGTTATAGAATTCTGCAGGCATATTTAAAATATTCCAAACTGTAATTTTAGCAAATAAAATAAAATCGAGAATTTTACATTTTTGGGGGTAATGTGTTCTTTAAAGTATGAAGTAAACCCAAGAGAAATCTTTTCTTGAAATTTTATTACACTCTCTAATGTGGACCCCACTTGTTTCTCATTCACAGTGTGCGAAGTGTGATTGCTTCAAGTTCTTCATGGATACACCTTCGAGGTTTTTAGGTTTAGTACATTCCACCCTCAGGTAATAAGGCAGGATATTCAGCTTGGGAATCCATTTCATGTCGCAGTTGCAATCGACGGCATTTCCTGTAGAAAATACAATAAAATAAATGTATTTAAGTCAGTTGGATTGATCGATATTGCACTAGAGCAACAAAAGAAAGTTCGACTATTATTCCTAAGAAATTGGCTTCGTAGCTTTGAACAACTGTTTAAATTAGGGTCAACGGGTGTTACTTTATTTCCCAACTTCTTTAGTAAACTGAAGATTCCGGTAATTTGAGATTTTTTTTTTTAAAGT
This sequence comes from Troglohyphantes excavatus, assembly GCA_963932185.1. Taxonomy (NCBI): domain Eukaryota; kingdom Metazoa; phylum Arthropoda; class Arachnida; order Araneae; family Linyphiidae; genus Troglohyphantes; species Troglohyphantes excavatus. The sequence goes on along the minus strand of OZ010666.1, from coordinate 2,882,829 downwards.
AGACTTGTTTACTATTATTATTTTTATTTTTTTACTATGTAGTAAAGTAGAAAGCTGGGGTAGGATACTTTGCTCCAATGTCAAAAACTCACTTTTTACAATAGTAAAGCTTGGTAGGAATATAAATAAAACCATACAGTTAGTGCGAAAGCAAACAGCTACTCTAAAATAATAAAAGAATATGACTGTGGCACCCAAAACATCTACTTCCTCTGAGTATAAAAGGCTAATAATTTACATATAAGAAATATGCACTTGAAGATGTGCACTTGAGGCTCTAATTTTTAAATTCCGTTTAGTTAAATTTTTAAAAATTAGTTTATTAATTTTAGAAATATTAAAAAAAAAACCTTAAAAGAGATTTTCAAAATCTGTAACTTGACTTGTCTTTGCAGAATATGCAATAGTGCGCGAGGATTTGGAACAATAGATCACAGGTTCAAGTAAGGTCACTATTCACTACTTGTGTGTATATTTTACAGTATTTCTAAAACAATAGTCCATGATGAATAGTCCATGATGTTTTCTGGATTCCAGAGCCAAATTTTATTCCTCGTCCATCCCCTGGGTTCACGGTTTGCATATAAACATTGAAAAAGCAGAGAACTTGTAATAGGAGTATTCTTAGCTCCGTTTGTCAGTCGCTAAAAATCCTCCTCCGTCTAGATGAGGGAGTTGCGCGTTAAATATGTCACAGTCCCATTCAAGCAACCAGCAAAATTTAAAAATACGATTATATTTACCTTCTAAATAAAGAAGAGCGATCTGAGGCATAATTCTTCCGAAAACGGACTCTGGCAACGTCACAACGTTCGTGTTCGAAAATTCAATACCGTGCAATTCGGGCATGTTCGTGAATAGATCATCTGGAAGGCTGCTGATTTGATTTCCACTAAAACAAAGCAAAACACATCATACATGTAATCATTTTAGTATTTTTTTAAAACTACAACTCAGAGCTAATTCACATCTCAATTTATTATATACACATACTTTACAGTATGCATAAAAACTATACCTTTCTCTATAAATAACAACAACAAAAAAATGAGCGTTTCGAAAAACTTGAAATCAAGGAAACCCAAACCCTGAGAAAAGACGATTTAAAGTTTTTGTATCTTGAAAAACATAATACATCATCCAGCATAAAATCTCAAATAACTTAATAAAAATCATAGATACAGTTCTAGAGTTTTGCATGTAGATTTAGAAGATTCCAAACTATAATTTTAGCAAATAAAAATAATCGAGAAATTTACAATTTTTTGTGTACAGGATCCCTTTATATAAAAATTATCACCTGAAATTGATGGCCACCAACTTGGACTGCGGCGGGAACATACTCCTCTTGAGGGTCTGGATCGCAGTATTCCTCACGTAAATCCTCGTCAGGTTGGCCAACCTCGCGAACGCGGTGTCGCCCAACTGCTTGGTCTTGGTGTCCCTGAAGTAAAGCCCTGTCAGACCTTGGGGGAAGTGATCGATGAACGACTGATCGATCTTCCTGATCTCGAAGTTGGTGAGGTTGAGCTCCTTCAGATGCACCAGGGAGGCGAACACCTCCCACCTGACGCCACCCTGGAGCACCAGGTTGGTGAGTTCCAGCTCCAGGAGATTGTTGGTGGGGGGTGGGGGCTTGTCGAACAGCGCGTACATCACGTTGTCCCTCAGGTAGAGGTTCCTGACTGAATCGAATTGAAAAAATAACGAAAATTAATTAGATAGGTTAATAACTTGTTATTTTTACAATTCAATAGGACGTGCTGCATCAACACCCACTATATAGAAAGTCACATTGCACGTGTTTCATACGTCGCAAACTGAAAGCCGAAGGTTGCATTTGAACGCGAAATCGTAACTCATGTGGGTCACGACACACTCAGAAACTGAAATCAGTCTTGAGTTTGTGACGTAAAGAGCACGTGACATACGACTTTCTATACAGTGGGCCATGGGTAAATAGCGCTCGATGAGGAGTGTATGAGAAAGTCGCAATGTTCTGTATTGGCATAGTAATCCGTTCAGCAGAAGGTGATGGGGTGCCATGGCTAGCGGAATTAAAGTCAATCTCTGTTTACCGTTACCATTCTCTTTCTCTACCGTTTCGAAAATTCTTTATATATAATTATCTTACGTGGTGATGAAAAAATGCTGTACTTCGTTTTGTGATTTGGCAATGCAAAGTCGTCAGGTAATGAGCAATACGTCGCCAAAAACGTCGGTTGGCGGAACGTCAGCGGAGAAGGGAGCGAAACCCTAGTGTGTTGTAATCATCGTCTAAGGAATTCAATTAGACTATCCGCGCTAGAAACAATTGCACTGCCACTTTTAATCAACTTAGCAACTAAAAAATCGCACACTAACTCGAACTCGGAGCTTCCAGTTATCAGATTTCTTAATCGTTCAAATGAAAGTGGAAAATCGCCACACTCGTATTACCACAATCCATACAAAATCGTCAAATTGTCGATTATTTGCCAAAGCTGTTAGTGCGGTAGCGAGCAAAAGGATATTGTGCAATTAAAAGTTGATCAGTGAGCGGATACAATTTGAGTATTTCAGTTGCATGCAATTAAATAGTTTAGTTGCATGTTCGGTAGTTGAGAGTCCGTGGATAAAATAAAGCGGTTGGCTAAAGTCTAGAGAAACTAGCTATGTCTACAAACAAAACATGATTTTGTTTCATGTGACAGTGACATTACTATGCACTTCTCATGGGGCGTATAAATAAAATAAATTAAACCACTTTAGTAACACAGCTGTTAATTGCTTTTTATTTGCATAGTTTTGTAATGTGTCTAGGATATTTCGGACATCCTGTGCATGCAACAAATATAACTGCTGTTATAATTAGTAGGATGAAACGAATGCTCCAGTTACCGATCACATCCAAGTACTGACTATTTAGGGGAAATATTTCAAACTAAGAGCATTTTTTTTTTATTAAATTTTATTTTTTATCCCTATAATCCAAATGTGTAAAACAACATTTTTTCTGAATTCTAGTTGTAGAAATAAAATTTGATGAGAAAAAAATTTTAAAACGTGGAGGGCTAGTTTTTCGAAGTTTACAACAGGTTGGTTCAGTTGTTTTAAACGTTTATCGGCTGCCTATTTCTGTCCTCGTATTGAGACTTATTACAGCCATATACACACATTCATACTTTCACTTCGTTATTTTTGAACCGTGGTCAGACCCTGTAGTTTATTACCTCTCTTCTCGACGATAGCATCAGATGGAATGTACTGGAAGGTGGAATTGACGATGTAGAGGTTCCAGAACGTCCAATCTTTGGAATTCCTGAAGATTTCCAAGAGTTGTTCGATGTTGTGGATGTTTGCGCACTCGATGAGGGCTGGGCAAACGGGACAGCTTTTCGAACAGGTGCAAGGGGATATGATGTCGGCAGGTGGGCAGATCGTCTGCGGGTCCTGGGATACTTGTCCTAGACTCAATCCCAAGGATGTCAAAAAGAAAAAATATATTAAAAACATATTTTATAGATAATTGGATAAATTCTTTCAATATCTATAAATTCTACACTTCTATTCGATAATTCGCGACGGGATTCAAAATTCAGAGGGCGAGCGATTAAACTCGTTAATCTGTACTGGCAAATAGTTATTTTTCGGCTTTGTATGCTGTTTCTTCACGTAACGCTTCCTTCGACAATTTCATGGGCTATCTTTAAACATCGAGAAGAGTAAGCTGTTTAACATTTTCAAAAGATAAGGATGATTTGGAAATAAAGATCTTGTGTTTCTTTACTTATATTTAAGTTTTTGGTTGTCTGCTTTACTTTTTTTTATCCACCTTAATATCAGAAATAAGCGTCTTCTACATTTTTAAAGATTTTTTCTAAAGAATATTATGCGTAATAACAAAATTAAGGTTAAAAAATATAAGTTAATACCAAACATTAAAAAAACAAAATTTTATCGCTAAGTCTCTCAATTTATAAATTTATTGAAAATCATTCATATATGAGCAATTATTCTATAATATAAATTTTGCGTATTATCATAACTTTAAAATTATAATACTCAGCAAAATATTTTATTTTCTTAATTTTAAACTTAATATATTTATTACAACTTAAAATATTTTATAATTAACGCTATTAAATTTTCTTTGTCCGACATATTGTTGAAACAACCCAACGTAAAGCCTGCAGTTTCATTTACGACTTTTTATAACAAAATACATACTTACGAACATAATTGCTGGGTAAGTTGTCCTCGCGCTTTTACTGGTAGCAGCCACGCTTGACGTCTCAAATGCTGGATTGGTTGGTTCCACTGTCTTGGAGATAAACCGAAAAATCCAGTCTCTTGGACTATAAGTGCGACCGCAAAGGAAGAAAAACGCAAGGACGTGTCCAGGATTTCATCTCGGGGGTGGGAAGAAATCAGGAAATATATATGCATGTGTGTATCTCTCTGTCTCTGTCTCTGTCTCTCTCTCTCTCTCTCTCTCTTGTATTCAAAAATGAGCAGATGCCTGCCTACATACGATGCCTTCCAGTGGCGGCCAGTGGTCGAAAATGTTAGTGCAGCCGAAATCCGAAGTGAATGCAAGTGAATCCCCCCCCCCCCCCCCTATTTTCCACAACCCATACATGAACGGAAATTATTTATTATTTACTTCTCAAATCAAAGTTTCTTTTAAATTTTTACGAAATGATAACATGCGACAAAAATAGAAAACACTTATTTTATGAAAATTAAAGCAATCCTACTTTCTTTTAAACTTGCGACTCGGTCAATTTTAATATTAACTTAAATAACGAAACAACAGCAGGACCATGTCCTGAAAACAACAGCACACAGTAAATTTATCACGAAAACCATTTCTGTTTGGAGATATTCTCGTAAGTTATCGTTTCACCCACCCATCCCAGCGTTTCACGGACGAACCAATCAGCACATCGAATCTCAAGTGCAGCTAAAACAAGAAAATTCATTTCGGCGGTACCTTCTTACAAATGCAGTGCATTAGCATGGGGAGGAATCCCCATACTACTTAGAGGTTGCCATGGCTACGGTGCAGCCGATTTCAAATTTCGCTTTTTGACTGCAGTTTTGATTGAATGGAGTTTTTTCCCCTCCTGAATTGTACATTACGGTAACAGGCTTGCTATTTATCGGATATTTTGTTTACTACCGTAGAAATTTCATTTTCAATTCTAATCTTCATTTAAGAAAATTAGTAAAATATCTTATTTTAGTTTTAAAATACACTAATGAAATTAGGTACAGCCCGGCTGTACTTGCTGTAGTGGACAAGCCGCCACTGCTGCCCTCACAAATCACTTTCAATAAATATGGACAATTACAACCAAGTATTACCAGGAATCTAACCCCCATCCCCGGAACAGCAGTCCAGTGCGTCATCCATTGAACTACCAGAGCGACATTAGGAAGTTTTAAAAGAAGAAATTTTAAAAAAAAGGTGTGTCAAAATTAAAAAGGTGTTCTATTTAAGAAAATGACATCAAATAATGTGGAAAACCACCTTCTGAACACCTATTTTAAGTTTGACATGTTTTATTAAGATCGCTTCAACAGAAACTGAGATTAGCCATATTAATTCACATTATTCATTTTTGAGAAAGTACGGTTACTTAAATATGAGTACGTCATCGCTCATTTACGCGACAATTATACTTAAAGAAAAGCGAGTAAATCCAGGAATTCATATTTAAGTAATTTTTTTACAGTGCCTATGCGTGAATAGAAAGCGTAGAGCGCATCTCTTGGAACATAGCAAAATTTTAAGTTAATTTGTAAATAACAGTGAAAAATTCAAGAGTCACTCTCATAGAGGATTAAGCATAGAAATAAGTTTTTTTTTTCTGTTGCAAGTTTTTTTTAATCTGTTTATATTTGACTATTTTTTTATTTTTTTTGCTACTAAAGTAAATATTTTTAGTTTTATTTAAGCCTGATAGTTCAAAAGGAAATGGGATGTTTTCGAAATTTCTCCATTGATCTTTTAAGATGCTTCATTGATGCTTTGAATTTTTTCAAGAGTGATTCAAAAAATTATTGAAAAATCAGATATAATTGAGGGGCTGACATAAGGAAGACAGTAAGTCACAAATTTCGAGTTTTTCGTTTTCTTCACACAAAAAATAATAAACGCTCAAGCCAATGGCATGGAATAAACAGTAAGTCAATCGGCAAAATGGTTTAGTTTCTACGAGCGACGGAAGATGGCACTTGCATGTAGTCCACGATACTTAGCCTGGAGAACAAATGCTCCCCTGTAAAATTTACTTTTTGTGACTTACTGTCTTCCCCATGTCAGCCCCTCAATTAGTTTACTAGAAAACCCAATTTAAAAGAAAAAGTTTTTGACTACGACAAAAAAGTTAAGTTATGAGGTTAATCGCTTCCCTGACTGACCCGAGATAACTCGTGTTAGTGTACACTGTTAAAAATAGGTACTTAAAAATAAGTAAAATGTACTCATTTTTAATTACTTTCGATGCTTATCATAGTTCCGAATACATAACTTTCATTTTTGAAAAAGACGTGTTCTCAAAAATGAGTAAAAAGAGCAGTTGCTTGCCTTCATAAATCACTTTCAAGAAATTTCAACAATTACAACCAGGACTTACCGGGAATCGAACCCAGGGACGTAGGTATAGATTTTTCATGGGTTTAGTTCAGTAACTGAGCAACGGATTTCTTTAGGTAGCTCTTCCTCCCCTCCCTCCCCACAATTTTTTTTAACTTATCGAGTTTTCATTCAAGTAAACAGAAATACGTTGGCATATAAATATCGAAACAGCAAAAGTTATCATTCATTTTTCATAAAATCGTTACCAATCTCAGTCATTAAATATTTTTAAAATTAGCAAATATCACTCCCTAATTACGAAATAAATTTAGAGAACAAATTTAAATTTTAAGATTCCTTGTTTAGAATAATATATTTGATTACAACTTGTTTATACGGCACCGTTTTGCGGGTCTTTTCCCTTTGTCACCGAAATTCAAATGCTGTATAATGAAACACGATGACGTCATGTTACGCTTAGTTTGAAATAAAAATGCCCTCAAATCATATACCAGATTTTCCCTCATGCAACTCAACAAGAAGTATTATACTAGAAATCGAAAATTTTCTAGATTTTCAAATATTTTTATGATTTTAACAGTAATTCGATTTATAATTTTTTTTCTTGACTTTCAATGGGAGGGGTTTGAACCCTCTGACCCACCCCCTTACCTACGTGCCTGATCGAACCCAATCCCTCTAGGTTGGGTTGAAAAAGAAGGACCAATGTCAATTTGATATATATTTTAATATATCGATTTTAAACTTCTCAATGAAATGTAAATGTCGTCAAGCTTCTCTAACCCTTCAAATCAAACAATTCCGTGATTTCCGTGACATTGCAACAAGGCTGTGCTTCAAACTTCGAAGCCATTTTTCTAAATACTGTCAAATGTGACATTGGTCCTTTTTGTTCCAAGTCACAGATTATTTTATAAATAACTATCATTGTTAAAATCTATTTCCCAAGTTTTATTGCCCATTAGTTAAACATTTTTTTTTTCATATTTTGACTAAAACAAATGAATAGATTTTGTTTTTGAAAATTAGTAGTTCATATTCGGAATAATTCTCAAGCACAGTGCAGGAAGTGTGCAGGTGTCAAATCAGTGATCTCTTTTTCCGACAGGTACGAAGGCTGCGCACAGTTGCCTGTGACGAATTTTCCGTGATGCTCACGTGATACCAACCACTTGATGGAACAGTCACAGTTGATGGGATTCTCTAGAAGAGAAAATAAAAAAAATAGACCATTCTTAAAATATATAATAATAAAAGAAAATGTCTGTCTGCGACACGCAAAACACCATATTTCATTGCCTGGACATGTCTGAAAATTTACATATAGATACTATTCAACCACTAATTGGCACCTGAGGCTTGAAATTTTAAAATAATTCCGTTTAGTTTTCTGTTTATAAAGGTTTTAGAAGTTATTTTTTTTTAAATCGCCAATTTTAGATCGCCACTAGAATTGCACAGTAGTTTCAGATTTCTATACCTAGTGAAAGGGGATGTTTTGCTACTTTATGTTTTATAAGTGTAAATTGAGGGCAATTAAAGTATAAATGTCACCTAACAATAAGATCACCTTCACACAACTTAAAGACCCTATTGACGACCTTAATAACTAAGGCATATACAGGCCACATGACATGCCACATGGCATTTCATGTCAATGTGGCATGTCATATATCGATCAAACAAAGAGAGCATTAAAATTTCGTATTAAGGAGCACCAAGCACATACTGTCAAACAAGTAATAAAGAAGTCCTCCATTGCCAAGAACACTTGGGAACATGGTCATGTATTTGATTTTTCTAACCCACATTTAATTTGCAAACCCAAATCTCCATTTGAACTTGACTTCCTGGAGGCGTTTCATATTTTTAGCAATATTGATTCGGTTGTCAAACATTTGCGGTCCCAGTATTCCCCGCCTGTTGGCACACAATAGTTAACTCCAACCGATTGAAATAGTTTTTTGTTCTTTGGCAACACTTTCAATTCTGGGTTTATTTATATTTTATTACACACAGACTTTTCATTTTCTGCTGATGAAGGGAGATGTATCTCCCGAAACATGTCCAGATTTGTATGGACTTTTATTGCGTATTTTAACGTTGTATTTGTATTTTAATAGAAATGTCTCACCTCCTAATGTTAGAGCAGCCAGATGTGTGTACGCTCGCCCAAACACAGCCTCCGGTATTCTGGAGATGTTATTGTTTCGCAGTCCTACGCGTATGAGCCGAGGCATCTTTTTAAACATGTCCTCAGGTAAATTGCCTATTTCATTGTCACTGAAAAGGAAACACTTTTTGTTATTACGACTTAGATTATTAATTTAAACATATTTTAAATTCAAAATAAGAAATGTAATATCAAATATCTTAAATACGAAATAGGCACTTAAATACAAGTCATTCATCATATTCAATTAATAATAATTTGTAATCGCATGTTTTCCAATTATCCCCATTATTTCCAATTATACATGTACTCATTTTTAAGCACCTTTTTTTTTACAGTGTACCTATACCTTAGTTGTCCTGAACAACGTATGCAAATTCTGTAAGACGACAAGTTCCTATTTTGTGTAAGTTGCTGTTGCACCTCTTTACTCTACTAAAAATAACCTAGATAAGAACAGTGTAGTGCTATCTTTCATTTCTGTATTTCGTAGTTATATTTTAAACAAAAAAAGCACTGAAAGTGTATTTAATATTGTTTGAAGACCTAAACGTTTAAAAAAAAAATTGTGTAATTTCAAGCTGAAACAGAAGGAAAACGCTCGAGTCCAACTTCAAAACATACCATATTTAAAAGTAGATATTAACAAAGGTATTTTAATTTTATAAAAAGCGATAAAAATAAAGGAAAATGTCTGTTTTCATTTATATTCCATTGAAACTAATGAACGGAACAATTGCAAACAGAGCAATGAACATCTCTAAACAGTATATACGAGTAAAAATGTATTAAGTTATTGATAATTAATTACAATTTCATTATTTAATGCTTTAAATAACTTATCTTTAAGCACTTCAAGAAATGGCATACCCAAGAAAGGTTTCCACAGTGAGGGAAAGTTTATCAGTTCTCATAGATTCTAGTGACCATATATGGATGTGAAACCGGGGTTTTGAAGGCGTAACTTAGATTAATGCAATTTACAAATGCGTGGAATGGATGCTCAATTGAAAACTAAATAGTAATTTATAACATCATTATTGGAAAAGAAAAGTGATTTAGGAATGAATCAGGGTATAAAAGGCGAAAGAACCATGGGTATATTACATATATTCGATAATTTTTGCAGGGCATACTAATAAAGGTGGGTGAGTGTAAAGATCCTCCCCCCACCCCATAACCCCTCCCGTATCCATTTTCTGCGTAAAATACTGGTAGCATATGATAGCATTTGTATGTTACAGATATCACATATGGGAGTATCTCACAATTTCCCCTTACTCGAAGAGCAGCGTCTCGATGGAGTTGGTGATTGGGAACATGCTCCTCTTCAGCTCGCGGATCCCGTTCTCCGTGATACGTACGTCCGACAGATCGGGCATCAACGAAAACACCTGAAACACCGAAAACACATGTTACACTGTTAAATAATTCAGTTCAACGGTGTACCATACCTTGGTGCAAAACAGAGGTCTGCAGCAAATTACACACTATTAAGGTGAAATCTGGGTTGATTTGGTTTGGTTAATTAACGTCGCACTAAAGCTGCACAGTGGAACTTTAACTACACCGAAATTTTCGCTGTCGTTACATCAACTAGCCAAGACAACGACAAGCAAGAGCCTCCGTGGCGCATTGGATAAAGGCGTTCAGACATGAATCAGATGATTCCTACTTCGATCCCGATCGTTGTTAAAAAAAAAGTAAAGATGTTATGATCTTATCAATTACTAAATATCAATTACTAAACGACCAGCTTCAACTAAAATAGTGTGTCGAATTACTTGTGCATGTAAATTAGGTTGTGGAAAGAAATGCAAGTATTTGAAAGTTAACCAGCATTGCACTATTATGTGCAAGAACTGCCGGGGCCAAGGGGTGAAGTAATACCGAAGCAATAGATATCGCAAATAAAGTAGATAATGATAGTAAAACAAGAACTATTACATTCTTTTGCATTATCTAGAATGAAATTATTTTAATGTAATTTTTGTAAAATTAAATAATTTGTATTGATATGTTTGTTACCTAATACGTTTCCACAATTCCGCTACTTTTTTATTCTTTATTAATGACTATGTCCCAATCTATTTTCAATTTAAAGAAGGTTATGTGTTGTTTTATGTTTAATAAAGCTTGGGTTTTAAACTGCTTGACCATATAGGCTCTTAAGAGCTGCACTAGTAAAACAATATATAAAACTAGTGCTCGATATCTAGAAATAGAGGTACCGGAACCGTAACCTTCCGTGGGGTGTGGGAGTGCGCAATGCATCAGCCTTCAAACCCTAGTCTGGAATAAAAATGTTTTTTCCTAAAAAGAGGTAACGGAACGCCGTTCCAGCTCAAATCTAGCCCTGCATAAAACTATATGGCATATCTAATGTTTAACAAAATATTATTTATTTTTTTACATTTAATGTTTGGTAGTTTAACAAAACATTTATTTGGTTAACTTTAATAAAAAACTTGTCATAGAAAAAAATTAAATAGTATATAGGTATATATTTTTTTTAATATTTTTTACAGCAAAACTATGCCAGGAACAAGCTTAAATCTAAATAAATAATTTATAAAAAACTATATTTAAAAAAAAATTTGAAATTATAACTTGTTTTATAAGCGAGATACAATTTTTTTCTTTGAAATTTCTAGGGGGGGGGGGATTAAGTGGATTTGGGGGGGATTAAGGGGATTTGGGGGGGATTAAGGGGATTGGGGGGGTGCTCCCCCCTTAAGGAGGGGAACTTTTCGGTTCTCAATTCCTGGAGGTCAAACGAGTATTTGACCAAAGTTTAAAAACTATTGTATTTTTTTCTATTTTACCTAATTGCAATGGACTATTAGTAAAACGATTCTGTATGTAGTAAACATTTCACTTTAAAATTGGTAAACGATGTAAGTACTAGAAAAATTTAAACACCGTTTTTGACGTTAAAGTGAAAAATAAGCAATTCTTTTCAATGTGGTAAATCTGAAAAATTCCTGGTAGTCTTCTAAGTAGTTCAAAGATCTTGAACTAAAAACGTATACTTTTGGTACAGAGGTCGCTAATGTGAACGTTACTATGCCCTGAACAAACAGTTTTTTTTTTTCAATTTTCCAACATTTTTGCTCTTGGAAATTACAACTTTAACCATTTTTAATTCTCAATTAATGTAAACGTATTTAAAAAACTCAACCAGTTGGTAATGAACTCTTTAGATAAACTCGGTAAGATGAAAGGGAACTGTGTAACTGAGCTATATTGCACGGCTGAAGGTGCGTTTTGTGTTGTAGCACAGTTACATAGCTGTTACCAGAAGAAGACCTGAGCTCTCGGTAAGTATAGCACCTCGAAATCAATTGGTGGACTTCATCGAGTGCATACCTTTGATGCATACCAGTTGCTACAGCTACAACATCTTTTTGCTTAAGCTATAAACGTTTTAAACCATTAGCTACCAGCACGGCAACCCAGTTACATAGCTCGGCTGCTCATCTACATAGCTAAGCTGCAAATACCCATCTACACACTAGGCAATATAGTTGTTTTGCTATATAGTGTAGTTCCAGCTTTACTGACTTGGGGAGTTCTTTAACAAAAAACATTCCACTCACCTTGTCGTCCATCCTGGAAGTTTGGGTCCTCTTCAGCAAGATGAACTTTAACATCGTGCTGACATTCTCCCTGAAACTCTCGTCCAGTTCGGGAACGACCACATCCCTGATTTCTATCATCTCGACCTGCTTCAGGTCCCCGAACTGCGACCAGTCGATCCCGTCCTCGAAGGCCACGGTTCTCAAAATTACGCCCCAGAGGTCGTTGTCTGCGGCGCCAGGTCCTCGGGTGAAAAGCGAGGTTAATATTGACCTGTAGATCTTCAGCGTGGTGAAGCGCTTCGTCTGAAGTGACCTGACTGGGATGGATGTCAACTTTGAGTACGCGATCTCTAAATGATCGAACGTGTCGTTGGTCGTGTTGTGGAAGACTCGATCGAGGTTGGTTTGACCTTTGAGGTTGTCGCAGGTCAGGTAGGTCTCGACTCCTGAGGAGGTGCAGGTGCAAGGTCGGAGGACTGGAGGTGGAGGACACTGACCTTCCATCGCTGTGACGACAGTGTGACACAAAATGGCGCTTAGGAGCAGCTTGAGCATCTTTTGGTCTGGATGGCAAGGAATTAAGTATAACACAAATGTATGGTAATGTGTAGCTCCTGCTGTGTGAATGCTGTATAACTACTTCAAGTAAGTGTTAAATAGAAATAGCTGCCTTATTATCAGAGCGTGCTATTTTCATTAATTCTTTTTTTAATAGAAGCAATATTCTTCCAAAGGTAGAAGAGTTTTTGCTCTCATTAATACCAAATACAAAAATAATATCTCAATTTTAGGAATTCTCCACTGTTTTCTACTGACCGCACAATACGTCAGAAAGCTGTACCTAGAACTTTAATAAAAATGATGAAAATTTAGGAGAACGACATAGGACGTTGGTATTCTAGACTCTGACTTTAAATATCTAAGTATCACGGAATTCCAAGTGAAGCAAAAAACGAAATGCCCTAACACAAACTTACAAAATTAAATATAAGCAATTGAATTGTAGTAAATGCACTTTTGTTCCATTACCTTACACAGAACATAGCGATTAACAAGAGGAAAAACATTTTTAAAAGATAAAATACATCGAATGACGGTAGGCTCTGATATTCCAGACTGTGCCTAACTAAACACATCTTTCATAGAATTCCCCCCATAAGCAAGAGTCATAACAGATTGCCAGTCAAGTGGTCTAATTCCAAAAACAGATTTCCGATTTCCAAGATAAAATTGTTTAAAATAACTATAACATTAATATAACAGGCAATTAAAATTAAGTGGAATGATATTTAACTTATTATTGGACTTCCTGTGAACTAATAACAACATCATATTGACACCAACTGATGCATAGTAATGGAAAATACTATCCAAAAATGGACTATCACTATTTTCCGAATAGTGCTAATCCATTTTTGGATCTTTTTGGACTTACGCCACTTGTCGATTGACGATTTGAACCCAACTGTTTTGATAAGCATTTGATGGCGAAACACTTTCGCGTTGTTGCTTTAACCCCGGTTATCAGATTTGAATATCACTCTTTGTCTGTTTATCACAAACATTTTTAAAGTTTCAACTTTTATACGACAGCTCATTGTAATTTGTAAAATATTATGTATTTATAGAAGGATGACGGATCAATATTATAGGATTATTTCGGAGGGCCCAGCGGTTTTAGATGAGCCCCGCGCACAGGTTTTTTTTTTTTACAAAAAAGTATATTATAGAAAATTGATTTCAATGTTTTAAAACTTCGTTAGAATTTTGTTAAATTTGAGTTTATTCATTAATCTAGGACATACACGTTTACTGACCAATTGCATCAATGTATACAAAATCTTTCCAAGTTATGTTAATACTTTTTGTATACCAGTGTTCACTCTAGGCGTTTTTTGAAGGGCGGTCCGCCCTGCCTGCCCTTTTTTCATCTTGATAGCGCCCTCATGCCCTTTTTTCAAAAATGCCGCCCTCGTTTGAAAAAATTCCGCCCCTCTTGCCCTTTTCAGTCAAGCACAATCGTCCTTGCTTCCCTAGCTGTCTTTAAAAAAGACATCGATTCAATTTGTTTTTGTGTGTGAACTGGAATTAAGTGAATTACGACAGTAGAAAAATATCCTCCTTTTTAACTGTGCGTGTTGTGCAATCGCGATGATTCCGCTTTGATTTCGAGCACCGCGCATTCCACCAATCCTATTGATTGCCTGTGCTCAAATATGAAATGTTTAAGTTTTTTTCTGTGTTTTTTAAAAGAGAAGATGGTTTGGGGCCATGTTACAAGATTAGGCATTTTATTACCAAATTTTGGATTTAAGTAGCCTTTTCAATAGTTTTGTAAGGAGTCTGATTAGGGCAACTTACATATTTGATTTTTAAGGAAAAAATTAATTTACAAATGTTAAATTTTTTATTTTAAGTAGTATATTCATAAAGAGACATGGATTTTGTATGGGACCTTCCTTCATGATAGACCCCGAATCGTCAACAATATCCTAATATGCAGCTGTAGCGCAATGTCAAACAACATTGGAACTTTTTTTTGTTTGGTCACGTGTACGATGTGTCAATGGGTGGACACGCCTACCATAAACTTTTTTTTAAAAAAGTGCCCTTTTAAAAACAAGAAGTGCCTTGTCAGAAACAGAGTGCCCTTTTATCGCCAACAGCGCCCTGCCCCTTTTTATTTCTAGAGTGAACGCTGTGTATACACTGTAAATAAAAGGTGCTTTAAAATGAGTACATTGACATACTCGTTTTTCTTTGAGTACAATCACATCGTAAATAAGTGATGACGTACTCAAATTGAAGTAACAGTACTTTCTCAAAAACGAGCAGTGTGATTTAATATTGATACTCACAGCTTCTGTTCAAGCCAACTTCGCAAAGTGACCTGACAAATTTAAAATAGTGGTTCAGGAGATGGTTTTACACATCATTTGATGTATATTGCTTAAATGGAAACTAAGTTATTACAAGTCAATTATCTTATCTTGCTTCCCATTCTTTTGGCACACCTTTTTAACCTTTATTCTGTTTATAACTTATTCACGTCACCCTGGTAGCGTTAAGGATAAGGCTCTGGACAGCAGTGCCTGCAGATGATTCAGTTCGATTCCCGTTAAGTCTTGGTTGTAATTGTCGATATTTATTAAAAGTGATTTATGAAGACTATCAGCCTATGTAGTCATATATCTACATAGGCTGATAGTCTATGGTCTAGTCTATCATATGTATCATATTGCTAGCCTATGTAGGCTAGCAACTGCTCTTTTTATTGATTTTTACCCATTGTACTCATTTTTAAGTACATGTCTTTTTCAAAATTGAAACTTATGTATTCGGATAAGCATCGAATGTATTGAAAAATGAGTACATTTTATTCATTTTTGAATACCTATTTTTAACAGTGTGCTATAAAGAATTTTTAGCATTTTCTTTTTTTAAACAGTCTCCCACAAAGTTGGCAAAATTAACTTTTTGCCCTAGAAACAATCTTCTGCAAGAGAAACGACCATTGGAAATATAAAAATTTCTTTTCCGCTATCCCTAGGGAAGTGTTTCAACGCACTTATTAACGGACTACAAAGACAAATAATGTCATTGAAGTTTGACATAACCATTTTAGCTCTTTGACAGATGCATGTTTTTGGAATTTTCTTGATTTCCTTAAGAAAGAACAATCTCTTAATGAAGTAAAAATAGAGCAATTAATTGTTGCGAAAGAAGCTCCAAATCAACTAAAGAAGTAGAGATATGCTGCTAATAGAATAATGAGAGTATTGTTGAAAAAGACAGAAATCGTACATTTCAGTATTTTTTACGAGGAATTGCATTTACAATAAATTTTAAAATTAGCTAAATAATCAACATACATCATTGGCATAATTTTAACAAATTTATTTGTTCAGTATCTAAATTCATATATTTAAAATATTATAATTTTGTATTATTTAATTATCTATAAAATAATTTAATTATCTTTTTAATTATCTATATTTATAAAAAAATTCGTTTGCGATTTTTAATTTTCATGGTTTTTTGTATTAATTTTCCGGTTGTTCCTTTTGTAGGAAAATGTTTCTAGTGCAAAAAAAAAATCATTTTCTCCTCCTCTATTAGGAGCTTTATACCAAAAAAATTTAAAATATCATTTTTACAATTTCAATGGGTTGACTCTATGAAAAAGAAACTTTAAAAAATTTACGCATATGCCAAAATTACCCCCTTTCCCGTATATTTCATTAAAAAAAATTGTGTTTTCTAAACATTGTGAAAAGATGTCTATAGAATTGGTCTAGACGATTTTATGTACAGGCAATGTTTTGTCCGAGATGTTTTGACCCGCGATGTTATGACTCAAACCCTTATATATTTACAAAATGCATGTTCGATATGTTATTTTCTTATAAAATCCTTACATTTAACTACGACACAAATTATGAAAAAGTGGGTTTATTGGTACAAATATTTTGCATGTATTTACAAATAACACAACACTAAACAAATAACACTTTACTAAATTCCATATCCTCCTCGTATGTATTTCAAGAGCATGTACTGAAATCATTTGATGTCAAACTGGACAGACAGACTCCTATTTTGTCTTCTGGGTGAACACAGTTGCCATCTAAGTTCTTCTTATCCTTTTCTACCATCATTTTAAAATCACAGTCGCAGTTAAGGGGATTACCTGAAATTAAATTTGATTCCTTAGTATAAATTGTACACACACTTCTTACTTAATGCACTGACCTGTAAATAAACTAGACAATGTGTAAATGGCACTGGGGTTTGCCATTTTGAACGGTGCCAATAGTCACCCCAAAAGCTATTTCACAATTACAAATAATAACGACCAACTGCAGGCTGTAAGCCCAGCAAGGTTGATGCCATTTAACGCATAGTAACTATATTCCAATGCCGGTTTAGTTGTATTTTAAAACTACCTACTCCTGACGAATTATAATCATCCCTTCAGACAAAACTATTTCACTTATCTATTACTCTATTATAAAAAAAATGTATTCCTATCTTCCCGATTAAGTTGCGATTTGTATAACTTGTAAGCTGTAAAAAAAAATTGTACTTAAAAATGAGTACCTAAACCTACTTATTTTTCTTTCAGTACATTGCATCGTAAATGCCTTGAGCGATGACGTACTCAAAATGAAGTAACCGGACTTTCTCAAAATAGAGCAGTGTGATTTAATATTGCTAATCTCCTCTTTTGTTCAAGCCATCTTAACAAAGCTGCCTAACGAACTTAAAATAGGTGTTCAGAAGATGGTTTTCACATTATTTGATGTGGATTACTTTAGTATTGTAAACTTAACCCAAATTCCAAAAATCCGAGTTTGAATAAAATGGAATCAAAGGAAGGTAAACATGCAATAAATAGTGTATTGGGATACATAAAAATGCAAAAAAAAAATTACCTTTTATGCAGAAAGAAATACAAAGATTTCAGCAATTTTTTCGGAATTTGGAGGGAAGAAGTCTTTTTTTAAACTCATAAAATTGCGTATAAGCGTTGCGAATATCGCTTTTTCAGAAAAGTCACCAAGATTGACAGTTCAATGCATTTTTCTATTTTTTTATTTGTGAGTCACTATAGTTTATTCCCGAAATTCACTAATCAATTTCGTTGCCATATTGAACTCGAACTATAAATCGATATCGTTTTTAAGATGGCCTAAATTGAAGAGACGTGGATGCAACAACAAGGCAGCTCCAGTTTTCAAAATTGCTCAAGAAGGACCCACTGAACGTTTTTTGCATCGTAATATATAAAAGCACAGTTCTTTTTCTTTGATACCTCTATATACATTGCTTATAGCTACCTGGTTTTCACACTAATCAAGAGAGAACTTTTTCTTAATAACTGAAAGTGTATAAATCAGAAAAAAAAGTGGAGCTGTTTGGTTCTTGCACCCACGTCCTTCAATTTTAATGCATACTCAAGCCTAATCAGACCCTCATACAATGGCAATATTATATCTTTAGAATTAGAGCATTTAGTGTCGCCAGATTGTTTTCGAAGTTCTTAATGTTAACCTGGGGGGTTGATTCTTTGTATGAAACAGATTCTCACGTATTCAGATTCGGATGGATATAATTATTTTTTATAATATTTTTAAAAATTCAGTTCATTTATCAAATCACGAAAAATCTATACCTACGTGCCTAACAGAAACATATATTTCAATACAAGTTGTAAATGGGGTTCTATAATCTATGAATCAGTGATGCTAGGAAGACCCTTTATTAGCTGTGCATATAAATTACATCTGACGTCAAAGTTTGTGCTATTTTTAGACCAACGGTGAATTGATTTGATCTGCGAATGACAGATGTTATTATTTTTTTTTATATTTTTTGTTTACAATAAGGTAACGCTATAAACCAAAACTCTCTGAAAAACTGCTGCTATTCTATAAGCGACGGATCCTCCTCATAAAAAAAATATTTACCTACGTGACTTCTTCTGATGCTAGCAGGTGCGTAGGTATATATATTTTTTATGGGAGTGGTTCAGTGACTGAGTAACGGATTTCTTTAGGCAACTTATTCCCGCCCTCAACTAGAAAGAGTAGGGGAAATTCTCCACCAAAATCAACAAACCCCCCCCCACTTCTAAACAAATTCAAATCCTCCCATTTTTTAAAAATACTTATTGATTTTTATTAAGTAAACAGGAATACGTTGGCAGATAAATCTCAAAACAGCATCATTTATTTTTCATGGAATCGTTATGAGGCACTTCGCCCTACATGTACACCTTATCCGATACCAATTTTAAAGACATTAATGTCAAAATACAACCTGGGACGAATTAGAAGTGTGTAAATGTAAAAGGTTTATTTAACTTACCCACTAGGTTCAAAAACTCTAAATGATCGATTGCGTATTCCAAGACAACACTGGAGAGTCGAGCGATCTTATTCTCGGCGAAATAAACCAATTTCAGATTCGGCATGTCGGAGAAGATGTCATCAGGCAGAGATTCGATTTGATTGGAGCTGGAAAAAAAAATGGATAAAATTTTTTACAAATACAAATACAAATATTGACGACTAACAACAGGCTCAAGGCCCAACAAGGTTGGTCCATCTAGTACCTCTTAACTATCCCTCAATGCATATCTAACTTCTTCTTAAAATCCGTTGCACCTTTACAATTAACAATATTCACTGGCAAGTTGTTCCATTTGTCTATTACCCTATTATAGAAATAGTGTTTTCTCCCTTCCCGATTAAAATGGGATTTGTTTAACTTAAACCCATGACCTCTCGTTCTATCACTCATATTAAAATCTAAACCCTCCACAGCTCCTTGTTTGATAAATTTGAATAGTTGTATCAAATCTCCCCTAACCCTTCTCTCTTCCAGAGTATACATATTTAAATTTCTTAATCTATCTTCATAATTCATGCCTGAAAACCCTTGAACCATTTTAGTAGCCCTGTGCTGAATTTTCTCTAACAATTCAATGTCTTTTTTAAGATATGATGACCAGAACTGTACATCATACTCAAGATGTGGCCTCACCAAACCTCTGTACAATGGCAAGATAATATAATATCCTTAGATTTTGATGAAATACTTTTCCATACACGTTTTCAATTGTGAAATTAAAGAATATATAAACAAAAATTGCATTTTTTTTTTTGTATTTGTTTTTAAAAAATTAAATTAAAGGTCTCTGTTTAAAATGCCTTTATAAAACCTGTAAAAACCTTATAAAATCTGTAAAAAGAAAACTTTTTAAGTATTGAAATTAAAGTTGTGGGTGTAAGAATCAGGCAGCTCCAGTTTTCAAAATGATTCAGAAAGGACTGTATATTTCTTGCATCGTATATGAGACAAAAGTAGAGATTCTCTTTTCCCTTATACATCTATAGTTATAGCTTAGAGCTGTTCTGGTTCTTGCACCAACCAAGCAAAAAAAAGTCAACATAAAAACTTCATCAAAAGTGTCAAAATGAAGGTTTTTGAAGGCTTTATACAGGATGTTGAAACTAAAAAAATGCAGTATTTTCATTTTCTTGCATACCCTTTAAAATATCTGCTTCCTTTTTTCCATATTCGTACATACATATATTAGTCCATTGCAATTAGGTAAAATAGGAGAAAAAATTACAATAGTTTTGAAACTTTGGTCAAATACTCGTTTGACCTCCAAGAATTGAGAACCGAAGAGTTCCCCTCGTTGAGGGGGGAGCTTTCCCCCCTAGCCCCCTTAACCCCCCTCCCCTCGATATTTCGAAAAAAAATTATATCTCACTTATAAAACAAGTTATAATTACAATTTTTTTTAAAATATAAGTATTTAAGTGTTTTATAAATTATTTATTTAGATTTGAGCTTATACTTGGCATAGTTTTTCTGTAAAAAAATATATTACAATAATATACCTGTATATTATAATTTTTTTTAATGATAATTTTTTTATTGAAGTGAACCAAATAAATGTTTTATTAAACTACCAAACATGAAATTTAAAAAAAAAATATTTTGTTAAACAGTTGATATACCATATAGTTTTATATATTGTTTTATCAGAGCTGCTCTTAATAACTTATATGGCCAAGCCTGTGTTTATGCATTTAATTTTGGAAGAGAAAGCGTGCAACGCAGTTTAAAATCCAAGGTTTATTAAACATAAAACAACACATAACCTTCTTTAAACTGAAAATAGATTAGGACATAGTCATTAATAAAGAATGAAAAAGTATCAAAATTGTGAATACATATTAGTTTACAATTCAATACAAATTATTTTATTTTTCAATAATTACATTAAAATTATTTCTTTCTAGATAATGCAGAATAATGTAATAGTTCTTGCTTTACTATCATTATATATTTCATCGATGATGTCTATTGCTTCGGTATTACTTCAACTTTGGTCTCGACAGTTCTTGCACATAACAGTGCAACGCTGGTTAACTTTCACATACTTGCATTTCTTTCCATAACCTTTATTACATGCACAAGTAATTAGATACTCTATTTTAGCTGCAGCTGGTCCTTTAGTAGTTGATATGAGTGTCAATAATTTGTTCACTAACTACCATCGCCAGCCCGATGAGTTCAAACAATCTCCTTGCCACGTTTGCACTTGGTGAAATGTGCTACGGGAGTGTTGATGTGCAGCTCCTGTGTTTGGAGGTAATTTGGAGAGGACAACAGCACTCGCTTTACCTACTAGTTTATTAAAAACAGTCATGCATAATCGTATTCACGTTGCTTTCTTCTTTGTTCATATTGTTATACGATGCGATGACGAACCTCTCCCCTACTCGTTCAATGTCATCACAAGTAGAATTAAGGTTATTGAAGATCTCAGGGATATCTTGCATGTATTTACTGTGGTTGAACAACTATACTTCCTTCAGTTTACAAATTTCCGTAAAATCCTAAGGTTATGTCAATACCACTAATCACATGAAGGAAATAATGGATTTGTTGCAATAGGCGACAAAATTAGAGTTCTTCATATTTTTAGAGTTGTAGAACTTATCTTTGTGTTACCTTTACTCTCTTTCAGCATGAAGACGTCCACTGTGTAATGTGTATGTAGTAAGAGGTGTCAACATCTTGGCCAACTACAATAACTTGCTTTTTATTCTTCTCGTGTGTCTCTATTGCGATACTCACAATACATACATCAGCATCATTTGTTGCTAAATAATGTCTAAGTTCACCAGGTGGCCAGTGAGTTACAAAATGAAATACTCCTTATTGAAAAGATTGCTTAGAAATTGTCTGTGTGAGTCAACGAGAACCGTACTAATTAAAATTTATTTATTTTTACGTACGCTTCATCAAGCGCCTTTGGCTTTCTATGACCTTAGTTCTGATACTACTATCGGTGTATCCGTCAAACACAACAGTTACTTGATCGCGTAATATTTCTTGATGTAAGGTGTGTAGGTAGTATAAACATTACTAAGAGTCTCTTACTTTGGCCATGTCACGAGATGAATAAGTGAGCCTCCATCATGGACAAAGTACAGGTTGTCAGAGCTACCAACTAGTCGCTCTGGAGCTGTATTATAGCATTATAAAACGCTAATTTCTTTGTCTTTCTCATAATGGCGCTGCTTTCAAATAAAGCCTTGATTATAGTTGCAAGCTCGAATACGAAATCTTGTAGTTCGTCAGGTGTATGTACAGTATCCTCTGAAAACGATGCGTTGTATCTACTTCAATAACGTCTTTTTTCGACTATTACTGAGCTGGTTGACGAAAACGTTGCTTTTAGCCACGTCAGCTTTTTTCAGCTTGCGAGAGCCAAATTGTATAATGCCAGTCAGGTCCCTCCTAAGGTCCACCCCGCCAATGTTGGTAAATTCCTGAAGACTTGGCAAAATCAAAGACCTAGTTGGCAAACTTGTGAAACTTTTTTTAAAAATTGAACTTAAGGAGTTTCACTTTTTTTTAAAAAAAAGTCACATATTTCGGAAGTTTGCCAACTAGGATTGAGATTTTGACATGTCAACAGAAAATTACCAACATTTTTATGGCCCACGTATGCATAAATATATTGGAGAATTATTTGTAAAAAAATGCAATATTTTAATAAATTTTACTTCTGGTCGGGTTGGCAATTTCCCATCTAAAACTAATATTTCCCAACCAATTTGGGATGGTTAAAAAATGCGAGGCATTATTCCTGGGCCTTTCCTTCGAGATAGACCCCGAATTTTTGCCAATAGCCCAATGTGCATCTCTAGAGCGATGCTAATTAACTAAACCAAACCCATCCAACCGGAAAAAAACAGGTACATTAACAGATTCAAAAAGTTGGTAAAAACCGTAAAAACCCATATTTGACTTGGCAATTTTAAGGCATCTATTAAGAATGTTACCCCATGAAAACTTCCATGTGTAACGCCTCCAAAGCTTTTTTAAATTTTTATTATCGCTTGCTCAATCACCATGTCTGACCAAACTCCAGACCAATTGTTATTTGAACGATGAATTGTAAATAAGCTGTCCAGAGTAAATTTATGGAATTCCTCAGTTGTCATGTTCTTTTCAAGTACATTCATAACCTGGAGGCTGGAGGTACAATTGGCAAGCATTGGTGTGAGGGAAATGTCCTGCTGCATGAAGTAAATAACTAAATAAATAAATTGAACTTTTCAATTCAAGTTTAGTAGTAATAAAACACTTTTTTGGTTTGCTATAATAGAAAAATAGCAATAGAAAGAAATTAAACATTTTATTTTTTATTGAAACATTATATATTTTTTTATATGAAAACTATGCCAGATACAAACTTAAATATAAAATAATAATTAATAGAAACAAAATAATTATATTTTTAAAAAAAAAATTGTAATTATAGCTTGTTTTATAAGCGAAATACAATTTTTTTCGAAATTTCGAGAGGGGGGGATTAGGGGGGGCTAGGAAGGAAAGCTCCCCCCTCAAGGAGGGGAACTCTTCGGTTTTCAATTCCTGGAAGTCAAACGAGTATTTGACCAAAGTTTAAAAACTATTGTAATTTGTTCTCCTATTTGCCATTTTTCGGTCTAATTGCAATGGTCTATATATACATTCCTTTTTTTTAAGAAAATGTTTTTTTTAACTATTTCAGTAAAGAAACATTTTAAAAGTTCCCCCAATGCATTTGTAAACTATTTCAAAGTAGAGATTTTTTTTACTTTAAATTATGTGTATTGCTGGAAAAACCGACAATGGATATAAACGTTATCGTCGGCATAATTCACAAACCACGTAACTCCAAACCACGGATTCAAAAGCCGTAATGGAAGCTGCTTGGCGACGAAATTCAAGCTCTGAAAGCACGTGACTATTTAAGCAAATCCCTAACTGTATATAATCCATACCAGGTATTCCTATCACTTTTTGTTTTAATATAAATCCGTATGTAAAAGTGAAGCGCTTGAATTTCGACGCCAAGCAGCTTTCTCTGGAGCCGTGGTTTGTGCATTATGCCGACGTTATTATTTTTTGACAGATGCATAGTTGCACGAAGTCGCATATGAAAAAAGCGACATTTGTCAAATCCTTATAACTCCACGTGGAATCAGTCTATGGGAACAAATGACATTTCATCGTGTAGAGGAAGGTGGTACGTTTCGAATAGACCGATTATTAAGCTTTTCAGCCCGCTGATGTCTGTTCCACGTGGAGGAGGAATTTTGACCAACTACAATATACGATTCAGCTCCAAAACTCTGTGTGGAATCATCCTATGTGGATAAATATACCATCGTGCAGTGGAAGGTAGGTCGCGTCAACCTGTATTTTAAACCATTCCGCCCTCTGACCTTTGTACCACTTCGGGGGAATGCTGCCCTTGGCTGCATTATCGTTTTCTTCCACGTAACTCCACGTGAAATCATCCTATGGGAATAAATTATAATAGGAGGCTCCGCCAACACCCGGAGAATTGCTACGCAATCCTCATAGGTTTGCTCCGCAAACCACTATAAACGAACTATAAACGAACCAAACCTATTTTTAAAAGCCGGAAAAATTATTGCAGAAGGATAATTTGTTCAAAAAAAAAAAAATTTAGATTATTCTAAATTGATCGTTTTGAATACATTAGGGAACCACAAACCATCGGAGCAAAAAGTTCGGCGATTTTATAGGAAAGGTATATAGGAAATGGGCTATTTCCAAAGAAAGAGAACAAGCAGGGTCAATGGAAACATCTAATAGGAATATAGCTTATAAAACTTACGTGAAATCTAAAAGGGTCAGCTTAGCCGGTTTCGGGAAAACGCTTCTTTCCAATGACAAAATATCACAGTGTCTGATTTTAATTTCAGTCAGTTCCATCAAATTTGCGAATGCCCCCTTCTCCACTTGCTTCGTCCCCGTATTCGACAGCGAGAACTTCCTCAAATCGCCACTGAAGTGTTCGGTAATCTCACTTCCAAGCACGGGAACATCCCCAAATTGAAAATTGAAGTACTGGAGCTTTCCAAGAGTATCGAACACACTCCAAGGAATCCCGTCCTGGAACTGGACGTTGTTGATGTGCAGGATCTCCACCAAGTTCTCAGAGTCCGGTTCCTTGTCGAACAGCGAGGTCATGTTCGAATTGGCCACCAACACGCTCTTGATGCTCTTGGCCACCAAGGAAGACGATGGAATGTTCTGCAGGTTCGACTGGCAGACGAAGAGCGTGTGGAAGGCCCAATCCGAAGACCTCTCCAAGACGCGGTTTAAGACCGTGGGTTCCTTGAGACCCGCGCAGAGCAGTATGTTGGTGCCGGGTCTGTATATGCAACTGCAGGGTTCCACCGCGGAAAACTCCGGGCATCCGGAATAAATGCAGGTTGCATAACAATGTAGCAGAAAATGAAATAGAATGGAATATTCTATCTGCAAACGGTTCGAGAACCACGTCATAATTTGAGGCAGTATAGAAGGAAAAACAGCCCGTATATAAATAAAGTAAGATGAGGGGTTTTTTTTAGAGAGAATGAAGAGAATATAACGATTTATGACGAAATAACAAAGAAATACAGACTTTGAACTTGAACTTCAAAAATGAAGCCTTGACTAGACAGCGATGAGTATTCGAGTTTATTTTTTCTTAAAATGCGGATTCTATGCGATAGCTCACTGAAAAGATAAATGTTTTTACTTGTTTAAGAAGTGCAAAATAAACAATTTTGAATGTATTTTGTTTAAAAACAGCTTTATTAAGCATATTACATCTGGTTTTATGAAAGAGAAAGTTTACGGCCCTTTTATTCATTCGAAAAATGAGTTAATGCGTAATAAGGATACTGGATGGATGTATTTTATGGTATCCTAGCTAATTAAACCAACGGCAGTCGTATGAAGTAGTACTTCTAATTTTGATAAATATGATAGTAGTTTAATATTCGTAATTTATTATTGAGACTATTTATCAAGGCCGTTATAACTGTTCAATTTTTTTCGCCAAGATTTAGTCAATACCAAATATTTTTTTGGAAAATATTCCTTTCAAAAGTAAAAGTGTCGGGAATCTTTCTATTCGATTTCGATAATAGAAAAATAACGTCCCTCTTCAACTGTGAACATCGTTTTTTATTTCTCCCCAAAACTACAGGTTTTTTATTCAAATACGGTACTTATATAGTATGTTGCTGTAATTTGCCTATTTTTATTTTAAATATTATTAAGACGAAGTAGATAAAGGAAGTTTCAGGCCATATATTAACATAGAGTTGGTGAGGGATTTTCCCTACCAGTGATAAGAAAATCCCCACTATCCCCGTAGATTTGACGCCTATTTTTTCCTTCGTATCCTAAATATTTACTAGAGGGAAAAACATTGATCATTTTGCTAAATTAAGTAAAATAATTTAGTTTGAATTGACAAACAAATCATTATCGGCATTTTTTGCTAACCTGTACGTGTGGGCAGGGACAACATGTGTCCCACAGAGTATAGAGATCTAGTTTTGGGCATGAGACACGTTGGAACCATTGTATAGGGGAAAGAGTTTTTAAAATGCATGTGGTCTGAAGCAGTGGCAGCGGTTCGGGGAAACAGGGGGGGGGGGGCAGTTGCCCCCGCACTTTATTTCGGATGTTGCTCTCACTTTTTTAAAATTGCACTTTTTAAAAATAAAACATAACCCTCTCCTTCTACTTCTACAGACAATGGACGCATACCCATTCCAACCCTCTGACATTTTATACCACGTGGGTGCAAGGGGACTCGTTCGCAACTGCAGTATACGATTCCGCTCGCATAAATATCCGTAGAATCATTTTATGGGGGTAAATAGCATATCATCATGTAGAAGAAGGTGGACCCCCCCCCCCTACCCCCCCGGCCAACACTTCCCGCACTTTTACAACTCAATCGCCGCCACTGGCCTGAAGTGTGTTGTGTTCGGGCAGGTGACGTTTCGCTGATAATTTATACAGATCGTTTTAGGTTGCGCTTTTTTGTATTTCAACCCCCGAATGGCCTTTCCCCTAATCTGCGTGCTTTGATGAATGATTGTTTACTATCACTTCGCCAGATGCTTACACACCTCTCATTGCAAAGAGTGTCATTCTTCCACAAAGCTTTAAGAGCTCTTTTTTTCTGCCTCCCAAACCGACCCCCCCCCCCCCCCCCCCCCCCCAACGTTTCGGAATTAGCCCACATCGAGTGCAACTTTTTCGTTATGGAGGTTCCTCCAAAAGATTAACACCGAGGATCAGCTGTCCATAAGCATCCTGACCAGTGAAAATTCCTTAAAATATGCTCTGCGAAGTTTACCAATTGCATACAAACTTTTTGGTATAATGTTTTAACATTTTAACCTTTGGTATAATGTTTGACCTCTTCGACTTCGTCAGTTTCTATTTGTATGCATTTCGTTTATGCAAATTTCTGCAGCACACTTGTAAGCTTCAGAACAGATTTGAATTCGATAGATTAAACTTAATTCGGCAGCGTGAGTCTTTCAAACACGACCACTCTCGCTCGTATCGACAAACCTACTGCCTAGATATGGCGCTGAGAATGCCGCACGCAAAGCTGAATTTATCTCCGATTATCTGTGAAAATTGGTTAAACAAAATTATGAGTTTTATTTATCGAGACCGCCGCAAAGTGGAGTGTAACTTTACATTAATATTGGATTTCAGGGTGCAAGTTCAATTTATAAAAAAGCACCAAAAATTCAAATAAAAGATTTAATTTACCGATGTTAACTAAAGTAACTTACCTGGATAATGCAATTTGCTTCACCCGAATATCAAAAACCTTTTTGAAATGTACACTAAATATTTCTTTAACTGTCAATTGAATTATCTTTATAAAACTTTCTTTTAGTTTTTACCAAAATTATGTAGGACAAAAAATTTGAATTTTTTTCTTTTTGTTCAACAGGCGTTTTAAAGCCCTAAAATAGTCACACAAGTGTGTGTCTACATAAATAAAATAATATTTAAAATTGCCATTTCAAAAATGTTCATCTAAATCCTTTTTAGAATAACTAAATAAAAAAAGAAGCATTCGTATAAATTACTTTTGTTTGTAAAAATACACATTTTACCTTACCTTATTTTACACTGAAGGTGGACAAGTAGCGAAGTCAACAGTTTTTCTGCGCATGCACCCAAAGTTGTAATTTCAAGATTTTGTTACCCGGAACAGATTTTAGAGACGTTACTATTTAAAATATGAGAAAACCTTATGAAGCCGTCAGTGGCGGCTCGCCCACTACAGCAAGTACAGCCGGGCTGCACCTAATTTTATTATATTTTAAAACTAAAATTATATATTTTACTAATTTTCTTAAATGAAGATTAGATTTGGAAATGGAGATTAAATTTCAACTCTAAGTAAAAAAAATCTCCGATAAATAGCAAGCGTGTTTCCGTAATGCACAAATTCAGGAGAAGAAAAAATAAAAACTCCATTCAATTAAAATTGCAGCTAAAAAGCGAAGTTCGAAATCGGCTGCATCGTTGCCATGGCAACCTTACGTAGTATGACTTCCCCAGCACGCTAAAATGGAGGATGTGACGACACAAACGTAGCGCAAAATGATTTTTTCAAATTAGCTGTACTAGGGATTTCGAATAAATGATTGGTTCATTTCTGAATCGGCAAGGCGGGGTGGAGGAAAACGATAATCGAAGAATCTCTCCAAACGGAAATAGTTTTCGATAAGTTTGCACGTGTGTTGTTGTTTCTTTACTTAAATTAATATTAAAATTGACCGATTCGCAAGTTTGATAGGAGGATTGATTTTATTTTCAAAAAATAAGTAAGTGTTTTCTATTATTTTTGCATGTTATCTTTCATAAAAGTTGAAAGGAAACTTTGGTTTGAGTAATAAATTTTAAAGAATGTCCGTTCGTGTATTGTTGTGAAAAAGGCGAGGGGGGGGGGGGGGGGGGAGGGGGAGTTACATGTTTTCGGCTGCACTAACATTTTTGACCACGGGCCGCCACTGGAAGCCGTTCTATTTAAGAAGAAAAAAGTTGGGAATTAATTAAAAGGATTACGTATGATTCTCAAGATTTTTTTTTTTTTAAATTTTAGTAGAGGCTAATTCGAAAAGCATTCAAAACGTGTTTTGTCCAAAATTAAATAGGCCTCCGTGGCCGAGCGGTTAAAAGCGTCAGCAAGGATTCCTAAGATTCGTGGTTCGATGCCAGGCGATGGACTTGACAAAGAAAAAGTAAAAAGTAGTGATCTTGTGATCGGAGGGTTGCCAGCTTCACAACAAAATACTAGAAAAGCCGTCAAGAACATCCGAAAAAATGAACGGCGTGTATACGGGACTGGTGCACGATCAATCTGATCGGGGTCCAAAGTCCCGACGTCTATTGAAGGCGTTGGGTGCCAGTTCAGGTGTTTCCTCATCATCTGACCATGGTTCTAAAATAACGAGGCATCGTTCCCGGGTCTTTCCTTCGAGATAGACCCCGAACCGTCGCCAATAGCCCACTGTGCAGCTCTAGTGCACGTTAATTAACCAAAACCAAAATTTAAAATATGAAAAAACCTTATGAAGCCGTTCAAATTTAAGAAAAAAAAAGTCAGGAAATAATTAAAAGGATTATGTATGTTTCCCAAGATTTTTTTTAAATTTAAGTAGAGGCCAATTCGAAAAGCTATATTCAAAACGTGTTTTGTCCAAAATAAAATAGATTAATACATGAATAAATTTCCTGTGAATTTCACTCCGAATTTGCTACCGAACTAAACTATTATTCTGATGCACAACGAATTTTGTAACATTGAAATTGATTTGCTTGCAAAAATTGGAATCTATATACGAACCAATGCATTTAGGAAGAGTTATTATACGTTTACTCACCAATAATCTTAAGGCAATACCGGATCTAAATACAATGTAAAAAAAAGTACTTAAAAATGAGTACCTAAACATACTCGCTTTTCTTTGAGTACAATTGCATTATAAATGAGCGACGACGTACTTAAATTTCAGCAACAGTACATTCGCAAAAATGAGCAGCGTGGTTTAATATGGCTAATCTCAGCTTCTGTTCGAGCCATCTTAACTATGCGACCTGACACACTTAAAATAGTTGTTGTTCAGGAGATGGTCTTCCACATTATCTGATGCCGATTGCTTAAATGGAAACTGAGTAATTACAACTCAATTATCTTACTTTCCATTTTGACACACACCTTTAAAACAAGTCTTCTTATAACTTTTTCACGTCGTGGTGGTACTCCTGGTAGTACAAAGGATAAGGAACTGGATAGCGGTGCTTTAGGATCTGTGTTCGATTCCCGGTAAATCTTGTTTGTAATTGTCGATATTTATTGAAAGTGATTTATGAAGGCAGTCTACCTAGGAAAGCAACTGCAATTTTTATTCATTTTTACTCATTGTACTCATTTCTGAGACATGTTTTTTCCAAAAAGGAAACTTATGCATTCGGAGACGTTAAGCATCGAATATAATCAGACATGAGTATTTTACTTATTTCTGAGTTCCTATTTTTAACTGTGTTTAGGGCATTAGGGGCGATTGTCCCTCCGAGTTTTCCTTACTTGCACTGCATGAAGTGAACATTCTTTTTATTTGTAAGGCATTCGAAGTAGTAAAAATCTGATAATGCAACACACAATTCTTACTTTAACCAACTTGTGTGTAACTTACTTTAACCAACTCTCTGGAAATTTTGGAAGTATAGTGCTGTCGTGTTTTTAATTTTCTTATTTGTTGCACCTCAATTTTTATTGTATTATTAAAATGTATTGGTGAATGAATAGGGCAAGCGGAATAGTTGGTCAAAATAATGATGTAGTAAACCATACAGAAAAATTCCTAGGAATGGCACAAGTGCATGTCCTATAGACAAAGAGCTAACTAAATTCTTAGATCACTCAGAATGAATTCCAACAAATATTATTAATTTATATAGATAAATCAAATATTATTAATTTATATAGATAAATCACCACTCATTATCCCAAAATTATATTGCGACTCAATTAATAATAACAATGATAGAGGAAAATGAGACTCGCTATTTTTGCCTGATTCGGCACTTGCAGAAAAATCTACACGGTGACTAGTGACAATTCCACGTAGCGGTGGAAATCGTAACTACAAATCAAACCAGAGGCGCATTTCCTTAGAAACGATGCAATTATTTTTACAAAATGTTTTTAAATAAAAAATTATAAATCTAGTTTTTAACTGACGAACATTTACATTTGATATTTATACTTGACATTTAAACTTATATTCCCTATTATAAAAACTGTTTTATTCATTTTGTATTCCTTTTTGTCATATTGACAGATAAAAAAACATGGTCTACGTTTGGAGATATTTTTAAAAAAAGAATAAAATGGAAGGTCAAACAATGTTTGAATTGTTGTAATGTAGCTTTTGATAGTCTAAAAGAAATAAAAATTAAATGAAACCAAAGGAATTTTCAAAACATATATTCCACGTAGCGGTGGAAATCTTTACTACAAATCATATTGATATTAAGAATGGCACCAAGTTTCCTCTTCAAAAATACCAGATGCTTAAAAATATTGTGCAACTGCATCCTAAAAAATCCCTTAAAATATACTTTGAAATTAACAATTAAAAAATCAACTTAAGTTTAAGAGAAAATTTTGAACAATTCTATTTGAAACAAATTTTATTGACAAAAAATTTAGAGACATTTTTACACAATGCCACATAATCCTTTAAATTTAAATACCCATATTAAGTAACAAAAATTTTCCTTATTACTCAATTTTATACTTTTACAGCCACTGGAAATTTCGTTTTGAAACCATTGCTTAAAAAATCGTTAGCTGTCCTAATATATGACATAATACGCTGCTTTTTTTTAGTGCATTAAATGCACAATCACATTTATTGAACACTAATTTGAATATGAAATGTTGATTCCTTGAAATACAGCAAATGTCTTCGATGGTAAAGCTGTGCGGGTGAACAAATATTCTTACCAGTATTTACCACCAATAGATTAACCAACCCGAAAAAAGCTGAGTTCACTTGTATGAACATCGAGCTAAATTAAACTTTTGTAAATTAATGTACTGCATCAATTAATATATAAATAGCTATAACTTATCAAATTGGATTTTTAAAATACAATATTTAAATATTTAAAGTATTAATAAAAATTATTAAATTTGAGATAATGAATCAATTAAAGTAGAGCTAAATAAAGGAGTAACATTTTAGTTTAATTTAAAGAAAAAAGTATTGTTAACAAAAGTTGAATTTGAAACCAACCCTAGAAAAACAAGTTAATTTGTTTGAACATCAAGCTAAATTTGAACTTTTTTCTACATTACAAATAAACAGACAGAATTATTTGAGCTAAATTCCTATAAGAATGTTATTTTAGTAATTTATATTTAAGAAATGTACTTACAACTGGATTTGATTAATTCTAATCTTATTATTCAAATTAGGAATATTAAAAGCAGACGTATATAAGATAAAAAAAATATGAAGGAAGTAAATATATAAGAAAAACTTTAAAAATGTGTAAAAATAAAAATTACTAACATTTTTTATTTTTACATATTTAGTAATATGGGATAATTGATATAATGGGATAATTGGTAAATAAAATAATTGTTAATACTTCAGTGAATGGGTTTTCTATGTTATATTCAATATAATCAGTCATCTTCAGAAATGAAATCAGGATATTTTAAAAACTTTGCCAAAAGCAAACCATTCTTGATAAATGACACTTGGAATAAAAAACTGACATGAACAATTCAAGAAAAACACACTTGAAAAACAGAACTATTCACAATGAGTGATAATATCCAAAATATCTTCTAATATTAATACTTTAATTACTCAAGCGATTGTTTTTGCAATGAAATTAAACTTGGTGTAATAAATTGTTACATATACTTAAAGCTTTTTTACAGAGATAAGTTGGTTTAAATTATCTAACATAAATTTAATAGTGTTTAAAAGGACATAAATTATTAAACATTTTAAAATAATGAGCAAAAATAATAATGTTATAAAGAAGAATGTTTTGAAATTGACTGAAAAAATCAACTATTTGTATTTTAACAGATATAACCAAAAGGGTTTCGAGACAAACTAAGTTATTTCAAGTGACATCAACGTTTAAAATGCATTAGAAGCACTCTGACATTAGGAAAAGTTACATAACAACTTCAAGTTTCAATAATAGAAGTATTTGCATTGAAATTTATTACAATTTAAATCACTGAAATGAATTCCATTAATCTTTGTAAAACGAGGTGTATGAATGTGTGTGTGAATGTGTATGTGTTCCCGGGTCTTCCCTTCGAGATTGACCCCGAACCGTCGCCAATAGCACACTGTGCAGCTCTAGTGCGACGTTATAACAAAACCAAACCAAACCATTAATCTTTGCCGAATTATCATAGCCTTATCCAACACAATGTGATCCAGTTTAGCTGTGCCAGGGCCCTGTATGAATGTATATGTGTTCCCGGGTATTTCCTTCGAGATAGACCCCGAACCGACGCCAATAGCCCACTGTGCAGCTATAGTGCGACGTTAATTAACCAAACCAAACTTGTCAGGGCTCAACCTCAATTTTCAGTGGCTAGTTCACGGGATTGGTGCTCCTTATTAAATTTTGTTTGTTTAATTAACCTCACACTAGAGATGAACATTGGGCTATTAACGACGGTTCGGGGCATATCTTGAAGGAAAAACCCGGGAACAAATGCTTCATATTTTTAATCATGATTAGATGACAAAAATAACACCTAAGCTCGCACCCGATGCAGCCTCACCTGATCATATTTATCGTGTACCAGTCCCGTATACACTCCACCCTTAATTTTTTTATAGTCTCAACGCTTATTAAGGTTGCGCCAGGTGCCTACACAAGTGTTTTCCTCGTCATCTGACCTTTTTTCAAAAATACGAGACAGTGTCCCTGGGTCTTTTCTTAGAGATTAACTCCAATTGCTCAATCTGTACCTCTAGTGCGGTGTTAATCATAAAAAAAACGGTTTTGTCTTATATCTATTGACGCTTTTTCCTTCGAGATCGCACTGAACCATCGTCAATAGAACAATATATAGCTCAAGTGCGCAGTCAATTTCACCAACCACAACAACATATATCTGTAACTGTACTACTCCTTAGCACAAGGTGTAAAGTTTGCTTTTGAATATTTTTCTGTTTATCGGTATACTTCATGTTCATTTTGCTAATATTGTGTTATTTGAGAAATTAAAATTGAACTAAAGAATCGGAGAACCAAATCCTATCGTCGTTCCTGCCTTCCTTTTCTAATAATCTGTGGTCTTAAAAACTTATTCGTGTTCTACGTTGTCTTCTAAATAAACTGCAGTACGATTCAGAGAAAACTCCTCACATAGTAAGTTAGGCTAGCTTTATATACAAGAACTATAGTCGATTTCTGTGAGTACAATTTCTGATATTTTTATAGTAACAATATGCTTTCCCAAAATATCGATCACCACAAACAACGACTCAAAAAGCCAATAAAAAATATACATGATCTAGGCGAAATATCATATGACACAATTCTAAAACCAGATGAAACGGAAGTTCACACCAAAACATGTGCTCGAAAGAAGAACAATTTAAATCGCCTAATTAGTTATCCAGAAGATAAGTCGCATGAATGTGAATTATGCAGCAAACGGTTTCTTCAAGAGTCGGAACTCAAAAGGCACCTTCTCATCCACACAAGAGAAAAATCACATGAATGTGAAATATGTGACAAACAATTTACACAAAAATGTACTCTAAATAAACATCTCCTCATCCATTTTGGAAAAAAAACATACAATTGTGAAGTATGTAACAAACAATTTCGTCAAAAGGGTAACCTCAAAATGCACCTCTTGAGCCACACAGGTGACAAACCACATGAATGTGAAATATGCGACAAACAATTTGCACTAAAAGCTAATCTAAAGCGACATCTCCTCATCCATACAGGGAAAAAATCACATATATTTGACAAACAATTTACACAAAAAGGTCATCTAAATAAACATCTTTTCGTCCATACAGAAGAAAAATCACATAAATGTGAAATATGTGACAAACAATTTACACAAAAAGGTAATCTAAATAAACATCTCCTCATCCATTTTGGAGAAAAAACATACAATTGTGAAGTATGTAACAAACAATTTCGTCAAAAGGGTCACCTCAAAAGGCACCTCTGGAGCCACACAGGTGACAAACCACATGAATGTGAAATATGCGACAAACAATTTACACTAAAAGCTCATCTAAAGAGACATCTCCTCATCCATACAGGGAAAAAATCACATATATGTGAAATATGTGACAAACAATTTTATCAAAAGGGTAACCTCAGAAAGCACCTCTTGAGCCACACAGGTGACAAACCACATGAATGTGAAGTATGCGACAAACGATTTCGTCAAAAAGGCAGCCTCAAGACACACCTCCTCACCCACACAGGTGACAAACCACATGAATGTGAAATATGCGACAAACGTTTTTTATAAAAATTCAGATCTTGAAGAACACCTCCTTATTCACACAGGAGGTAAGGCACGTGAATGATGTATGCGACATACAATTTTCTACAAAGGGATTAATTAGTTTCGATGCAAGAGGAAAGTGTGCAGAAAGTCCCTCCACTTTTTTAATAAATGTGCAAGGTTAACCCCAAGTATTTCTACTGGCCCCAAACCATCCATGCATAAAAAAATTCACCTTATTTTAAGTGTACTGAAGGGTAGCTCAATGCATTTAAAGTTTTGCATTATAATCTTATGTACATAAAGTACATGCAAAACTAGAGTTGTCTTGTTACAGGACACAATGTTGAGAAATTATTACGTGTTTCCATACTTCCAACTGGCTCTGTTGAAGCAATATTGCAAACGCTGAATGATTAGAAAATTGCAGAGCGGGTTCAATGTATGTGCTTTGATACTACTTCCAGTAACAATTGAATCAACGTTGGGGCATGTACCCCTTTAGAACAAAATATAGGAAGACAGCTACTGGCCCCAATGTCGATTAAACTGTTTCTGGAAGTGGTGTCAAAGCATATGCATTGAACCTGGTCTGCAATTTTCCAATCATTGAGTGTTTGCAATATTGTGTGTGCCAGTGCTTCCCCAGAGCCAGTTGGAAGTTTGGAAACACCTAATAATTGCTCGACATTGTGTCCTATAACAAGAATAGAGATGCTCTACTTTGCATGAACTGTATGTAGTATGTACATAGGACACATTAAAGGCACTATATGCACATATACAACACTTTAAATGCATTGAGCTATCCTAATACCTTTCAATGAATCTGAAAATATTTTATTATAAGAATGTTTTGGGGTTAGCACTTGAATATTTCAAAAAAAGGTTTTATGTGGATCACGCTTGTGTACAGCAGAGGATTTGCTGGTAAAGGAAATTTCATGACATACTTCTTTATTTTTTTACAGATAAAAAACTTCTGAAGTGTGCAGTAAAAAAAAATTTTAAACAGGGAATCTTAATTTGTACCTCCTCATTTGCAAATGAAAAAGTGTAGATGTACAATTATTATGTAGTATTGGATTGTATACCATTGCTTTCATGTGTAAGGACTAAAGATGAAACTAAAATTTATATTTTTATTACTATTAAAGCAATATTTATCATAAATCAATAAATTGCAAACAACAAACTGAATTTGTGGGTGGTTCTGTTGAACGACTAGAATATAACAGATTAGCTAGTTTTGGGGATTTTGGGCATGATTCGCTTACATAAACAAACAATAATATTGCTTCCTTATGCTCATATTTTACATTGATCACGTTTGACTTTTGTTTTAACCCTCCCCCCCCCCCTTTAAGAAACCCGTCGAAAATTGTGGTTATAAAAGTTAGGATATCAAATCACCAAGCCAATTGCGCTAAAGGCTCAACTCTGCACACACACTTGCCTTCTCCCTGAAAAGAGCTGTGCTTTCTTTTCTTAGCTTAGTTAAAATTATATATAAATTTTTAACTGAGGTAAGAAAAGAATGCATAGCTTTTTACTGTAGGACGGCTAGCGAGAAGGTATGCAGTATTGAGCCCCCTATTACTGCATTTGTCTCAGTGATTTGATATTGCAACTATTTTAGTCACAATTTCAAGGGTTTTTTGTAGGGAAGGGCTTAGCAGTTTTTCTTTTCTATAGTTTTTTTGGAGGGGATATCAGTTGTTTTTTTCAACAAACCTTTTGGAAAATGTCTTTTTTTTAAAATCATTATTTCAAGGTTCCCACTGGTCCTTAAGAACTCTATTTTCGGTTTGCATTTTTATGAGCCATTCAAATTCCCAATTTTTTACTAAGAGTCTTTAGAAACTCCTTATTTTTTTCCCCTACCAGAGCTAAATTTAATTTTTTTGAGTAGTTAATTTCTAAAATATTTATAAATCAACCAGTTACATTTTAGAAAGTGGGGGAAGCATAGTTTTCCACTCAAACCAATGTTTAACTCGATGCATGGGCATGATGGCTTAATAGAATATAACAAGGTTACTGTTAAAATTTCTCTTTCTCAGTTTATTTCACTTACATATGAGATGCTCAAATGCTATTTATTTTCTCTCTTCATTAATAAGTTGCTTTGCATTTATTATGTCTTACAAATGCATTTTTAACAGTTGGTGAATAAATCAAACAAGATTCTGAACGAATTTTTATTAATGAATCGAAATTTAAGTAATAACTTGCAGTCAAAAAAAATTTATCTTGAAAGAGAAATTTTGATTTAAGAAAATTTAGCTAATGACGCAGAATATTTCATTGATTTATGAAAACTTAATGCTTTAAGAAATAAACTAAAGGACATAATATCTGTGAAAAAAGATATAGAAAAAAATATTTATATCAAAAAGACTTATTAACTGATTTTTCATGTTAAACTTGAGATTTATTTTTGTGTTGAATTTGAATCTGTAAAATATAATTATATGCAAATTATATTTTTTAATCCGTTTTTATCTTTAGAAAAGTAGACCAAAAAAGTATTTTGAATTTCATAATAAAAATTGTATAGTTTTATACTTACTGTAATATTTTTTAAACAAATAAAATCGAAATTGAACTTAAGTTGGAAAAAAATAATTTAAAATTATTAAAAAATGTATTTTAATATGACAAGAGCATTAATTATAAAATGTATCATTCGTAATTGAAATTATGTATAATAGTTTCAGGGGCGGCCCGTGGTCGCCGTGGTGCAGCCGATCATGTGAGATTCTACCCGTATTTTTCACAACACTATATACATGAACTGAACGGAAATTCTTTCTTATTAATTACACAAATCAAAGTTTAATTTACATTTTTTACAAAATGATAACATGCGAAAAAAATAGAAAACACTTGCTTATTTTTTGAAAATTCAAGCAAACCTCCTGTCTTTTAAACTTGCGAATTAGTCAATTTTATATTAACTTAAATAACAAAACAACAGCTACAGCACACAGTAAATTTATCACGAAAACTATTTCCGTTTGGAGAGATTCTTGGAAATTTTCGGTTTACCCTCCCTTCTCCGCGATATTCACGCACCAACCAATCAGTTTATTGAATTCCCAACTGCAGCCAAAATCAGAAAATTCATTTCGCGCCAGCGGCGGCGATTCGGGGGGGGGGGGGGGCGATAGCCCCCGCAATTTTTTAGCATAGCACTTTAATAAAAATATAATTTAAGTACATTGTTTTACTGCATTGCCAAAACCTGAAAAAAATTCGTACCCCAACTCCCCCTCCCCACCCACTACTGCAGACGATAAACGCATTTACTGAACAAGTGAATGTCTCTGTAGCTAGTGTTTAAATAGCTACTGAAAGGAAAAAACTTTTTTTTTAGTATAACGTATTATTGCCTGTTGTAAAAAGGTTTGTTACATATATTTATTAATTTTTCAGCTATCCGATTTACAATATTGAAGTAAATGAATAGTTCAATTGTTCTCTCTCTAGATTAATATACATATGCTTTTGTTATAATTTTTTTGTAATATGTTTCTATTATCGGAAATGGAACATAATTATTATTTTTCTGAAAAAAATTTCCAAGGTCGCACGAGTCCAGTTTTTTATGTATTTCAACTCACTCCCCTCTCCCCCCCGATCTCCCGCCCATTTGATCTTGAACCCTCACCTTTCAGCACCCAATCGCTGCCACTGTTTCGGGCTGTACCTTCTCATAAATGCAGTGCATTAGCAGGGGGGGGGGGGGGTAGTTCCATACTACGCGTGTACTTTTGCCATGGCAACGATGCAGTCGATTTCGAATTATCGCTTTTTGGCTGCAGTCAGTTTTGATTTACTTTTATTTCAACACACAAAATGCTTCATTAACGATGAGTACAATATATCTCAGTGTATGAAGTAAATATTTCTGTATTGAGATATTATTTAATGACGAAAACATAAAATTATAGTACAGGAACTGAAGTTCCATGCTAATCTTACGAAACTTCTTCGGCGTCGCGGATTTTTCTCCATGTTTCATTGGAACAATGGTCTTTTTCTTGTCGTAAAACTCCCCCATTAACAAGAACCAAAAAAAAACCTTTCACATGGCATAAGAAATAAAGATTGGACTACGCGTGCCACCACATTTACGGTGCTGGAACTGCATTCATGCACTCGCTACGATAAAAAAGTATTTTCCCCGAATTAAAATCAATGGTCTAAAAATATAAACACTGGGTCGAGGACTACCATTGAGCACCATTGTACTTACTTACGCTGCGCGGATGCATACTATTCGGAACAGAAGGTTGAGAAAGCATTCTACCTTGGCTATGTGAGGGTGTGTCACGTGACGTCACAGAAATGTCTAAATCTAGTTTTTTCGGTTTCTTTTCTTGTAGGGTAAGAAAGTAATTTTGGAAAACCATTAAATGAGTAACTATTAATGTATTTTTGAAAGCCATAAATGTCTTACAGACTCCATCATTCAAGCCCATGCAAACTCATCTAAAGAACTCTCCGTATAAATGACATACACATTCCAACCCATATTATCAACCTGACTAAAAGAAAAAACAGGGCCAGACAAGAGTTGCAAAGGTACAGAGACTTCCTAGACAGAACCCTGATGAGAAAACTACAAAGTGAGCTAAAATATGCGACAAACACAATTATCCAGGATAACTGGAACGATCATCTTTGCTCCCTGGAGGTGGAAGATGGAACTGGAGAGCCACCAAATACTTTAGAAACAATTCCAAACCTATCCCGCCACTTGTAAATGGAAATGCTACTGCCCTAACCATAGAAATGTATAAAGACCTAGAAGGAGGAAGGGTATATAAGCCGATGAAGCCTGCAAGGGCGAGAAAACGGGGTAGAGTTGGAGAGAAACGGGGAAGAATTAGGTATATGGCTGCCAGATTGGTGACATTTATCGCTTGCTTTGGATTTTGCTTCAACTTGAACAACAACAAATCATTTTCATTACTTGGTTATTAATTAAGAAAGTAATTAATTTTAATTTACCCAAATTAATTACGGCAATATTTTAGGCATTGAAACCATAAAATAACAAAAATTAGCGTTAAAAGTTAAAAAATTATGACCACCCATGTGGTTGTATAAAACTTCTAAATATTAATATTTCCCTTTAAAAGCAACGCAAACAAAAAAATTTCTCATAATCTACAATATTACCGTGTTTTATTGTAATTTACAGCATTATCAAAAATGCTTTAGAGCGCAATAATTTTTTAAAAAAAAGCGATTTTATCATTGAAACTCCCACCGACAAATTGAGGGGAACAGTTGGCGACGGCCGCCATACCTTCAATTCCCCTATTGGCGAAACTGGCTTTCAGCCTTCCAGCAACCCTATTAGAGTTCAGTGGCCCTAACTGATTCGGACAAAGCAAATATCATAGCTGACAACTATGAACAGCAATTCAAGGACAACCCCACAATTAATCATAAATTTAGCGCTGATATCTCTAACAATGTTGACAAATTCCTTAACACAATACCAAATAATAGCTTTGAACCTGTCCAGCCTGATGAAATTAATATATCAATTCGTAAACTTAAGATTAAGAAAGCCCCTGGAAAAGAAGGTATCACCAATAAAATGGTGAAAAACCTTCCTAATAACTTTATTGCATATTTTATCATCCTCCTAAACTCGATGTTCAACTTAAAATACTTTCCAAAGACGGAAAGACGCTAAAATAATTCCAATTCCCAAGCCTAGTGAAAACCGTAGGGAACCATCATCTTATAGGCCTATTTTATTGTTACCCGTACTGGGCAAAATAGCCAAAACCACAAGAGGCAGAATTCTAAAATTTCTCATATCAAACCAAAAACTCATCCCCCAACAGTTTGGGTTTATGAAAGAGCTATCGACTACACACCAGCTTCTCAGGGTAACAGATTTTATCTCTGGAAACCTAGTAAAAAGTGAGAGCACGGCTGCGCTATTCCTTGATATTGCCAAAGCTTTTGATCGTTTCTGGATCAAGGGGCTGATATTCAAACTTATTTCACTATCTATTCCTACAAATCTTTCCACTTAATCCACTCATATCTTAAAAACAGGACCTTCGTAGTCTCTGTTAAAAAGTCACTCTCCACAATTAGAATCCCAATGGCAGGGACCCCCCAAGGCTCTGTCCTTGGGCCTTTACTTTTCAATGTATTTATAAACGATATTCCCCAGGCCAACAAAACCATGATCGCCCTTTTTGCAGATAACACTGCAGTCATGGCAAGTGACAAGGACCTAGTCACAGTCACACAATACCTCCAAGAACATATTAATCTAATTGAAAAGTGGCTGGATAATTGGAAGATCCAAATTAACGTAGAAAAGAGCGCTGCTGTCCTATTCACTAATAAACGTAATATCCCCTCTGAAAAATAACCTTGTATAACACTCCACTCGATTGGCAAGAGCCAATCAGACATGTACGCGAATTAATTTTAACTTAATTCTTTTTTTTTTTACTGTTTCGTCCTGTTTAGTCCTTGTTTCGTCCTTAGTCGCCTTGTGCGAGTCATTCAAAATTTAATTCTCATCGTCATGTTCTAATTATTAACAGTCATACAGGAGGTAAAAGGGGCTTCGCCCACTCCGAACGCTTCGCTCAACGTATGCTACAAAATATCTTGAAGTTGTACGTATTGGATAAACACCTCACTTGGTATCACCATGTATCCCACATTCGTAAGAAACGTGCAATAGCCAAGGCCTCCCTAGCCACATTAATTGATAAATAAGATCTCCCCTTAATATTGAAAACAAACTCCTCCTATACAAAACTATGCTTCGACCTATTATTACCTACGCCTCACCAATATGGGCATCAGCTTATAAAACAAGAATCATTGAGCTGGAAAGACTCCAGTCGTCAATCATCAAAATCCAAATTATCAGAGCTTCCTGGTTCATTCGAATCAGGGACATATCCAAGAACCACTTCGTTTTCCCCCATTGTGTGAATTTATGGGTAAATTGGCTAGAAATTTTTGTGCCAAAATCCCTCACATCGACAATACCGAGCTACATGAGCTCGAAGAATACGATCATACCATCAAAGCAAATATAGGCGGAGACCAGAAACATTGTTTCTTAACGATGAGATTTATGCATTTCATGCCTGATTAAAGGCTCCATGCCCTACTTTTTGTTTCACATTTGCCATTTATTGTAATGTATTTGTCCCAAGGACTTGAAAAATTCTAATGTAAATATATCTCATTTTTCATGGAAAAAGGCAAATTGCCCATTTCTTATTGTGTTCATTTTACCATGTTGTCTGTTTGTTCTGTGTTGTCCGTGTATCGTCCTTACTTGTTTTCCAACAAGCCATTCATTACCATTACACCAACATGTTTTTCAACTAACAGTCCTATAGCAGGTAAAAGGGGCTTAGCCCCTACGGTACTCCGAACGCTACGCTCAACTTATAAAGCCATAAATGTTTTTAAATATGCAAAAGGTTTGGTTTGGTTTGGTTAATTAACGTCGCACTAGAGCTGCACAGTGGTCTATTGGCGACGGTTCGGGGTCTATCTCGAAGGAAAGACCCGGGAACACATACACCACACATTCATACATGCATCTCGGTATTTTAGAACCATGGTCAGATGACGAGGAAACACCTGAACTGGCCCCCTACGCCTTAATAGACGTCGGAACTTTGGACTCCGATCACATTTATCGTGCACCATTCCGTACACGCCGTTAATTTTTGCGGATGTTCTGAACGACTTTTCTAGTATTTTGTAGCGAAGCTGGCTACCCTCTAATTACAAGAACACTACTTTTTTACTTTTCTTTGTCAAGTCCATCGCCTAGGATCGAACCATGAATCCTCGGATTCCCAGCTGACGCCTTTAACCGCTCGGCCACCGAGGCCTATGTATGCAAAAGAACTATTTTTCCAACCTTCGACCAGGAAAGTGTAAAGTGTTCGCTACGCCGTGTTTTCATTCCAGCGGCTATTTTTATTCTAGCTCAGTGATAAAAATAATGAAATTTAGTGTCTTTGTTGGCAGCACTCAAGAAGTTTCGGTTCGGATAAGAGTTTTTAGCGACAGAAAGTATCATTCTACGGTAAATTGTCAAAGGCCTGTTTTCTATGGTTTTACTCAATGGGTTTACCAGATTCTAATGACAACGCTAAAAGGTTCTTTCGCCAACTTGCACTCTACAGTATAGCTTAGCGAAATTCGACGTCACGACGTATTTGTGATGATAGTAACAATTTTGTGGTAGCTGTAACTTTTCGTTTGTTTTAGCCAATCAGATTATAGGATTTGTTCTGTGTTCGAACCGTATTTGAGTTTCAGTTTAGGTTTTCCCCCTTTTCTTTTTTATATTGATCAATGTTTTGATATTTGAATTGAAAGAAAACATTATCGAATCGAAATTCATTACCGTTAAGTAATTTTATCGTCACCAACCTCATTATTCTAGATTTCTTCTGTTTACAAAATGATTACTTGCAGTGAGTATTTTGATTATTTTAGAAACCGCATATTTTCAATTTTATTCATTTGTTTTTATTTTACTGCTGTTTTTTCTTAAAGATTATGCAATAAGTCGTATGATTACATTTTTAATTGTTACCGATTGATTGCATGTAATTAGTAGTTTGATTAGCTAGAATAAGGGCTTGTTTTCAGTCATATTGAGAAGTT
This sequence comes from Troglohyphantes excavatus, assembly GCA_963932185.1. NCBI lineage: Eukaryota > Metazoa > Arthropoda > Arachnida > Araneae > Linyphiidae > Troglohyphantes > Troglohyphantes excavatus. The sequence goes on along the minus strand of OZ010666.1, from coordinate 2,838,334 downwards.
GAAAAAAGTATTGCAACAGTATTTTAAATTATAGGGACAATTTTTTTTATTGATTTTATTTTATTGTCTTTATTGTATTTTTTTCTGAAAGCCTAAGTTTCAAAATAGCAACAAAGCAAAATTGTTTATTTAGTATTTTAAATAATTTATTGCAGTAATTTTCAAAATCAATATGTAAATTTTGATTTTGAAAATTACTGCAATAAATTATTTAAAATACTAAATAAACAATTTTGCATTGTTGCTATTTTTATTTTAAAATAGTATAGTTTAATTGGCATTTATGGCCATAAAAGGGTTAATAGAAAAGAAACATTTATTGCATCAGGTAAAATAGTATGAAAAACTCTTGATATAATATTCCATTATAGGACTAATAGAGTATTTAGTAACACTTTAATATATGTATAGGGTTGCCAGAATGAAAGTCCCACAATAATCGGAAAAACCCAACAATGTCAGGTGGGGCTGCCATACAATAAATTTATCGCCCCTATAAAACACACACAAAAAACCTTGCGCACCAAATGTCCTATATTACATCTGTACCGAAATTTTAACCTTAAAAAACTACTAGTTAAATAAAATTATTTAATTCAATATTTACTGACAGCATTCGCATTACAAAATAAAATGTTAAAACATTTTTACAACATTATGATATGATTTATATACACAGTTTTAGAGAATTGCTACACAGCATTTAACAAATAAAATCAAGTCAATCAGTCCCGTTAAGGCCTCGTCAAATAAAGGTTAGCGCTGTGTTACCTTCCCGTGATGGCCTGGTTGGACTACATTGGTGGATGATCGCTCAGTGGACACCACAAGATTGCCTACTTTGTTAACAAAATGTCCAAAGCTACAATTTCTGGTTAAATTGTATTGTACAGTCCCAAATGGTGACTTTTCTGAAAAATCTATATTCGCAATACTAACACGTTCTTAGCGACTAAAACCAGTTTAGTTGCCAAACAAATTTACTCTTTTACTGAAAAATCAAGGTGAATTGTAAAGTAAATTTTGGAACAGATGTAGTATAGGACATTTAGTGCATTTTTTTTTTGTGACAAAAAAGTCGCCAAAACGTTTTTTTTTATTTGTGCCGCTAAATTGTAGGATTTTATATGAAATTTAGTGCAACTGTTGTTAACTATTTTGTTTTATTCTTCCGCTTTCATTCGAAATTACTGTTAAAAATAGTTCCGGTAACTAGGGCTGAACCGGATAGTGGTTTTTCCGGATGTCGAATATCCGGCGCACACTAGAAATCGGATATCCGGCTCTCTTTTTTATGAAAAAAGTTGAAAATTTGAAAAAAAAGTGTTTTTTTTTAACCACCTATGTGAATTGTTCAAACTCGAAGATACTCAATGATATCTATAGTGGCGTATTTCGAATGTGATCAGCATATCTTCCTACTATCTATTTTCTGTGACCCACCGCGTCTGAAACGCACTTCTTATACACCTGAATAGCCCCAAAAATATTAAAGGGAGAATCTGCACACTGTGAATACATATTGGTAGAAATTTCATGAAAATACTTAAAGCAAGAGATCGCCACAAAAAAAAACTTCAATATTTATTCATCCGGATATCCGGCATGGTAAATCGGATATCCGGTACTTTCCTTCCAGATATCGGATAGTTAAAAAGCAGCCTGATACCGGATATCCGTTTCATAGCACAAAAACGATTATGCAGCACGATGACGTCATAGGGTTGCCAGATTGAAAGTCGCCGCAAGAATCTAAAAATACCAACGATGTCAGGTGGGGTTGCCATACTATAAATTTATCGTCCCTATAAAACAAGCCAAAAACTACTACAGCTTGAACGTTGATAGATTCCCAAAATTAATTAGCAATCTTCCTAAAATAATTAATTTGATGATAAATTTGTCAATCTTTTTTCATAAAGGAAGTTATTGGCTTAATTTTAATAGAACAGAAGTTACTAAAATTTTTCTTGAATCCTCATTTCTTGACATTGTGGGTTCGAATTTCGACAATGAATTTGTGTTCAGAAGTTCCAGTTTCGGGTTCTCTTGTCTGCATAAAACATCCTCTGGCTGCAGGGGTGTTCTGGTTACATTATATCATGCTCTAAACGTCCTCACAAGCGCCAGGGATGCCAGCTCCGGGTTCATTAAGTGTTGTCCTTTTCATCTTAGTTTTCAAATTTACAAGGCAGTGCTCTCGTGTCTATCCTTGGGATAGATCCAGAATCATTGCCAATAGCCTATTATGCAGCTCTAATGTGATATTAATTCAAGCAACCTATGTATTATTCATCATATTAATAATATGTGAATAAGTGAGCAATTTGTACTCTTTATTTTATTCTGAGTATGTAATAATGAAGTTACATATGTACAATAGATATAACATTCTGTATATATTTCAGAGGTATGTTGAAAAAATCTAATTGACAGAAAATTCTCAGTGCTTTCTTTGAAAATGGAAGAAGAAAATTTGGGTTTCAAACCATTGTAAGTATAAAATTGAGAAACATCTGTGTCTTTGCTGTTACATATTGAGTTGTAAAATTCTGCCATTTCCTTTTCAAAGATTTTTTCCCATGATATTTTGTGCAATATTGAATTTAGCGATTTTAAAAATTTCTATAATAATATCTTTTGTGTCTTTGTTGTTACATATTGAGATATTTTTCCCAGAGAGTTGTAATATTAAATTTAAAGCGCCTTCAATACCAGACTCTCATAGTGTCAACATTGAAAAGAAAAACCAACATCACGTGGTTATAGCGCTGCCACATTCGGCGTTCAGACATCTGCAGGAGTTTCAAATTTGGCGCACTTTCTTCTTTTTTGGTGATAAGGAGTTCTGTCCGTATTCAACTTCTTAACATATATGTACGTATTTACTTATTTTCAAACAATATGCGCTAAATATTTCCTCTTCATTAACGAAACGAAAATATTTTATTTGTGTTCTATACTCGAAGAAGCGAAACTCTTTATATTTCTCAGGTTTTATTGTTCATATTTTCTTATTGAAGTATACAAAATAACAATTGAAAGAACTTCGCTTATGGTAATTTTTTCACATAAAAACGTAATGCAATTATTTCAAAACTACAAAGTAAGAAAAATCTCCTTAATATATCTGTTAAACTCCCTTAAATTGTGCTACTTGTTAAAAAAAAAACGATATTTAAAAACAAAATTAAACACAAAACCATATTACGATACTTCGATCTCGTTTAGTTCTGAAAGTCGCCAAGGCCTGCCAAGTAATATTGGCGCATGAATGAATTGGCATTTCCACATATCACGTGGTTTCAATGATGGGCACACGGAAATCAGCATTTTTATTCCTCTATTTGTATCATTACTCTATAATAATATCTTTTATATTATATAGTTTTATCAAGTGAGTATTAGTACTGTTATGTATCCCTATTAGCACTCTAGTTACTTCTTAAAGATTGGTACAGTCATAGAGTAAAGTGTACTCCATCATAATATTATTAGGATTTTGATTTAAAAAATATATTAATTAGTTTTACAATAAATTCCGTTTTACTATGTATGAATGCATGCACTGTATGAAGTTGTGCATGTGATAGTGTCTGTACAGGGAATAATTCCACATTGCTTTTGCTGTTTATAAGTTAAAAAGAGTTTTTACAATTTAATATATATTTATGTTTGTTTTTCACTCAAACACCACTTAACAGATTTTGGTACCTAACTTTCACTGCTTTTTATCCTTGATGTTTTTCCATTAGATATTAAAATTGAATTACGTCACATGTGGTTTGACAGACATTTACTAATTGTTTTACAATTTATTGGTTGCATAGTAATTTTTCTGTTTGTTAATTTCATTATTTATATTTGTTTATTTATCCTTATGCCAAAACATAATTTTGTATACCCTAGTATAGAATAAATATGTTATTAGCTCATAAAAGGCAAATAATTTTTTTGTCAAAGAATTATTAATCAATATTATATGTCAAATGCAAACGTATACAATTTAAAAATGTATCTAAAATTTTTAATCTTTTTTTCAATAAGTATAGTTAATTAATGGTAAATTAAAATTACAAATTTTATTTTTATGTAATAATCTCTAGTTATCCTATGTCAATCCATTTTTGTATCATAAAATTATAAAGAAAAAATATAGGAATTCAAAATAAGGACTTCTCCCCATATTTGAGACTTTAGATTATGCTATTCATTTACTTTGATTAAAAAAATATAATAAATTTTGCATTGTTCACTCTGGAAATAAAAAGGGGCAAGGTGCTGTTGGCAGTAAAAGGGCACCCCGTTTTCAAAAATGCACTTTTTGTTCCAGAAGGGCGTTTTTAAAAAAGAAGTTTGGTGTGCGTCCAAACAAAAATAAACCTGTGACCAAAAAAAAAAAAAGTTCCGATTGTTGGTTGGCATTGCGATAAAGCTGCATTGGGCTATTGGTAACAGTTCGGGGCTTATCTCGAAGGAAAGGCCCGTACAAATTGATGTCTCTTACTTTTAAATTAATGCAAATAGTACAAAACAATATTAAAACTTATTTTTTTCACTTAACCAAATAGGTAAGTAGTCCTAATCAGACACCTTACAAAACTGATGGAAAGGCTACTTAAATCCAGAATTTGGTAATAAAATGCCTAATCTTGTAAAATCGCCCTAAAGTATCTTCTCTTTAAAAAAAAATTTAACATTTCATATGCGGGTGTGGGCAACCCTGTGCTTAAAATTACCACTGAATCATTGTGATTGCACAAAACTCGTAGTTAAAAATGGAGTTTTTTTTTCTAGTGTCATAATTTACATTAAAGACAGCTAGGAAAGCAAAGACGCTTGTGCTTGACTGAAAAGGGCAAGAAGGGGCGGAATTTTTTCAAAAGAGGGCGGCAATTTTCAAAAAGGGGCATGAGGGCGCTACCAAGGGGAAAAAAAGGCGAGCAGGGCGGACCCCCCTTCAAAAAACGCCTAGAGTGAACACTGAATTTTGGAAACTTGTATGTTTTCTAAAAATTATATTATTGGACATTCTATGCCCTATCTATGAAATAATGCTCATTCCTTTCTTGTGTATTTTCCTCAATTTACATAATTTTTTTGTTTAATCTCTCAGCTTCTGGTAAGTCAATCTCAATAAAACCTGAAAAGTTTAAAAAAGTGTACTAGAAGAAGGTTTCCCACTTTATTTTGTGTTGATATGTTAAAAAGCAACTGAGTTGTTACAATTTCATTTACTTCCCATCGTTTGGTACACACTCTTATTAAAATTATCCATGCGTTACTTTTTACTATTTGCAATTATTATATATATTAATGTATTTGTGCAATCCCATGACGGTTCTATAGAATTGATTTTTCAGTTATGGCAGAAAACGCTGAAATTTGAAATATTTATTATGTGTGTTTAAAAGTTTTAATTATGGCTTAAACTTATATATGTCTGAAGTGCATCTCTTTAATTAACATTGAGCAAAGAACAGGTATATATTTGCAAGTAAAACTATGAAGTAATTTCAGTTAGTTAAATTTATTTAAATTGAGATTAATGTGTTCCTTAACCATCAATTACAGACTCATTTTCATTGTTAGAAGGGAGGAGATTCTCCCACTTGTTTGCTTTTCTCAAAATATTCAGTTTTTTTCTCCCCAAAAAAATCCGCTTGTAAAAAAGGGATTTATTTAAATATCAAAAGAAAATTACAATAAAGGGGTCTGAATGACTGCTCTAAATTTTCCATGTATACTGAAGTCTTTATTTTAGAGTACAAGATTAAAAACTATTATATATATACCTAGAAGCCATATTATATATATGCCTGGGTATTTATTTAATAGGGATTCAGAATGGACTGTAAAATATAATATGCTGCAAAATGAATATGCATGATATAAATACATCATTGTTATTTTTTTACACCTTGGTAGGTACGAAAGTAGCAGAGAAAATAAGTTACCCCAAAATTATCCATTAATACACAACATGTAACAAATGCACGAGAATCATGTAATTCGGGTAATTTACATGAGGAAGGGAGAAAAAATTTCAATTTAAATCAAGTAAATCCAATTTTTTTTATTGTTTTACACCCTGGGAACATGTATGATGAGGTTGAATTGAATAAGAGATTCTATGGCCCCATGGATATACAGATGTGCCTATAGTCGTGATAGTATATTGTTTCTATAGTATGAAGAAAGTTTGTAAGGAACCTTAACAAGTGAGGTATTTAAAGAGCATTGACAAATCGTACGTTTATCTCGTGAATATCAACAGTTTAAAGAATATGTTTAATAAGTGTTATTGCATAAAGAAACAACTTTTTAAAAAAATATTTCCAAGATCTAGCTAGAAGTGATGTTTGTAGAGAAGTCAGTAGTGCGCACTGGACTTTAGAACAATAGGTGACAGGTTCGAGTCCGAAAAAGGGCCACTCAAATTTCTCACCAAGGGGTCTTCAGCAACGGGGGACAAACAGTTAAAATACCTGATTAATAACACTGACAAAACTGCAAAGTTGACCGGTTGGAAACCTCTAATAGAGTACAATGAAATGTTCTAAATAATGTAAAAAGAAAACCCTTGATACTCCCTTTACTAAACATAAACTATAAGTGCATTTTTTTTAAATTGTAAAGATATTTTCCGACACTATTTCTTTTTCTTAAACAGAACTGCTAATTTTTTACCATAAATATTTAAACAAATTTAAGATACATTAAATTAGATAAATTGAATGATTGCAATTACCAACAAAAGTTTTTTTTTAGTGTTCCCTAAAAACTGCAGTTAAAATCTTCCTAAAAAATTCCCTAAAAATTTTGACTTAAAGATTTTTGATTTTGAGCTGTTATTGTAAAGCAACAAAGTTAAATTAAATAATATTTCCCAATTATAATGAATTTTTTAAAAATATTGGAGTTGCCTACCAATTTAGTTTAGATTTGTAAATTTCTCAAATGATAGCAACAATGCAATGCAAAGCTCAGCTTTCTTAACAGTTAAATGCAATTTTATTTATGAATTAGAAAGTTAATTTTCTTTCTTAATAAAAATGCATGTATGTGTTCTACAAAAAATATATAAGCTGACTTATCAATATTTTTTTTATCACAACATGAATGTCAAATAAGTGATGGTCAAGATAAAATAAAAGATAACCTTCTTTAAATACACTCTTTATCATTTCAATAACTGATTATTTTCATGCATATTACAGATAATGAAATTTATAAAGAATACGACAGTTCTTTACTTTATTGTGATATTTTATTTCAAATAGAGGGTTCCGGAATGTTTTAGGGTTAGCTTGTTTTATTATTTATTTTATTTTTTAATAACTATGTTTTTTTTTTTAATTTATGTAAAAAACATCAAGTGAAGACTTTAGTGCCCTAATCGTGTATGTGTATTTTGGTGATTATTCAATATCAATCAAAAACGTTTTCATAATCTAATACTATTAAACGAGCAATGTCACTATATTTGTTTGTTTGTTCGTTTGTTTGCACAATCTCCAAATCCGCTCTAACGATTTTCACGAAAATTGATGTACTACCAATTTTCGCGGGAAAAATTCGATTGGGATAGGTTTCATCTTCGAAAAATTTCATTTAGAGGGTGAAATAAGTAGATTAAAAGTTCCATTTAACGCTTTCCATTGCAAATTATTCATCGCGTATGAGTTAATAGGTTATATGCCAATAGCAGTTAAATGTTATTTAATTCTTCATATGTTATTTTAATTTAAAACGTGCAAAATATTGTGTTGATGTATTTTCATTATAGTTTTTATTTTAAAATAAAGTATTTTTTTCTCATAAATAAACGAAGGAAACATCAGTAAATTAAAATTAAAATTGAAAAATCGTTTGCGTTTTTAAATCTACAAAATACACATTCTAATCACGTGACTATTTCGTCTACTAAATGCTATAAATTTTCTAATAAATATTTAAAAAGAACTTGAACAAAATTGTTTGCATTTAAAATAATCAAAGTTTAAACAAATTTAATCCTGCGATTTTTTACTGTTTCTGCACGTGACGTCATAAGTAGAATTCACAAGAGAAATTTTTAAAATTCCATATAAAAAAATATCGTTTGGATAAACAAGTAGATTTTTTTATTCCATGTAAATTGGATTATGTATTTCCGTAAATAGAATATGGAATTTTCAAAACAAAAATTAGAAGCAATTGCGTTTGTTTTGTTAAGTATTTATATTCCAATGAAATCAATTGAATAAGTTTTTATTAAATTAATGTTACATGTTGTTTATAAAATATATATTTATTTACATTTAAAATTTAACTTTGTTATAAATTTTTATTTGATAAGTTTTAATTTAGCAATTGTTAATAAATATTTTTTTTAGAATTTATATGCTAATGGATATAAATAAAAGAAGTTTTATTAAATTAATTTTAAGCAATATTTATAAAGGTAAAAATATAATTTTATACATTTAATAAACTATTTTCTTCTATTATTTATAGCTTTTATTTTACCAATTGTTCATAAATACACTTATTTCTGATAGTATTAAACAAGAAATAAAGAAAAATTCTGAGTTTTCCAGTTTTCAAGATATGTTTTGGAAATTGTGAAAAAAGGAAGTGTTTCCAAAAGTTAACATTTGTTTACCATGGACACTTTGCGCTGCTTTGTGTGGAAATTACATGACGCCATTTCAAGATACAAATACAAATATTGACGACCAACAACAGGCTCAAGGCCCAACAAGGTTGGTCCATCTAGTACCTCTTAACTATCCTCCAATGCATATCTAACTTCTTCTTAAAATCCGTTACTCCTTTACAATTAACAATATTCACTGGCAAGTTGTTCCATTTGTCTATTACCCTATTATAGAAATAGTGTTTTCTCCCTTCCCGATTAAAATGGGATTTGTTTAACTTAAACCCATGACCTCTCGTTCTATCACTCATATTAAAATCTAAACCCTCCACATCTCCTTGTTTGATAAATTTGAATAGTTGAATCAAATCTCCCCTAACCCTTCTTTCTTCCAGAGTATACATATTCAAATTTCTTAATCTATCTTCATAATTCATGCCTGAGAACCCTTGAACCATTTTAGTAGCCCTGTGCTGAATTTTCTCTAACAATGCAATGTCTTTTTTAAGATATGGTGACCAGAACTGTACAGCATACTCAAGATGTGGCCTTACTAAACCTCTGTACAATGGCAAGATAATATCCTTAGATTTTGATGAAACACTTTTCCTGATGTACCCCAACATTCTATTAGCTTTTTTGCTAGCCACTGTACATTGATGACTCATTTTAAAATCCTCATTTACCAACACACCCAGATCGCTTACAATCTCACTATTTTTGATTTCTGCACCCCGTAAAACATATGCAGCCTTACTATTTTTGATACCCATGTGCAACACTTGACATTTACTGATATTAAAAGACATACCCCATTTAACAGCCCATTCTGATATTTTTGTTAAATCACCTTGTAATTGCTCTATTTGTTCCCCAGAATTCACAGTCCTCATAATTTTTAAATCATCGGCAAAGATGCTGACCTTGCTCCCAATCTCCCAACTGATATCATCAATAAAAATAATAAATAAAAGTGGACCTAACACAGAACCCTGTGGTACTCCACTTTTAACTTCTGCCCACTGAGAGTAATTACCTTTAATTTGCACCCGCTGACTCCTACCAATTAACCAATTCCTTATCCATTGTAAAATTTCACCCCCAATCCCTAACCTTTCCAACTTGAACAGCAATGCCTCGTGGGGAACTTTATCAAATGCTTTCTGGAAATCAATGTATACTACATCTACACTGTTCCTTTTATCTAATTCTTCAGTAACCCTATCGTAGAATTTTAAAAGATTTGTTGTACAAGATCTTCCTTTCCTAAATCCATACTGATTATCTGACAGCAAGCTCTCTGATTCCAAAAATGATATGATGCTGTTTTTTATTAATGTTTCAAAAATCTTGCATAACACTGATGTTAAACTAACCGGTCTGTAATTACCAGGTTCACATTTTGCCCCTTTTTTAAAAAGCGGAGTGACATTTGCTAATTTCCAGTCTATTGGTACATTACCCGAATTATACGTCGATTTGAAAATAGTTAGTACAACATCTCCCAGTTCTTCCGCACACTCCACTAGTACTTTTGGGTAAATTTCATCTGGTCCTGGTGCTTTAAAAGGTTTAATACTTCTTAAGTGATAAACTACTTCTTCTCTAGTAAAATTGCATTCCTTAATAACCGGACGCATATTATCCTCTATTTGCATGAAATCAGATTTGAAGTCCTTATTAAAAACTCCCATGAAAAATTCATTTAAAATATTAGCCATTCCTACATCATCTTGAATTAATTTGCCTTGATAATCTTCGAGTGGTCCCAAATGATTATTTCCTTTATTGTTTCCACTGGCGTAAGCAAAAAATCCCTTTGGATTATTGTTGATATCCCTAGCAAGTTTTTCCTCCAATGCTAATTTCTGTTTTCTACTGATATACTTAAACTCCTTTCTAGCTTTTTTATACTCCTTACCATCAGTGTCCCTACCTGTTTCTTTAAATATTTTATACGTCTTTTGTTTTAACTTAAGAGCTCGTTTTGTTTCCTTTGAAAACCACATAGGAGAAAGCTTTCGAACTACATCTTTCTGCCTAAACGAAATATGCTTATTAACAGCTACATTTAATTTATCTTTAAATTCCTTCCATTGATCTACTATATGAGAATGCTCCAACCCATCCTTAAAAACATTAGTTACCTCAGCTCGTAACTTATGAAAATTAACATCTCTAAAATTTGGAATTAACCTATTATTTTTATCTACAGTTGTCTGAAACATAATGTTAAATCTAATGCTATTGTGGTCACTTTCCCCTAGATGCTCGCTCACTGTTAAATTGTGTACCCTATTTTCACAACTGCTAAACACCAAATCCAATAATGCATTACCCCTTGTATTATCATGAACCAATTGCTCTAAAAAGCAATCTTGAATCGTGTCCAAGAATTCTGCCCCTCTTCCAATGTTAACTAGGTTACCCTTCCAGTCAATGTTAGGAAAATTAAAATCTCCCATTAAAATTATTTCTCCTTTCTTACAAGCTTCATTTATATGATTAAATAGAATTTCATCCTGTTCAACAGTGCTATTCGGGGGTCTATAAACATTTCCCACAACCAAATTCTTACCTTTATGATCTGTTAGTTTTATCCAAACTGATTCAATATAAGTGACTTCACGCGCATTTTTTATTGGTTGATGGTAACCACATGGTTTGTTATTCACCAATCACAAAGGCTAATCGACCATGCGTTTTTGTTATTCCGTCAAAATTTTAATCTCGGGACCATGTCATCCATAGTGTCTATAAAAATGGTTTGGTATTTATTAATTCCACTTTCTAATGAGTACATAATTAATGAAAACGTTAAATTGTTTTAAATGATATTTTTTTTCTCTGTATAACTGATACCAGCAAATTTGTCATATAAAGTTCTTAATGTAAAAGCAACATTTCTATGATATTTTGTACAATTTAATAATGAACTGTTTCTCGAATTACGTAAGTAAGTTTAGTTTAGAGAGTGATTTAAAATTAGTAATGAGATTTTACAATAGAACAACGGAAAAGGAGTTTAAATTTTTCATTAACAAACTTAAAATTATTTGTAAATAGAAATTTCACATCATTTACTATAAACGTGTTTTAAAATTTATTTACTTTGTTACTTCAAATAAGTTTCTTCTTTATTTAAAGGTTTGTCCGAAATAACCTGCCTAATTAAATATGAAATTATTGTCGATATTAAATTGCATTAGATAGCAGAGGCGGCCCGTGGTCGAAAATGTTAGTGCAGCCGAAATCATGAATGACCCCCCCCCCCCCCCCCCCCCCACTTTCCACAACCATACATGAACGAAAATTCTTTAATATTTATTATTCAAACTCAAATCAAAATTTCCTTTTATTTTTTATGAAATGATAACATGCGAAAAAAATAGAAAAACTTAGTTATTTTTTGAAGATTAAATCAATCCTCCTTTCTTTTAAACTTGCAAATCGTTCAATGATGTCGTCATAAAATGACGTTGTTTTCGTAAGGTCGTCAATTATTCCTCGTTCGATTGACATTGTTGATAATGCAGTCAATCGTTCTTCGGTCATGGAGTTTCTTAAATAGTTTTTAATTCTGTTTAAGCAAGAGAAACTTCTTTCAGCTGTTGCGCTTGTAACAGGAATTGTCAATATCAAACACAGAAGTTTATATACTTCTTTGAATATGTCATTCGTTCCGTTATTATGCATTTTTTTATTATTTTTTGTAAACTACAATCCCTGTATGATGAATTGGAATAAAAAAGTTTTAATTAATTTTTTAGTCTATGAATATCACATATCTTTGGATAAGAGTTTTTCAAACTTTCAAAAGCCATTTCTGGGATATTTATCGAAAAATCCTCAAACTTTGAGGAATCGGCGAGACAAAAAAAATATAGACATTCGCTATCTTTAAATCTTACGTCAAATTCCATTATTATGGTATCCAAAATATAACATTTTAAATTTCTTAAACACCGTGAGTTCGGAAGTCATCTTGTCTTTTGAAAACAATTTCTGTCTTCAAATTCGCAATTTCAAAAATACGTTTGAACGTGTTGTCATTATGGTTTTGTCTTATAATGTTCTGAATTACCTTGACTTGCTGCGGACAATATTTTATATTTAAAGATTTTTTTTTAAGAATGTCATATAAAACATCTGTTTGTTGAAAAATAAAATCAAAAATTAAAGATAAAAGTGTGAATTCAAAATCATTAAAATAATTCAAAAATCCATTTGCTTGTCGAATCGCTCCCATTCACTCCCTCAACAGCCATTCCTTCCACAGGGTTGCGAAACAGCAAACTTATCAATACCGCCAAAGCTGAAACAATTATCGAGCCAAAGGGCTTTTCCTCCATCAGGCAAAGCGGTCTGGAGATGCTAGCAAAATACTCGGTCCCCACCCCACACGTCCCGCCGATTCAAACACAGGAGCCAATCAATTCACAGAATTTCCAACTACAGCTCGAGTTGAAAAAATCATTTTGAGCTGCGTTTGTGACGTCACAGCCTCATTTTAGCGTGAAGGGGAAGTCATACCACGGAAGGTTGTCATGGCAACGATGCAGCCGATTTCTGACTTCGCGTTTTAGCTACAATTTTGATTGACTGGAGTTTTTTTCCCTTCTGAATTGTGCATTACGGCAAAAAGGTTTGTTATTTATCGGAGATTTTGTTTACTACCGTAGAAATTTCATTTTCAATTCTAATCTTCATTTAAGAAAATTAGTAAAATATCTGATTTTAGTTTTTGATGAATTTAGGTGCAGCCCGGCTGTACTTGCTGTAGTGGGCGAGCCGCCACTGTTAGATAGTAATAACAAAATACTGAATAATGTTCTCGTATTATGTTAATATGTTTAGTTTCAAGCAGATAATTAAATGAGTAACGAGACTTTATACAATATAACAAAGGAAATAGAGTTTTTAATTAAAACGTACATAGTAATTTAAACGCTTGAAAAAAAAAGTTTTCACATACAAACAGAGAAATTAATTTCAGCAAATTTAAAACTCTTTTTAAAAATAAATTTTACATTTGTGTACACCGTAAATGTGTTTTTAATTATTTTTATCATGTTACTTCAAATAAGTATTTTGTTAATAAAAATGTGTTCAAAGTAACTATATTGTTTTCAAGACCCAGACTGCAAGCTACCAACTCATATTTTATATTCTGTAACCTTTTCTTAGGAACAAAATTATGAACTATTCCTAACAACTGTCGCAAATTTCAACACGTGTCATTTTCAAACATTAGGCTAAATAAAATAATATATGTGTATTGAAAAGTCTAGAACGACAGCTTCATCATTAAAAAAATCTGTTTAACAGAAAAAAAATAGATTAATATTAGTTTATTCGTAACTACTATTATATAATAAAAACTCTTATATTTAGATTATAGAAAAAGTTTAATTTTATAGAAGGTTGATTTTCGATGCCGTTATAATGAAATATATCGGCATCGGTATTGGTTCAAATTATATTATTTTACACTGAATTAAATATAAAACTTTATTTTCGTTCATTTTCGTCACTACGATTAATTCCGAATTACACATAAAATTATTCGAAATAAGTAAATATCTTTATTATTGATTACACGTTTAATAAGAATATAAAACATTGTTCGTTCCTGATTATTTGTGTATGCAGGTTGAAGACAAAAAAAAATACCGAAATAATTTTGCAGTAGCAAAAAATAATTTGATCTCCATTATCCTAATCTTCTTAATAACAAAGCTACTTTGCATAGTATTTAAAAGTCCATTCAGTTACTCAAGAGTTAGACTGAAGCACACATCATTTCAAAAGGTTACTAAAATACTGAACAACAAGAATGTTGTCCCGTTTTATCATGCAAATGAAATGTTTGTACTACAATTGTGCGAACGGTTGTATTAGTCGCTCGGAATCGCTAATAACGTTAATTTAAGTCACTTTTGCAGAATTTATACGGTATCGTTTCAACCTTGACGCGTTTAACCAGTTTTATGAGCACATTTCTAAGAACTTAAGGATATTTCGATAAAAATACGTTAGACGATAAAAAAAAATATCACGAAACGTCTAACCGTTGATATGGACATTTCAAAGCATTTGCATTTAATTCGATTCATTAAAACTATTATTAAGTAAAAATATGAAAGCGAGCTGGGCTCGGTCCCCTGGTACTTTAATTTAAATCACACAATTTGTTCCTGTGCTTTCAGGCATCCTTTGCTACTACCTGTGCATTGAAGGCAAAATTACGGCTAGCTGTGCACTAGCAACAATTGCACAGTAACTTTTTAATCAAATGAGCAACTAAAAAAATCACACACCTAATTTTTTAATGGCATCGAATTCAGGGCTGCCAGGTTTCAGATTTTGCAGGCGGTGAAGTGAAGGTGAAAAATCACCGAACTTGTATTACCACAATCCATACAAAATCGCCAAATTGTTGATTATTTGTCAAAGTTATTTGCATGGTAGCAGCAAAGAGATATTTTGTGGAATTCAGTTGCGTAATGAGCAGATGGAATTTGAGTTTTCCAGTTTCATACATTGAAATAGTTTAGTTGCTTGTCCCATAGTTGCCAGTGAACAGGCAATCTAAATGTACTTTTTATTATTGCCTGTACATACATTTGGCCAAAAAAATACCTAAAAACTTAATTATAATTTTTGATAATACTATAACAAATATTTGTTTAGTATTATATTTCATAAAAGGTGAGATACTACTATATTACTAACTTTTGCACTACTTACAAAATACCTAATAACTTAATTATAATTTTTGATAATACTATAACAAATATTTGTTTAGTATTACATTTTATAAAAGGTGAGATACTACTGTATTACCAACTTTTGCACTACTTAAAAAATACCTAAAAACTTAATTATAATTTTTGATAATAGTATAACAAATATTTGTTTAGTATTATATTTCATAAAAGGTGAGATGCTACTGTATTACCAACTTTTGCACTACTTAAAAAATACCTAAAAACTTAATTATAATTTTTGATAATACTATAACAAATATTTGTTTAGTATTATATTTCATAAAAGGTGAGATACTACTGTATTACCAACTTTTGCACTACTTACAAAATACCTAAAAACTTAATTATAATTTTTGATAATACTATAACAAATATTTGTTTAGTATTATATTTCATAAAAGATGAGATACTACTATATTACCAACTTTTGCACTACTTACAAAATACCTAAAAACTTAATTATAATTTTTAATAATACTATAACAAATATTTGTTTAGTATTATATTTTATAAAAGGTGAGATACTACTGTATTACCAACTTTTGCACTACTTAAAAAATACCTAAAAACTTAATTATAATTTTTAATAATACTATAACAAATATTTGTTTAGTATTATATTTTATAAAAGGTGAGATACTACTGTATTACCAACTTTTGCACTACTTAAAAAATACCTAAAAACTTAATTATAATTTTTGATAATACTATAACAAATATTTGTTTAGTATTATATTTCATAAAAGGTGAGATACTACTGTATTACCAACTTTTGCACTACTTAAAAAATACCTAAAAACTTAATTATAATTTTTGATAATAGTATAACAAATATTTGTTTAGTATTATATTTCATAAAAGGTGAGATACTACTGTATTACCAACTTTTGCACTACTTAAAAAATACCTATAAACTTAATTATAATTTTTGATAATACTATAACAAATATTTGTTTAGTATTATATTTCATAAAAGGTGAGAAGCACTGCCTTCCTCCCCATATAACTTTTGATTGTTAGGTATTAAATATAATTAATTTTCTATCCTTTAGTTATTCTTAACAATCAGTTCCCTTACCAATGTGAATGTCTTGTTATTTTTAACGTTGTGTAAAAGTCTTTGATAACCAGTCATACAAATTTTTTTTAATCTCAATTAGTTCTGTGTTTTGAAAATTTGAAATAGTGGATGTTGAAATCTGAATGTGAGAAAAGTCAATGTGGATGCCTTTAATGCCGATTTAAAAATTCATGATTGTGCTAAAAGTTTTTCATGGGCTGTATGTACGGCATATTTTTCAGAAAATTACACCGTGAATTTTACTGAAATGTGAGACTTAAGAAACAGAGAAATGTCTGAAATAAATTATTTTTGTGGCACATGTTAGACTACTTAAAGGTCTAACATACCTTTTATGCAAGGCCCGATTGCCCAGAGGTAAAGCATCTGACTTGTAATTAGAGGATTGCAAGTTCGAATATCTATGTGGGATTGACAAGTTGTAGTGGATAGTTTCCAGATTAGTTACTAAAAACGTCTAAAAATATATACAATATAAACCGGCGTGTATAAGGAACGGGTGCATGTTAAATTTGATATTGCTCCAATGTCCTGATGCCTATTGAGATTGTTGACTTCAGGTGCTGACCTCATCATCTGATCATGGTTAAAAAATACGAGGTAGTGTTCCCGGGTCTTCCCTTCAAGATAGACTCACCAATAGCCCACTGTGCAGCTAGTGGCGTTGCAAATCAAATACTATGGAGGGCTAGTTCAATTCCCAAAATATTTACCAAAGTAAAAAAAATTCCTGATTATAGTGATTAGTTGTTAATTAGTAATTGTTATTTATCAATAATTTGTTAATTACCTAGTTAGTTGCAGAAATTTCTTGTGAAATTAAGAGGTGTTATTATTTAAAAAAATTTGAATTAACATAATTTTCATAATTTGTATGAAAATTTTTGTGTTTAGCATCTTATTTAGGATAGTGGTAAGAAATCCTATGGGTGGGGCTTGAGTCCCTACCTTTCTTACACTTATGTGTGCAGCTGTAATGCAACATTAATTAACCAACCCACATTTATGTAAATTACAATTGTTGTTGACATCCATCCTTAACTGGTCTTCACAAATTTAAATACTTCTCCTTTATTAAATTTTGTCCTGTTCTAATGATCTCTTGAATAAACATACCTGCCAACTTGTTGTACCAACAACAGTGTATGCATTTTTTCCATTATTTATGTAGTTATATGATTAATTTATAAAAGTTTATGGTTTTTTTCCTTTTCAGGAACGTGCTTTTTTGACTTCTAAAAAGCCACTAGAATTATAAAATTCTTTATATTTAAATTGTCTTACTTCGTTAACTTTTTGTGTACTAGAAATGCTTTTCTCTATTTTGTCTGTACAAAATGGTGTTTGAACAGAAAAGCATGTATTTGGGTACATAATGCAAGTTCGGAGTAATAATTAAACATGTAATGATTTTTTTTAGTTCAAGTTAAAAAATGTTTTCTATTTGACACCAATTAACTACACATTTTGTAACATTATAACCAAACAATTATAATAATTTATTGTGAAAAAAAAATTCCAGTTAATTTTTAAATGTTGGCAGATATGTACCTAATTAGTTTTACAATATATTTGCAAAGGAATTATGATGATTTGCATGTATTTCAAAAACATTAATATTGGGCAGTAACACTACATTTTGTATATTCTAAATAAATGCCTTTTGAAATATTACTTTTTGTTTTTTAAAAAGAATTATTAAAATTTTTGTGTTATACATATTTGCATTTTGTATATATATGAGTATATTGTGAAAGTTGAAATTTAATGTTTAGATATTATTTCTACAAATATTTATATTTCTAGGAGGGCATTATGGAACCAATCGTATAACAATGATTCCTTAACGGGGCAACCCCACACCAGAGTACACATTAACGTACCACCAGCCACTCAAGGCAACTACGAACTTCCAGTGAACCACGGTCGGCCACCATCTTCAAGCAGAGCCACAACAGGGCGAAATAACACTTCCCAAGCACGGACCTCCAGAGGGAATCAGAGGCGACATCCACCTTTAAATAACAATAACTCCCAGATGCAAAGCCAGGGGAAAAGAATGGAAAGCACACAAAATCCTGCAGACCAGTATCGGCCATCGACTTCCAGCCACGACGGACCAACGAGAAATAGAAATGGGCCTCACCGACCGCAGAATCGTAATGGGAATCGGATACGACAACCTGGAAATCAAAATAGTGGGCAAGGCGATAGAAATATAACAGGGAGACAGACTCAAAGTCATCCGAATGTCCATGGACAGAACTCGAGATCAGATTCTGGTTCTCAGAATCGAAGCCAAAGGAGTAATCAGGGACAGAACTCGATAGAGGATACCGGTTCTCATAGGGAAACCCTGCCTATGAACTTTTACCAAATGCGTGCTTTAAGCGATAAAGATCCGAATGAAATTGTGCTCTGTATAAATAATAAGAACAGTGGATTTAGTCTTATTCTCCAGGAAAGAGACATTAAGACTGATTTAATGGCTTACGTGCTGATAGCAGTGGGAAAGGCTGTCACTTCGCGTATGCGGAAAAACGTAAATGCTATGATTAATATGCTCACTAGCAACAGTAATAACTTTTTGTATAACTTCATACCCTATTTAGCCTCGCGCCAGAAATATCTCCAATTAAATAAGCCATTCCATTTGGAATCGCTTGTTAGTATGTCTGATTTCCTGTATAAATTCCAACTCGCATTTCCGTCTAATGCGTCTGACACCATAATAGAAGTAACGCCGTTATTGGAAAAGACTTGCAAAATTTGTCTAGCTGACAATGAAGCGGTTAGGTCCTCAGTTTTGAAAAAGGTGGAAGTCATGGAAGAACAATTGAATCACTTTCTGAAAGACTACACCCCGAAGGAGATAAAACAGGCTTCACACAACGAAAGGTTGCAGCTCAGAAATCCACCTGAAAGCTATCGCTCAATCCCTGTGTTACCAACTATCGATGACATTCAAAGACCTTGTGCGTTTCTGAGACCTAATTTAGTCAAAGGACAATATCAAGATACAGATCATTATCTCGATGTTCAATTTCGGCTGTTGCGAGAAGATTACGTTAGGCCTCTTCGAGAAGGCATCGCCGAATACTTAATCCTGAAGAAACTTGGTAAATCTCTAAAGCACTGCAAGGATGTTAAAGTTTACCCCGATGTACACATTGTAAAACAAGACTTTGTTAATGGAGGCTTAGTCCACATTGCATCCTTTAATGATTCTAACTTCGCTAAGATAAAATGGGAATATAGCAAACGTTTTCTGACCGGATCTCTGCTGTGTTTATCTTCGGATAATTTCGAGACAATGCTCTTCGCGACAGTTGCGAAGAGGGATCCCAAAGAGCTTGTTAAAGGTTTATTGCTGTTGAAGTTCGAAGACGTAACCGATGAAGTACTCAACCTAAGTCCCCTGAGAAGTTTCGTTGTTGTTGAAACCAGTGCCTACTTCGAAGCCTACAGACACAATTTGGATGCCCTGCTTGATCTGGATGAAGATACTTTACCGATGAAACCATATATTATCGAAGTTGAAAAGGTAGTGGAAAGGCCTCATTACTTACGAGAAACATCCACCTATGATATGCGACCTTTGCTGCTTCCATTGGACGAAAAATATATTACATACCGACAAGATGGAGACGGCGAAATCGAATCGAGTTATGACTTCCCTGAAACTATTTCACAAGCAGCTAGGAATGTTCACATCTTGAGAGGTGATCAGTGGCCTACAGCTTCCGAGTTAAATTTAGACCTTTCCCAATATACTGCCATAAAAGCTGCAGTTACAAAGGAATTTGCAGTGATCCAGGGACCCCCTGGAACGGGGAAGACTTATGTTGGTTTGAGGATAGCCCAGCTTCTGTTGCACAATATAAAAGCATGGCAATCTAAAACGGACCCGTCCCCGATTTTGGTTGTTTGCTACACTAATCATGCTCTGGATCAGTTTTTAGAGGGCCTAATGCTGTTCACCCAAAAAATCGTCAGAGTTGGAGGTCGCATATCGAATGAAGCTCTGTCAAAATTTCACTTGAACAATTTGAAAAAAGTTATTAATGAAAAACGAGAAGTTCCGTTTCATTTATTCAAAAGCCTTGGGCGAAAAAGGTATGAGCTGCGCGAATTAAAAAGTCAAATTGATAACATTAGATGTGAAGCGGAAAGGTCTTTTTCAGCAGTGCTAAATGAAAGAATATTAGGAAGTTGTATAAGTTCCATTCACCTTGCTTACTTGAAAAGTCGTTATAACCATTTTCAAGACGATGGATCCATTATTTATGATTGGTTGAACATTCGAGTGAGGGTCGGTGACACATTTGTGAATGTTCATTATGACATCCCTGAAGACCAATATGAAGTCGCTGCAAACAATAATACAATGGGACCTCCGGTTAATAGGAACCAGTTGCCGCAAGAGCCTGAGGAGCAAGGCGATAGTGAGGAAGAAGCGGACATTGAATTCATCGAAGCCCAGCGAGAAATCAACGCTGAAGAATTTAATGATGTTTCTTTTGAGGTGACAGCACTTCAGGAAAGAGAGGTGGATGTCTTACCTACGGTAGAAGCCGGTTGGCAAGTGCAGGGTGGTAAAAAGAAACTCAAGAAGTACGTCACGAACAGCTTGAACAGAAACCAGGCAATGTCGGAGAGGGAGGTGAATGCCGTCGAAAATATCTGGAACCTGACACTTCAACAGCGCTGGAGACTGTACAAGTTCTGGTTGGAGCGTTTCATAGCAAAGAAACAGAAAGACGTGTATGAGCTTCAACTGCAGCTGAAGCAGGAATATGAGGAATTGTGTGAAATGAGGACTGAGGAGGACTTGTATGTGTGTCAGCGAGCTCATGTCGTTGGTATGACCACCACGGGAGCTGCCAAGTACAGGAACATCGTGCAGCACTTGAACCCTAAAATCGTGATTGTGGAAGAAGCGGCCGAGATATTGGAAAGCCATATCGTCACTTCGCTGGCGCCCAATACCCAACACGTTATCTTGATCGGCGATCACCAGCAGCTGAAACCAAGCCCGGCTGTGTACTCGCTGGCTGTGAAGTTCGATCTGAACGTGTCTCTGTTCGAGAGGATGGTGAAAAACGGGATGGACTGTCACCGGCTGGGCATCCAACACAGGATGAGACCTGACATCGCAGAGCTGCTGGTCCCGCACATTTATACAGACTTGCGGAATCACGAATCGGTCGCTCATTTCGAAGACATCAAAGGGGTCAGCAAGAATGTTTATTTTGTCACGCATGACCAGATTGAATCGTCGGAATCCGACTCGAGAAGTAAAGCTAATCAGCACGAAGCCGAGTTTTTGATAAAGTTGTGCCGGTATATACTCCAACAGGGTTACGAACCGTATCAGATTACTGTTTTGACCACCTACACAGGCCAACTGTTCGCTCTCAAGAAACTCGTCGCTAAAAACAATATCCTCAAAGCAGTAAGGTTTACAGTAGTGGATAACTATCAGGGTGAAGAGAATGACATAATTCTAATATCCTTTGTAAGGAGTAATGAAGATGGGGCGATCGGATTTTTGAAAGTGTCGAATCGTGTTTGCGTCGCACTATCACGTGCAAGGAAGGGACTGTTTTGCATTGGGAATTTCGAGCTGCTGGTGGAACAGAGCGAGTTGTGGAAGAACATCGTGGGTGTTTTAGACAAAAACCAGTCTATCGGACCCTCCTTGCAGCTGACGTGTCAGAACCACCCCGGCGTGAGCAGCGTTGTCTCGACTGCCAAGGATTTCGAGTCTGTCCCCGAAGGTGGCTGCACTCGCAGCTGCGAATTTCGTCTCAAGTGCGGTCACGTGTGCTCCCTAATGTGTCACCCGTATGACATGGAGCATCTCAAAGTCCCGTGTCACAAACCTTGCGAAAAAAATTGCATCGAGGACCTTCACATGTGCAAGAAGAAATGCTTCGAAGATTGTGGGGACTGTAAAGTACTGGTGGACAAGAAGATGATCTTGTGTGGACATGTTGTCAAAGTTACCTGTCATGAACAGCACGAAGACTTCGTTTGCACTCATCGATGCGAAAGGTATCTGGCTTGCGGAGATTTGTGTGCAAACACCTGCGGAGCCGCTTGTGCCGTGAAGTGCAAAAAAATAAAGAGCGTCACATCCCCGGTATGCGGACATAAAGTAGAGTTGGAATGTTTTAATAAAGGTAGCGTCGAGAGCTTGATCAAGGCGTGCAAAGAACCGTGCCGAGTGAAGCTGTCTTGCGGTCATTTCTGCAAAGGTTCCTGCAGCAAATGCCATCAAGGTCGATTGCACGTGAGGTGCAACCAGAAATGCAAGCGCATCTTGGTTTGCGGCCACGAATGCAAGTCGACTTGCTCCAAGAGCTGTCCGCCCTGCCAGAGACGGTGCGAGAACCGATGCGTCCACAGCAGATGTCCGAAATTGTGTGGCGAACCTTGCGAAAAGTGCGCCGAACCTTGCGAGTGGTCGTGCTCGCACATTGAATGCAGTCAGAAGTGCGGCGATAAATGCAATAGGGTTGCATGCGATGAACCTTGCCCGAAGCCGCTGCCTTGTACTCACCAGTGCATCGGTCTTTGTGGAGAACCCTGTCCGAAAGAGTGCAGAATTTGCGACGAGGAAAAGGTGAAGGAGATATTTTTCGGGTCGGAAGACGAAGATGGAGCCAATTTCATCGCCATTGAAGAGTGCGGACACATTTTCGAGTTGAGCGGTATCACGCAATGGATGAACCACGACATGCGCGAGAAAAGGGAGATTCAAATGAAAACCTGTCCGAGGTGTAAGGTAGTAATAAGAAAGAATTTGCGGTTTGGAAATATCGTCAAAACATGCTTGGCAGATATCGAAAAGGTGAAGAGACAAACGTTTGGGGATGAGGATCGAAATGAGCACATGCAGTTAAATTTGCTTGAGACATTAAGTTTTAAAAGTGCTGATGAGAAGATTTCGAGAATTTTCGAGCCGCTTATCAAAACCTTAACTGCGCCGAAAATTCGAAGCATTCAGGAAATAACAATCATGGAAAACATCATTAACATATCCACGTCTTTGGCTGAAGCAGTGAACTTCCTCGATGTGTCTGCGTTGACTCCGAAATTTTCCGACGGAGACATTCAAGAAACTTTTGATGAGATAGTGTCTTATATGAAAAGAGACAAAACTTGGTTGATCGCATTCATGCAGGATGACTATCTGACCGCTTCTGAGCAGCAGCTTGAAGAACTTGGGTGGGAAGTCCATCGCATGAAGTTGGCGGGGAAACTCGTTAAATTCCTTCACAAGAAAACCGAAACAAGGAGCAATGTTCACTACCAAAATTTGGCGGAATGCCTCGCGTCCTACACGCCCTTCCGCGAAGTTGACGCCGCCAAGTTTTCCGATGGCTTCAAAGCAGCTGTCGCACTTGCAGGTGGCGCAATTCTAAACATTTCCGATCTGGAGAAGCAGACCATCCTTAAAGCCATGGGATTGTCCAAGGGACACTGGTACCAGTGTCCAAATGGTCATGTGTATTGCATAACCGAATGCGGGGGCGCCATGCAGGAGAGCCACTGCAATGAGTGCGGGGCGGGTATTGGAGGGGCTAACCACGCCCTACGTAACGACAATCGCGTCGCGACAGCCATGGATGGATCTGAGCATCCGGCTTGGGGTGACGCCATGAACATGGACAATTATCGTTTTTAGCTTCCTAACATGCTTGCTGTGTTAGGCACCGATTGTTTTTATTGTATATAAGGTTGTATCTCAGCTTTTGGTATAACCGTGAGTTGGTTAAATTCTTAATAACAGTCTGTGATTTTAAGGAAATATGATAAATTGTACTTTTGTTATTGAATAAACTAGAAGTTAGATTCGGCGTTGTTTTCATTGTATATATATTAAGCACCAGCAAATGTATTTCAATTTAAAGCTGACATTTATATATTCTTACTTGGTTTATTATAAAGAGTTCAATGTCTTGTTAAAAATTACATACACAAAATTATTTATATCGAATATTAGAGGGCTTTATTGCACATATTTTCCGATGTATACATATCAAAATAATATGTTATTTAATTGAGTTAAAGATTAATATTATGAATCTCGCTTCAATTGTCGTCTGATTGATCGGTGAAAGCAACAGAATCCTATATTGGTTAGCCAATAAGAAACGAAGCGAATCATGCTTCGAAGATGAAACATTTCATATGTCAAATGGTCCTAAGGAACTGGACAATTCATATGGTGCAATGAATTAGGCACTGGCGTGTGTACTGACTCGTATCGATTTGTTGTATTGCCTTGCTAAGAATAGAAATGATTTCAATAGGTATATAACATATTTGTCTATCTTATTTTACGTTATGTAAGTAACCCATATGTTAGAAATACATCGACTCGAAAAGTTTGGAAATCAAATATTTTGAGAAATGTTTTCATCGATTTATATACTTAATTTTATGCTACACAAAAAACTTTAGTATCTTTTGAACCAATTCTGTTCCGCTGAACGTAGTTTTGGAAACTTGTGCTGTAAAAGATTAGATTTTTGACATTTCTAAGCAACCATATTTGCCTAAATATCGTAGGGTAAAGCAGTTGGTATGCACATGACATTTAAATAATCGAAATGAAAAACTATTTATCTGCAATTTTGACTAATTTGAAAAATGCCGTCAGACGATTTAACTGATTTTGATACTGTGGAAATTTTTCTTCTATATTTTATTAGTAAATAACTTTTTTACTCTTCATTGCAAAGTGAAAAATGAAGCATAATTTAATAACTGTAGAAAAATATTTTATATTTTTCTCGAATTATTGGATATAACTCGTTTAGTATCTTGTCTACTCGTGTGATGTTATGCTTCTAATATTTTCACTGAACTGTGTTTATTATGCTAATCAGTCTCATTGCTCCAATATCATGGCTGCTTCAAATTAGTATTTAAACTTTTGCGCCTTAGTGCAATTAGAACCAATAATGCCCTAATTGCAATGGAAAATAAACTACTATATAAACAATAATGCTCGGTACGAAAGTTTTAGAATTTTGAATAAATTATTGTAATTGCTCATTTATTTTGGCCATAAATTTCGTGTCTGCAATTAAATTTCATACCAATCCGCTGAAGGCAGTTTTAGGTTCGCACACACAGTAGCTTAATCAAAACAAATCTCTAAAGAAAACCTTCTTTAACGAATCTTCTTGGGCGGCCCAATCAGCGTAGTCGTTTTCTCAGCGCAAACTTTTGAATTCTGCATTTTCCAGTTGAGCAGGTCGTCAAAAGAGTTTTGTACCTCCTGGCTATACTGAATGGCGAGTTTCTTTAATGAAAACAGAATTTGGTGTGATGCTGCTTTCCGTCACTTCCTGACTATCGATTAATCTGAATTTGGAATTCACGGCCAGTTTTGTGAAGTGGCGGCCCATCGATATGTCCTTCAGCACTGCCTGCAATTTTTTTTTTTAAATATAATATTTGTATAACAAAATTTCCTTAAGTGCGAACAAATGTAGTTCAAAGTGATCAGATATCATATTTATTATTTCGGTAATAAAGATAACTTTTGCGTGTCTCACACACAACTGATCTCAACATGTGAGGTATAAGAAAAAAGGGAATTTCCCGGAGCAGCGACGAATCGTACTTTTGTCTCGTGAATATTAACGTTTTTTTTTTTTTAAATGAATTTCCAATCAGTTTTTAAAGGAGCCATTGGTAGTGCTGTCAACTTTGGGTAGAATTCATTGAAAGGAGTGTGATCTATGAGTATTTACAATGAGTGTGTGGCGGGCCGTCCTTAGGGGTGTGCGACGCGTGCCACCGCACAGGTCCCCGCGCTCATCGAGAGAGGCAAAATATGGATGTGACACATAAAATGACTCTCACTTTTCGCAAGAATTGTTTTAAAAATCAGCTACATGATATATCACTATAGAAACATCATGTTAATGATAGAACGTACATTGTACTTCCAGGACGACGGAGAGTACTACCGGTAGGACTCGTGTGTTCGATTATATAGAGGTTTCCTTTCTTCTGGCAGGACGGCCGGTACTATTACCAGAAAGTTCTGAGTTGGCGCAAAAAAGAAGCTTACAAATTCTAACTGTAACATAGTTTATGTAAAAAAGTGCTTACGGAAGGAGGTTGGCCTGCTACATTCTCCCACCTTTCAATACTGGAACGGGGGGGATGGGGTTTGGAATGTGGCATCTTCCACTTGAAAAGCTATTTGGACATTCACGGCTTCAGCCATTTCCGTTATAAGCTCACGTAAGAGCTTAACGGCCTTTGTGAATGAACCTCGCACGGCTGTGCGTCTTTGTTTGAGAGATTCCATTGTCTCTTTTTCCTCGAGTCCCTGTTCGGGCGCCATAATTTTGTAAATGCAATTGCAAACCTACCAGGTTCGATGCATTTCCTGTAGTTCGGAAGACTCAAGGAGGAGACATCTTTTAAAAAACTTAACTAGTTTTTATTTACATTCCCAAACAATACTTTTTGTGGAGGAGCTGAATTTTATCCAACCATACTCAATGGCGGCCTGGTGCTCTCTCTGTTCGAAATCCGAACCGAAACTTTTCAAGTGGAAGATGCCACATTCCAAACCCAAATGGGGCCTCTCAGCACAGTGAATCATCCCCCAAGTGGGCCGGTCTGCTACAATTATAACGATTGATATAAATTTAATCTCGTTCTATAGAAGGTTAGGCTTATAGTGATAAAAGGAATTTAAAAAAAAAATCCTAATAATACAGACTTTTTATGTAATGAAGTTCTCTAATAAAACATATTCTATTCCAACGGTACGTAGCCACATGAAATGTTTGTTGCTGATAAAAAATATCTGATTGGCTTTCCAAAAATCTAAAAACTTGTTCACACGTTTTATTCAAATTTATTCATAAAATTGTGTGGTGGTAAAAAAATGTCCCGCTACTCATTTCGCACCGGTCCCCGCGATTGCTAAGGGCGGCCCTGAATGCAGCAAATTATCTTGATTTTGCAACTTCTTTCAGAATGTCATATGCAAGTACATTTCTAAAGGTCTACAACTTTTCTTGTTGCTTCCTTGTAAAATTTAATATTGGTATTCGCCAGGAATTTTCTGATTTCCTGAAGTATACGGTTTTCTAATGTACCAAGTGGCCTCAACCATCTCTCGAAGAATCCTGTTTTGTGTTTTTTGTAGGTTGCAGAAGTTCGTCTTCGTAGCAGTTGTCCACGCTGGGGAGGCATAGGTCATAATTGGCCTGATTGTACTGATATACAACAGTCCCTTGAGATGCAGTATTCTAAAAAATAATAATCTAGTTTTATTTATAGAAAATGAAGCACAGGTAAATAATTTAACTACATTTACGAATAAGATTCATAAAAGTCTCAGATGACAATGGTTCGGCGAGTTAAAATGAGGGTTTCTTTCTACACTTTATTCCAACGGCACTGCTAATAACATCTTCGAATTCAAATACTCAGCATGGTATTCCGCAATTGTAGAGGACTTCCGTACTTGCGGGGCCCCAAATACGTGGTTTGTCTGTGCAGAAATCGGGCCCTGTGAAAACGGAGATGCCGAAAATAAACGCAATTTTTATATTAGAGGCACAAACACTTACTTACATTTATAGTTTTATTTATAAACTTTAAATATATATACTCCTTATTCAATTATAGAATTCTACCCTACTAATACATTATATCAATAAGAAAGTATGTAAATCTGTATTTTATTCCGGTTTGTATCGAAATAAATGCGACTTGTCAAAAAATAATGATAAGAGCAAATCGTGACTTTGCTTCTGGGCTTTTTCGAACGGATCTTGCATTGAATTTCACGTAAAAGTATCGACCTGTCACGTCTTTGATGGACATCATGTCTTCCGTCATATATCCGTGAGAGTTATTTGAGTCTTATTATATAACGTGCATGTGAGACACTGCTTTGTTCGATGTTAATGTTATTTATTTGTATACTTTCTGCTTATCAAACTACATACCGAAGAATATATCAAATGGGAAGAATGAGTTCAGCCTTTGGAGTCGAGGGAAAAATCTCAGTCACCAAAATAACGACTTGTTCTTTTATTCAATGTTCTTCAGATTAAATGTGAACTGCTTGGTTTTGAAAATACAAAACGCTTTTCTTTCGTTAGCTAGTTCTTTATCTAACTCCATTTAAAAGTATGGTATCAATTGTGTATCGACATATTTTATTAACCTTTTGCACTTGAGTGTTGATTTTAACCCTTTGCACTCCGATGTCGCCTTTCAGGCGCCAACATAACGATCAGTTCTTTTGTTTCCCTGTTCTTTAAAATAAAAGAGAACAGCATGATCTTGTGTTTAGAACATCAATCTTTTTTTCAACTTGTTCTCTTGCGAATACAAAACATATTAGGATTTTTTTCCCATTATGAGTATAAAAAAAATCTGTGGAAAAGAACGTAAAGAGGAATAACTGTTCCATAGAAAGAACACAAACCGCAAAGTGTTCTTGGAGTGCAAAGGGTTAAGACACCAAATAAATAACGATTTGTTTTTTTATTTTCTTCTTATCTAAATTTTATCTTTAAAAAAAAATAGAACAACATATTCTTAATTTAAAAAAAATATTCTGTCACAAACTTTAAAATAATTTTTTTTTTCGTATAGAATCACCCAGTATATTGGGACAGACGACAAAGGTCATAAAGCGATAAATATACAATGTAAAAAAACAGGTACCTAAAAATGAGTACCTGAACCTACTCGTTTTTCTTTGAGTAAAATTGCAACGTAAATGAGTGACGCCGTACTCTAATTTAAGCAACCGTTTTTTGGCGAAAATTACCAGTGTGTTTTAATATTGCTAATCTCAGCTTCTGTTCAAGCCATCTTAACAAAGCGACCTGACAAACTTAAAATAGTTGTTCAGAAGATGGTTTTCCACGTTATTTGATGTATTTTGCTTGAATGGGAACTGAGTAACTACAACTCAATTATCTTACTTCCCATTCGTTTGGCACACCTTTTAAACAAGTCTTCTGTTTATAACTTCTTCATGTCGCCCTGGTGTTACAACGGATAAGAAACTGGACTGCGGTGCCTGAAGATATGGGTTCGATTCCTGGTAAGTCTTGGTTGTAATTGTCCATATTTATTGGAACTGATTTATGAAGGCATCTATGTAGGCTAGCAACTGCTTTTTTTTATTCAATGTGCTTAACTTTCACTACATGTCTTTTTCAAATCTAATCTTATGCAATCGGAGCAATTATAAGAATCGAATATAAGCAAAAATGAGTACATTTTGCTTAATTTTGAATATTTATTTTTAACAGTGAATCTTTGGTATACTGATTATAATATTCTGCTTCACGCATAACTTTTTTAACTTTTATAATTATCCACTAACGTAAAGAGAACACGCTAAAGAATACCTCTAACAATAACAGGAACGGGATGTAACTGTTACATAAAAAGAACGTAAATATTAAACATCTTCCTCGAGTTCAGAAAGTTAAAGTTACTTTTTAATAGGATACTAACACTTAAAATTGGATATTCAAATATTGAAATATATTGGGATAATAAATATTCCGCAAAAGTTATGATTTTTATTTTCGTTGTCGGACGGGTATAACGAAAATTGTCAAAAATGAAAAGAAAACTTCGTCGTTTTGTCAGTTTTAACAACAACAAAAAAGTTAGAAAATAATTTCGCCCTTTTGTGATATATTTAAAATGAGTATATTTCAATCGTTTGATTTTAAAATGGGACTTCTGATAGGATTTTTCAATGTATTAGTCCCCCTTT
The DNA here is from genome assembly GCA_963932185.1 of Troglohyphantes excavatus. NCBI lineage: Eukaryota > Metazoa > Arthropoda > Arachnida > Araneae > Linyphiidae > Troglohyphantes > Troglohyphantes excavatus. The sequence continues at coordinate 2,808,044 of OZ010666.1, read as the reverse complement.
ATAATCAATGGACGGAGTAGAATTTGTGTCAAATTCGAGTGTTTTTAATACTAATTAAAGTAAACAAAAATGAATATTATTATTATAAATATTTAAACTTTTACGAAGTTAAGTTTTTTAGCTTAAACATTTTATACTAAAGTGTTTTTTTCGTTCTAATTTATAATTTCATTCTAATTAATAATTAGAGCGTATTTATTCATTTAAAAAAAATATATAAAGATTATTTCGAACACGTCTTTTTTTCATTTCGGTATTTAAGATTTTTTTTTTTTTTTTTTAATTATTTAATCAAGGGAAATAAAAAAATTGTGTACTTTGAATTAAATTTGGATATTTTTTTTAATATAAAATTATGAAAATGAATAACCATTTTTAAACAGAATTAAAAAAAAAAAATTAAAGAAATTAAGCTAAACATTAAAAACTAACTTTTGAATAAATCTAAAAATTTCAGAACTGTTATTGTGAAAAATAATATCAGTTATTTGACAGAAGCATCATTATAAAATTTTATTTTGTTCCATTTATTGTTTCGTATCTTCCGACAGATGGCGACTCAGGAAACTAGATTTGTTCTTGCTATAAAAGAGGCACACACATTTTAAATATATATTTTTTTAATTTTGCAAATATTATTTTTAAAACAAATTCACATATGACTGCAAAAAAATTAACATAATCACATGATCAAACATTTAAAAATTTTATAATTAAAAAAAAGTGAAATTGACTTGAAGGAAAATGCGCTAAAAAGTAAAAAATAATGTTTAATTTTATGAACGAGTTGAAAAATTGATTTATCTAATATCAATTTTATACTTATTACAACATTTTGAAGTGGGTGCCAATTTACAAAAAATCATAACCAAATTTTGGCGCCAATTTCAAAATGTTTTAATAAGTATAAAATTGATGTTAAATAATTCAATTTTTTTCAACTCATTTGTAAAATTAATATTATTTTTGACTTTTTAGCGCATTTTTCTTAAAGTCGGTTTTCCTTGTTTAAAAAAAAGATTATTTTATTTTTCCCTTTCTATTTTTTAATTTAGAGGGGTGTTTCGTCCCATGATTTCACCAAGAAATTCAAATAACAACTTTTGCTCACATTTTGTCTGCATAATGTATATCCTAAAAACATCCCCTGCCAATAAATGCTGGGTAAATTAAATGTCTTTGTTGAATGTCAACTTCTGTTAATCGTTGATAACATTTTGAAATCGGATAAATTGTTTAAAAAAAACTCCGGTTAATCGACATTTCCTGATATATCGGATAACCATCGGATATACATTCGGATAACCAATTATTTTGTGTGCAGATTTTGTCTAAGTGGATTTTCTATCCAAAAAAAAATTTAGAAATCGGACGATATTTTTTTTGAACGGTCCGGTTAATTGAGAATTCCGGATAGTTAAATGTTGGATAACCGGATATTTTTTTTCTCAAATGGCTTCCAAGTGAAACATCCCCTATCCAACAAAAAAAAATTGTCCAAATATCTGAATTAGAACTGAAATCTTGCGCGAACATACATAAAAAAAATACATAACAGTCGAACTGATAACCCCCCTTCTGGCGCGCAGTTTGGAGGTTTTAATTTAAGAATTCTGGAAGTTTTATTTTGGAGTTTTGGTTGGCGCGCTGTTCAGTCGTCCGTTAAAAATACCAAAAGTAAACTTTCTTATTTTTGAATTCAAGAAAATCTTTTTTGAAAAACTATATTTTTGCATTTTCATAAGCAAGCCATTGTGTTCAACAACCTGTTTTGACATATTTTTGTTATTTGCAAAGAATTTTTTTTGAAAAATAATTGGAAAAAAAATTATTAATTTCACTGGTCAAACTATTTAAAAAAAAATACTAAAAAATATATAATTTATATATTACAAATCTTTAAAAACAAATCAAAATAAAATGTGTGCAAATACACTACAGGAAATTTGGAGCAGTTTATATACAAATGCAAATATTGACGGCCAACAACAAGCTCAAGGCCCAACAAGGTTGGTCCATTTATTACCTCCTAACTATCCCCCAATGCATATCTAATTTCTTCTTAAAATCCGTTACTCCTTTACAATTAACAATATTCAACTGGCAAGTTGTTCCATTTGTCTATTACCCTATTATAGAAATAGTGTTTTCTCCCTTCCCGATTAAAATGGGATTTGTTTAACTTAAACCCATGACCTCTCGTTCTATCACTCATATTAAAATCTAAACCCACCACATCTCCTTGTTTGATAAATTTGAATAGTTGAATCAAATCTCCCCTAACCCTTCTTTCTTCCAGAGTATACATATTCAAATTTCTTAATCTATCTTCATAATTCATGCTCCTGAAAACCCTTGGACCATTTTAGTAGCCCTGTGCTGAATTCTTAAATGTAATTCAAATATCAATTTAAACTTGATTAAACGTAATAAAAATCATTAATGAGAAAAGGAGTTCAAAAGTAAATATTCAGTCAATCTAGCACCAAAGCATAATATTGATTCGCCAAAAATAATTCGTCGTACTTAACTCGCAAATAAAATTGTAGTATAATTATATTCAAAATAAAATTAACATAATCGAACTGTTTTTTATAACAATAACATATTTTTAAAAAATATTTTTGATGATTTTGTATCCTATGCCATTAAACGTCTATCTCTGTTTATATTTGGTTTTCTATTGCTCTCTTATAAAATACCTTTAAGAGAAAGTTTTTTTTTTGTATTTTTGTTTCCAGAACAATAAATTGATACTTCGAGAGTCACATACATTTTTAAATCTAGATAGTCTGTCTGGAATTCGGTATTTAATTTTTTTTCTTGTTTGCAAAACCCGATAAATCCGAAATAACGTTTTTTCCCCGTCTATTAAAGTAATACTTACACAGAGCTAAAATTTTATTAATACCTGTGTCTATCTAATACCAATTTGTATAAAAAAAGAAGATACAATTCTATAAATAATGCCATTACTTAGTTTTTTTTAAACCAGATGGATCATATTTCTGTTACAATAAATATAAACGTTTTCAGATTGTAAGCAAATCAAGTTAACAAAATGGACACTTTTAAGAAAGTTTTACTTGTGTACGGTTGAATATTACAAGGTAATGCAGAATAATAAAAACGACATTTTTAAATAATGCAAACAATGATGAGGGAGTTAAGTCAATATGCGAGGAAATACTAATAGAGCAAGTGAAAAAAAAAGAAGAGAGAAAAGGTAGAAAATATATTATAGACATAGAAAAGAGCAAGGTAAATGATTGAAAAGAATAAAATAGAAAATTCATCAATAAAAATATAATAGTTGCTTTGTTAACATATTTCTTTATGATCCAGTTTTTTTAATGATATTAATTGTGTGACTTCGATAACGTTTTTTTTTTTTTTAAATAAATTTAAAGTAATCATAGTATGTAATATCTGCATTTGATGTTGACTTATCGCTGACATTACAATTATTATTGCTTCCTAAAACTACTGTTTCTAATTTACGTTTTCATAGCTCCCTTGCTTAAACGTGTTAACATCAATAAAAATATCCGAGGCACGTTAAATAATTGAAATTTCGGTGAATGGAACTTTACTTTAAGCAAGCAAGTAACTATCCTAATACAGTTTCAGATTAAGATAATGTTTTTAAAAGGAGACAATCGATCGAGCCAAGTGTGTTGATTCAGAAGCAAGACTTTCTCGAAGGCACTTGATTTCATCAAACGGCAAAGACAGTTCGATATTGGCGGGTTGGCTGCCGAGTGGTGTATGTCTAGAACGCGTAATGGCAGAGGGTTGAATTGAAATATCTTTTTTCTTCATTAACGTATGATTCTAACGAATAAATCGCAGAAAAACATGTACGACACAATAATCTTGAGCGATGAAGACATTTTGTCATCTGTATTAATCGCCAGCCAATAATCGATATTTTCCGATTAATCAAAATTTCCGATTAATTTATGTTTTTAACATATCGATATTTTCAATACATACATATTGTCGATAAATCGATATTTCCGATATATCGAAATTTATATAATTTTTTAATTATAATTTTCATTAAAATTTATAATTCCGATATATCGAAATTTTCGATTAATTTATATTACTAATAAATCGATATTTTCAATACATACAAATTGTTGATAAATCGATATTTCGATATATCGAAATTTATATAATTTTTTAATTATAATTTTCATTAAAATTTATAATTCCGATATATCGAAATTTTCGATTAATTTATATTACTAATAAATCGATATTTTCAATACATACAAATTGTTGATAAATCGATATTTCGATATATCGAAATTTATATAATTTTTTAATTATAATTTTCATTAAAATTTATAATTCCGATATATTGAAATTTTCGATTAATTTATATTACTAATAAATCGATATTTTCAATACATACAAATTGTTGATAAATCGATATATCGATATTTTCTGATTATAATAAGTACAGTAGCATTAAATAAACACATATATGTATGTATACCTTAAACATACGATTCGAAACTGGATTGTTTTCAAATCAAGGAATAGCACAATTTTGTTTTCCCTTTTAATATTGAAAATATAGATAGTTTGCCACTTTTGTCAAAACATTAATACTCTTACGTTTGTTGAGAAACAAATGCCCTTTTTCTAAAGTTGACTTTTGACATCCTGATTGTACTTGCGGACTCGAGTACTTCCGAGTGCTCTTTTGTTAATCGATTAATCGTCAAATCGAAAATTACAAAATCGAAATGACTTTTTAATTCCGGAATTTCGATATATATCGAATCGTCACCCAAGTCAGGTGACGCATTGACACCGACTTAAACTTGTAGTTGACTTTTGCGCATGCGCTACTTATCCTTCCGTTCCATGTTTGATTTCCTTTTCGAGGTCAATCAAATATCACTATAGCCCCGCTAAAGAAGTTTCACTTCGAAAATGGACTAACGACATTTTTCTTTACTAGGTAGCTAGATTTGGCCAAGTGGTGAGGTCCCTAGTACAATAATGAGTTGAATATTATTCCGCTTAAAATTATTGCCAAGTCAAGTTAAAAGCATTATGTGTTAACATGTTATTATGGCAACCATATGCGATGTTATTGTGAAAGCAAATTTATTGATCTAAGTTCGCATGATGCATTTAATTGTAGACTTCAAAATATAATAAAATTATAATATAATTAATTTGAACTTCTTTAAATAAAATAAAATGGTGTATAGTATTCTTAAAAACGACTTCAAACTGTGAAAGTATGTGTGGTATATGTAGTAACAATCTTCCGATTTTTGAGATTTTGATGCTATTTAATGACGGGTGATAAAACACTGTTAAAAAGCTTAGTTAAAATTAATCCAACTTGTAGCATTGCTTATAAAAACGTTTGCTTTAATCAGTGAAATTTCGGCATTTCAATCAAAAATACCATTTAGGCAATCAAGTATGCTTGAATTCACACAATATTACTAAAAACAATGTTTAAAAATCAATAAATCGAAATCGAAAAATTTAATTTCAGAATAAGTAATCTTGATAAGAAGTTATCTTTATCAGAATAATTAGAAAAATATTTTTTAGTATTTTAATGAAAGTTAAAATACGGATAATATTTATTTTTGCGACGATGGATTATCATATTGATATTCAAAGACTAGGTGATAAGAAATAATTTTTAGGTGTAGCAATGTTTGATTGCAATTATTATCCATCTTTAGGTACTTGAATTGTGTCAGATTAATTTAAATTAAATATTTCAGTTTATTAAAAAGTAAATGACATGTTTTCTGAAGTTTATTTAATTAATCAGAATTCTAACCGTGAGATTGACGGCAATGTTTTTATCCACACTTTTAATTAAACTTGGAACTCCTGGTGGGGACTTCATTACATTTGAAGTTATCCGTGTTACTCATACAATTGGGACAAAAAAAAAATAGTTGAAAAACGTTTAATTATGTTTTGCGTCTGTTTTCAGGTGTTCATTTTGTTGTTCATATTTTTAATTTATTTCTTGCTTCGTTAAAGCAAAACTACAAAATAAACTGTTTTTGAAAGAGTAAAATGGAACACTTAAAATTGCTGTTTCTTTAAAATGACTTCTTAATATAAAAATGAATGGATAAAACTGCCAATGGCTACAGATCAAATAGCGTAAAAAATGTTATAGGTACTTTGTTAAAAATAATTACTTAAAAATAAGTAAAATGTACTAATTTTTGATTACATTAGATACTTTATCATAGCTCCGAATACATAAGTTTCATTTTTGAAAAGGATATGTACTCAAAAATGAGTAAAATGAATAAAAGGAGAAGTTCTTGTCTACATAGGTTGCCTTCATAAATCACTTTCAATAAATTTCAACAACCCGTTTACCTGATGCCGTCCGCACCAAAGTCCAGAGCCTTATCCGTTGTTTTTGAGCACACAGTCACACAAACACTCTTTTATTATTATTATTATTATATATTTATGTTCAAATAGATAAAAAAAAATTTAAAAATCATTCGTAAATGAAAAAAAAAATGTTTTAATTTTAATATATAAACGACATAATTTGCATTTGAGAACTTATATCTAAACCTTCAAATCTTTAAATAACTTCGCACAGTTAATTTTTAAACGTTGTTTACTGTCTAATTATGCTTCAAGAATTATTTATCGTGCTGAAAACCTTTTTTTTTCCAGCTCAATAAAGTTCTACGTAGTAACTCTTTTTATAACACCTATAACACCTCTTCATAAATGTTCCTTTACACAGAATGCATTGTTTCTCATCAAATTTTCGCTAATTTAATTTATTCCTGCAAGAGCTTATAACCTGCAAACACTACTTTGCTTACTACACGAAAAAAGATATCATTGAGTTTAGTTGTCGACGCGAGCTGCAAAGAAGTGTCACAAGGGGGTGCTGGGAGTCGAATGAAATTAGCTTTATTAACGAAGAGATAATTTGTCTCGTCGAAAAGGGTATTTGATGTTTAGTTGGAAACAGTAGATGTTGTGTACAATGTACCTGTAGAGTAATTGTTACTTTTCAGAACGATTTTCTGTTTTTTTTTCTAATTATTTTTCAAGAAATTGGCTTAATGAAAACTGAACTGTAATGTCAGGAAGATCATTAAAACGGTTCATAATTTTTAATGATCTAAAATAATACTTTTTTAAAAGAAAAACCGACTTTATGAAAAATAAAAATAATTTTTCATTTTACGAACAAGTTGAAACATTGAATCATTTAATATTAATTTTTTACTTATTTCAATGTTTTTAAATCGGCGCCGAAATTTAAGTATGCTTTTTGTAAAGTGGCACCAACTTTAAAAAGTTGTAATAAGTATAAAATTGGTATAAAATAATTTAACTTTTTCAACTTGTTCGTAAAATTAAAAATTATTTTTTACTTTTTTGTACATATTTCTTAAAGTCTGTGTATCTTTAATTTTTTTTATTTAGTTCCACATGTTTAGCTTTTCATTTAACGAAGAGTCTCTCAACCCCCCCCCCCCTCCCTGCTATTATTCACCGACTTCCCTTTTCCCGCGCCATTGATAGTATATTTCGAGAATATCCGGTTTAATAAACGACAGGTGAACGAAATGATGTAATAGTTAAACAAATCTTTTCTAACAATGAAAACATTTTAAAATCAGAGATTATGTTAAAAAAAAGTCCCTAAATGTATTGATATATTTGGATAAATAAAAGCCAAATAACCCATTTTTTGCATAATTGGTTTTTCTCTATCCGACAAAAAAAAAGAATTTTAGAAATTGGATAATATTTTAGTTCAAAGGGTCCGATTAATTGAGAATTCCAGATAGTTAAATGACGGATAACCAGATATTTTTAAAAAAAGGCTCAAAACAGAGACATTCACTATTCAACAAAAAAAAAGTATCCGAAAATCTAAATTACAACAGAAATCATGCGCGAACATACATATAAAAAATACAGATCAAATTGATAACTGGTCTCTTTCGCACGTTTGGCGGTTTTGGTCGGTGCTGAAGTCGGTTAAAAAACACATACGTCGTTTTTCATGACTTCAATAAACTTACATGTCAAATATAAAGAAAATCGAACAACGCCGTTTGGTTGTGTATCTAACAAACAAATTTACAGACAGACAAACAAAGGCAGTAAGGCCAATTTAAAACTGGACCTCACTAAAGCTCTGGTAAAAATCAAACGACCCTGACTAGAAAAACTTAATTTTAAAGAACATACTGAAAATATACTAACGAATGTTGGAATTTATTTATTATTAACTTCTGAGGTATGGCAACACATGAGATATTAACATTTGACATTTATATATGATTCATTTGTCGGGTTATTTTGTAGAAAAATAACGTGCATTGTTAAATAAGTTTTTAAAATAAATGTTATCATTTAAATATATTTAAATACTTTTTTTAAAGTTTAAATACTTTAATAGATCTTTAAGATATTTATTGGACTGACCAATACGAATTTAACTGCATGTATTTTGCCTAAAATGTAAATATTAGTAAAATAGACTAAAAACAATTTAAACTTTTAGTTGAATAATTAATGGAATGGCAAAGTGTGTTTATATATGTTTATATTTCTAAGGAAAAAAATTAAAAACTAAAAAAAAAAAAAAAATGATGTTTTTTTTTATTGTTTCAAATTCCTTAACAAAGCCTTCAATAAACCTTCATTTTCACAATTTTGAAGAAGGTTCTATGCTGAATTTTTTGCTGGGTATACTGTAGTAATTTAAAAATTCGAACATTTTCATATTATTCGACAAAAGTTTTGAAAAGCTGCAATATTCAACACAAATATGTCTATCTAAATAAAATACTTTTTTAGCTTAATTAAAAATTCCAAACGATTTATTTTCTTCTAAAACAATATTAGAATAACAAAAAATACAATGCAAAAAAACATTAATATAAGTTAAATACATTGAAATGTATACTTTTATTTGCAAAAAGTCCTATGACCCATTTTTGTTGGGTTGTACTTTATATACTTTCTAAAACTCTTAGCTCTTCTAAATGAAGCATTGTCTAAAGTTTTGTTCTGGCAAAATTAGAAGTATTTTAAATTGATTTTTAAACATGCTATGAACTAAATATACGAAAGTTTTTCTCTAAATCCTCAGTTTCTGAAAACTATGTTTTTGGATTTTAAGGTATATATAAAAAAATATATTATTAAGCTAAAACACCTAATGACTTTTGTTAATTGTTTTTCACGTTTTTAACCCACGCATTTACGGTTTAAAGACAAGGTTATTTAAAAAAAAAAATATTTAAGTACTTGTACTTTGTTTTAAAAACTTCAAAAGTTTAACAGTTTTTACGGTTTATAAATGCTTCAAACTCTTTTATGTATAAATCCATTGGTTAATTTGTGTAATTACATGTTATTGCTAAGTTTGCAAAGTTTTAGGATAAGTTAACGAGTAGTTTGAAAGAAAAATTAACATTTTATAAAAAAATATTTAAAATACTTTTTGTTTAGTAGAGTAAAAATTTGTATATATATATATATATATATATATATATATATATATATATATATATATATATATATATATATATATATATTCACGAATACTTTTTTTTCTGGGTGCAAAAGACGTTACATGTCAAAATTAATGTCTTCTGCAAATTGGAGGAATGTGGTTGAAAATGCTAACTTGACAAACTAATTAGTACTTCATGTTCATTCGAAGTGATAAATTAAAGGTTGTCATGTGTTTTGCGCCACTAGAAATATTAATTGAATACTTGAAAAAAGAGGGGCATATTCTTCATTATAAAATTTTATAATACAGATTTTATCGCACTTATTTGAAGGGTTTGTGCAATTTAGACAATAGTAATTTTATTAAAGTGTGTGTGTGTGTTTACAGGGTATTCAACTATTATTTATTTATACATGTCAACATTCCGAAAGACCAACTAAAAATTTACCGTTATGGAATGCCCAGAGTTTCGAGCAACACCCATTTTTAATTCCAAGTAAACAATCTATGAAATGCAAATGCTACTCAAAAATACGCAATTATAATATATAAAATCGGAAAGTTTCAGGATATTCATCTTCTTTCATCAGCAGAAATGAAAAACAATCCATGTGCATAGCAGAAAAAAAAAATAAAGAAAGAAATGAAAGATTGCCGAAGAGCAAAAGTTATTTCAATAGGTTGGAGTTAACTATTGCGTGCCTGTTCGCGGGAAAACTTGGAACGGCGAAGTTTTCATTAACTAACATTTCAATATTTCTAGAAATGTGAAACGCCTCCAGAAAGTTCGACTGGAAATTTGGGTTTGCAGAACAAATGTGTGTTACAAAAATTAAATACGTGATTATCTGCCCAAGAGTGTTAGGAAGACTTTTTTATTTCTTGTTTGAGAGATCTACGACATTCCACATTGACATGGGGTTCTATTGATGCCCCAGTTATTAAGGTCGCCAATGAGGTCTTTAAGTTGTGAGAAAGGGATTTTATTGATTGGTTTCAGACACTCTATATTTAAATATTTTTAGATATAATTCAAGTACCAATCCTTTTTAAATAAAGACGACTTTTAAATCTATGTTTTACAAGACGAATTTAAGTTATATAAAATAAAAAATATTTTTACATTTTTTTTTATGTCGAAATAGTTTCTATAGCAACGTGGTTCGAAACAGCTAGAGATATATAAATTAACTTAATTTAAAATAAAAAAAAATACTTTAAATATATTAAATATTAAGTTTGTAGGAAATTAATACCCAATTTCCCATCACCCCTGCTTGTCTGCAATAGAACAATCCATTGCATCTAAACAATGTGTAACCTAGTGACGGAAACACTCATTCATGGTGAAAACTTTCATGTAATCGGTCCTGTGTCGTCCTAGTGGGTCTATAACACAGGCGCCAACTTAAATGTTCCTTTTACATTAATCATTCTTATCTTAGCTTTAACCTAAAGTTTAAATATATTGAATAGTGTTTTGTCTACTCTCTCGTATATATTCCTTTCCCTGCCACAAAACAACAAAGTTTTAATACCAAATTAAATTCTAAGTTTAACTTTATTTTACTGACAATTAATTAAAAATCTCATAAAAGTAAATATTTTAACTAGTAACTATCCAGATTTTTATTTAAAAAAAATCATTGCAAATTTGTATGACGGTTTTCCTTTAAATTTTCATTAACTTCTCCTACTCTAGATTTCTTGGATAATATTAATAAAATGCCAATTCCGAAAGTAATTCTTTCAAAGCAAAAGAATAGATATTCCAAGCTATCAAAATAATTTGTTGCTGGGTAAATCCATTAGCAAGAATTTGATTCATCCAAATTTATTTATTTAACCAAAAGAATTTCAGAAGAAAGTAAACTGTTTTTGAAGTTTAGTTGCAAATCAAATTACGAAGTTCTTTATATAATTTTTTGAAGAGTATTTTTTATCGTTTGGTTTTCTTTGTTGTAATGCTTCGTTTCGTAAATATACCTCGCAAATATTTCTTTCAATAAGAAAAATAGTTTTTGTGTGGGGAACATGACTTTCAGTTGGGCTTTCAACTTAAAATTAATTAATGACAACAGATTCAAACTTTTAGAAGGATTTTTTAAAAAAAAATTATAATAATACTTTGAGATTTTGAAACAAAGAATATTCTTTACAATACATAAGAAGTGTGAAATGTTTCAATTTAATTAAATTGAAGGGAAAAAATTACGCATAGACGATATTTAAACAATACAGTTTTTAAAGGTATGGTTTCATTTTCGTAAGAATTCAGTGATTGTTAAATTATCCCTTTATAAAACTTAAATACTATTTTAATTGCTGTTTGTATAAATGATAAGAATAATGTTTTTCCTATAGTTCTAAAGAGCTTAAGTGATAAATTAGAAGTAAAAAAAAAGCTTAATATCTTTTATTGTTTTAATAAATGTGTACAATTTAAACAATCAGAATTGTTTTCTAATTCTTTTGCACATTTATTTAAATTATCGTCTGAAAATGATAACGTAGAATGGTTTTGATGTAAATTCGCATTATTTATATTTATGGAAATGGAATATATATATATATATATATATATATATATATATATATATATATATATATATATATATATATATATATATATATATATATATATATATATATATATATATATATATATATATATATATATATATATATATATATATATATATATATATATTGTATTATTAGCCCCATTGCTCTCAAATAGACCTTGTAACATCCAATCGAGCTTTTACATGCACTAAAATCCTTGCCCTTGAGTGTCATTAAAACGAAACATATTATAAATAATGTAGCAAAATATATTTATAAGTAATAAGTATTCCTAATATTCTGTATGTTTTGATTTTTTCCCAATATTTTAATAAATTTAATACAAGTGGCAATTTTTTTATTAAAGTTTGTAATGCAATTTTGTTAAGGTAAATTATGTTAATGGTGTTAATTATTATATAAAATATGCGAATATGTGATTTGGGGACCCCTCAAAAATATAAACTATAAGCCTGGGCGTCACAGGCCTATTCAGTAATCAGGCTATTTACTACGTTTATTTAAAAAGTGTTTAGCATTTTAATTCTACATTTGATTTTACTTGCACATTTCTAGTAAAACTAAGCGTTAGTTTTTCTAGCTACGTGCAAGTAAAATAAAATGAAGAATTGAAATTCTAAACACTTTTTAAATAAACGTAGTAAACTTACAAAAAACATTTAAAGATCTTAAACTGTACGTGAAGATTTTTGTTCTCTCTATTTAAAAAAAAATAAGCCCTAGGGTGAATTTTGAATTCTTTTGCTGTTATTCAGATCGTATCTCAAAACGTAAAACTTCTAAAATTATGAAATTAAGTGAATTTGTTAAGAAATGTTTGATAAATAAGAAGAACATATTTTTATTTCAATACGATTATTAGTTCAGAAGTTATTTAATATTAAAATCGTGGTTGCTAAAATTTTGCTAAAAAGTAATTTTGTCCGTCGAGTTTCTGACACACTATGAAAAAGAGAGATCCATTTTTTTAGAGAATGTAGGAATAGGTTTGAACTAGAAATCCGAGTAAGCATTTTTAAAAATTCGATTTAGTTTTAAATTTATAAATGTTTTAAACATTTAAACACGCTTCACCATATTTAAAGTTTTTTTACCTTCATTTTTTAAACGTGATTTCTAAACTGCTGTAAGTAATTTAAAATTACATATTTTCTGATTAAAAAAAATATACCATGTTTGAGAGAACTTCATCTTTCTGATGTCACAAAGATTTTATTTCTGTCTTTTTAATTAAATTAGATATAGTTAATTAAGCCAGATAGCAGCGTAGGAATCCTCCGGGGGTTGGTGCAGCGTCAGCGGAGCAGTGGGCGGAGCCGCCTATAGTAATAAAAAAAACTAATATTAGAAATTACAATCCTCATTAAATAACCGAGTTCGAAATTTCAATATCAATTAAAATTAAACTAAAATGGCATCAGAGTCAACAATGTCTTTTTAAACAGTTTTAAATTTAAAAAGCTAATGATTTTATACTTAAATCTCATTGAAAGCACACAATTAGTTAGCTGTAATTCCGTTTTAACTAAGCACATAAATTAATGTTTCGCAATTTTTATCGATCTTACAGAGCATATATGCATACAGAAAACGTTGGCAAAAATGAAGGATACTTATATATACTTAAAAAAATTCACAAGAGCAAAAAAATAAAGCTGAGTTATCCCCCACAATATTTAAATAATTATGTAGGAATCGCAAATGTGGTTTGAAATGATTTCCCAATTAAATGTAATTTATTATGATTCGCATTCATTTTCGGCAAAAAATCACATTCCGAATTCTGCTTAATATGCTTGAAATAGGATTAGATAATTGGATTTAGTTAATTATAAAAATGCATTCAAATAATATTGGAAATAGGAATATATAATTGGATTTATTGATGATATTAGCTGAGAGATTAGGGGCAAGGTCAGAATCCTTAAAGATGATTTGACAATTATGGGGACTGTGAATTCTGAAGAACAAATAGAGCAATTGCAAGGTGATTTAACAAAAAATTTCAGAATGGGCTGCTAAATGGGGTATGTCTATTTATTTGATTCTTATACAAATAGTTATTCATAATAACACATTTTCCTTAAAACTCAATCATATTTTCATATTTTAATTGGAAAGGGAGAAAAACTATTTTTTACCCCACCCACGCCAACCAGTGCCATAAAGCGCGCCAAGGAAGTACTTATCATTTCGACTTGTATTTTTTTATGTATGTTCTCGAAGATTTTTATTTTAATTCAGATATTTGGATTTTTTTTGTGTGTTTGATAGCGGATGTCTCGCTTGGGTACAATTAGTAAAAAAAATATCCGGTTATCTGGAATTTAACTATCCGGAATTTTCAATTAACCGGACCGTTTAAAAAATATTGTCCGATTTCGATTTTTTTTGTTGGATAGAGAAATATCCACTTTGAAAAAAAAACGCAAAAGTAATTCTTATCCGGTTTTTATTTATCCGGAAATATCGATTAACGGAACTTTTTTTTAACATATTCTTTCATTTAAAAATTTTTGTTGTTGTTGGATAGAGATTTTCAAACATGAAATTTAATTTACCCGGCATTTATCTGATAATCTCAAAAATATACTATCCGGGGCACGGAAAAAAGTGAGCAACAAACTTTAGTTTGTTAGTGAATAATAGCAGGGGGTGATGCCCTAGGATATCCGACTTTATAATTTAGCAGAGGGCAAAGCAAGCAAGGGACAACTATAGTTTCCTGTTGATTAATTGCAGGGAACGAAGCCCACAGCTAAATTAAAACTTAATAACGGAAACTAAAACAATCTTTTTTTAAAAAGAAAACCAACTTTAAGAAGAAAAAAAAGCGTTAAAAAGTAAAGATTAATTTTTAATTTCAGGAACAAGTAGAAAAAATTTAACTATTTAATATTAATTTTACACTTATTATTCTTTTGCAGTTGGTGCCAATTTACAAAAATCACAACTAAGTTTTGGCGCCGATATCAAAAAGTTGTAATAATATAGTATAAAATTAATACTAAATATTTAAATTTTTTCACTTGTTCTTAAATTAAAAATAATTTTTATCCATTTTTTTTAATTAAAAATTAATTTGTACTTTTTAGCGCTTTTTTCTTTCTTAAAGTTGGTTTTTATCATTTTTTAAAAGATAATTTTATATAATATGGTATTCAACAAATGGAACAATTAACTAGTTGATATGGTTAATTCTACAGGTGAAATAAATTTTAAGAAATGGTTAGATATTTATTGAGGAATAGTTAGGATATACTAGATTTGATCAAACTTGATTGGCCTTGAGTCTGTTGTTGGTTACCCATATTTGTATTTGTACCTTTAGAAACAACCTTATGGTAAATTATATACAGAAATTCGTGTGGATATGAATGACGTTAATATTTTATAGACTTGCTATTACCCTACGATGAAATTCAGCATAATTAAAACGTATCTTGGTATTACCATTTCGGTATAAAGATTTTCCAGCATTTTTAAGTCATATGAGTCCAAAATATCGGGTGTGGCTGTGTTGGAGCTCGGTCAGAAGAGCTTTACGTGGAATGTCATTTCAACAGATTATAAAAATTGGAACTAGTCTCCCACGTAAAATTCGACAACAGAATGACAGTAAACAAACGCTTCTGCTAGACTAATTTTGGAACGATTCTTTTTAAAATAAGTAGTAATTTGACTATTGGGCCAATGTCTATTAGATCAAACGTGCATTTTGATGCACGGTTGAAAATACTGTCACCTAATTTAAAGTTAAGGTACGAATGATACTGACAATACTTGAACTGTCGCTCCATTTTACAAACTTTTGCAGCAGAACCAACGTGAGGACAGATAACTAAGACATATTATGGATTCAACAAATCTCTCTACCCAAAAATAACTAATAAAGAAAAAAAATTCTTATTTTCATTTTTCTATATTTTGTTCCTTAGAATTCCGCTAGTAAAAATATCTTCGACAAAACGACTGATATTTATTATTAATCAGGACTTAAAAAGTAACTTCTTTTATACTAGTGCACTAATTTATCATAAAATATACCAAATGTATAAAAAAAATTCACAAAATATATCATAAAATATTCAAAATATATAATACAATATATGAAAATTTCATAAAAAAAATACATTAAATATTTAATAAAATACACGAAGTATATCATAAAATACACGGAGTATAGCATAATACACGAAATATATCATAAAATAATAGACTAAACTATATAATACAATAAACGAAATATATCGTCAAACACATGAAAAATATAATAAAATACACAAAATATATATTATTTATATATTTTTTTTCTAGACAATAGAAAATAAACAAATGTGCGTTAATTTTTTGTTTGAAATTTATTGTTTACTAGCAGTATGGCCCGGCGTTGCTCGTGGTCAGTTTGTGAAGTAAGAGCTGTGCGCGACTTTTCTAGTTAGCGTAGCCAGTCGAATATCGCTCTCTATGCCCTGTCTAAATTTATTCAATTAACTTGAGTAGTTATGGAGATATCTTAACCTATTATTTAAAAATATATATATTACCGACTTTACATGCTATTGCGTATAAACTGTAAACCGAGTATAACTGTGTAAAATATATATATTTTGCAATATAAAAATCCCCAAAAATTAATTATTAAACACGCTTTCCTCATATAAGCCTATAATATGATTTTTTTTTAAATAATGCATTTTGCAGATAATGAAAATAAAACGCTTTGCGATGTTGTTTGAATGCCAAGTGACGTTGAATGCTCATATTATTAAAAAAAGTTTTATATATGTTTTTATTGAAAAAATAACCCCAGTAACAAAAAAATGCAATTATTAAACTTCACATTCATTATTTTTAGTACTGATAATACAATAACATATCGAAGCTAAAAAAAAATTCTGTTCTACCAAATGGAAATAAGTTATTGTATTTGGCGAAGTTTTCTGGGTGCCAATTGGTGACCGGAGATTTTGTGTTTTCTTTAATAGCTATTTCTAAGAAAAATTAAGAATTATTTTATTTTGTAATAACGTAACTGTATACCCTGAAATTTCAGAGAATTGTTAATCGAAAATTTTAAAATATGCCAGCATCAATATTTACAGGCAATACTTTTCTATGAATCAAAATCATTTCAAATGATCATTTCTGAATTTCAATAAAATTATTCTGAAGTGAAATATTTCAAATAAGCAACATGGTATATATATAGAAAACCTAAGTTCACTTTTAGGAGCACCTATTCCGACGCTGTAGCACTGTTCCACTTCGTAATAAATAGCACTGTTGGTATAAAAGTAATAGCGTTGGATAGGAAATTAAACACCGACGCTTTTAAGATCTTGAAACAAATAAATGTTCGGGACATGCATAGATACCCGTAGCGTTAGACGATACTGGTGGTTTATCTTCCTCCTTCGGTTGGCGAGGTTTAAGTTAACGACCAATTTCTATAATCTGCTGCCTAATAAATGTGCTTTTCAATGAAAAATCGCAATAATAGAAGGCAGCCATTATTGCCAAAAAATATTTTTCTTCACCAAGGTGATTTTTAACAATAATGTTATGAAGGGAAGATCTACATGTAAATTTCCCATAGGAATAATGTATAGGAAAATGGAAAAAATTCCATAACTTTTAAACGGTTGCAGATATCCACCTGAAACAAAGTGCATATTTTAAACTGGGACCATATTGTTAAAATGGGGCATGTTTCATAAAAATCCGTGCAGTAGTTTTTGAGTTAAATCCGGACACACAGACAGACTTTGGCGACATTTTAAATTAATTTGGCAACAATTTTAATTCATTTGACAATATTTGGCGACATTTTAAATTAATTTTGCGACATTTATAATTTATTTGGCGACATTTAAAAAATCATTTTGCAACGTTTGGCGACAATTTTAATTCATTTGGCAATATTTGGCGACATTTTAAAATTCATTTGGAAACATTTGGTGAAATTTTTAATTCATTTGGCAATATTTGGCGAAATTTTTAATTCGTTTGGCAATATTTGGCAAAATTTTTAATTCGTTTGGCGACATTTTTAATTCATTTGGCGACATTTACTCATCAGGCAATCAAAATAAATCGTTTATCCCAGTATTGTCGAAAAATATTTTTGGTCGCCAAGGTGATTTTTAACAATAATGTTATGAGGGGAAGATCGAGATGTAAATTTCCCATAGGCGTAATGTTAGAGAAAATGGAAAAAGTTCTATAACTTTTGAATGGTTGCAGATATCCACATGAAACCAAGTGCAGGTTTTAAACTAAGAAAAGTTTGTTCAAATGGTGCAAGTTTCATAAAAATCCGTGCAGTAGTTTTTGAGTTAAATCCGGACAAACAGACAGACAGACAAAAAAAATTTAAATGTGATTTTCGGAATCAGTGTATTCTAATTCGTGGAGAAAACTCAAAATGAGGGGTTTTGTTCGATTCCACTGACAGACACTCCATTCTTATATATAAGTATTAATTTTGCAACAAATTTCACCAATTGACATTTTTTTAATTATTTGGACACTAATTTCGCCATGTTAATGATTTTTTTTAAATATAGGACAATATTTTGACTCATTTGGCAACATTGTTATACAATTGGCGACATTTTTATCCATTTGGCGATATTTTTAAATTCATTTGGCAACATTTGGCGATATTTACTCATCAGCCAATCAAAATGTATCGTTTATCTCAGTATCTCTCTATTTTAAAAAAAAAGTAAGCCCTAGGGGGAAAAAGTAAGCCTTAGGGGGAATTTTCAGTTCTTTCAATGTTATTCAGATCGTATCTCAAAATGTATAAGTCTTAAAATTACGAAATTAAGTGAATTTGTTAAGAAATGTTTGATAAATAAGAAGAATATATTTTTGTTTCAATACTGTTATTAGTTTATAAGTTATTTAATATTAAAGTCGTCGTTGATAAAATTTCGCTTACAAGTAATTTTGTCCGTCGAGTTTCTGAAACACTATTAAAAGGAGAGATCCAATTTTTTTAGGGAGTGTAGAAATAGGTTTGAACTGGAAATCCAAGTAAGCATTTTTTAAAATTCGAATTAGTTTTGGATTTATAAATTTTTTAAACGTTTAAACACGCTCCAAATTTTGAAGTTTTTTCACCCTCATTTTTGAAACGTGATTTCTAAAATGCTATAAGTCATTTAAAATTACGTATTTTCTTATTCAAAAAAATATATTAATGTTTGCTAAAACTTCCTCTTTTTGATGTTATAAAGATTATATTTCTATCTTTACAATTAAATTAGATATGGTCAATTAAGATAGGTATAAAAAATAGCGAAGAAGGATAAAAATGTCGGATATTTCGAGCAAATTTTAATTTGCGACTTTTTGTCTCATTGTTCCGATTGCATCTCAAAAGATAAATTTTCTAAAATTATGAAATTATGCCAGTTTATCAAGAAATGTTTGGAAAATAAGATGAATATATTTGTTTTTTAATACAATTAGTATATTAGACGTTATTTTATGTTAAAGTCATAATTTTAGAAAATTTCGAACACAATTCATACATTTTTGGATACTTGTCTTCCAATTTTCAATAAAAAAATAAATAAAAAATTAGGGATATAGATAAAACTATTGGCTACAAATGATCCAGAGCGTTTGTGAAAATTCGATTTAGTTTTGTAGTTATAAATTTTTAAATAATTGACGAAATGTCTGAAATAATCGTCAATTTTACGCGTAAAATTTTAAGGGATAAATTAAAACTGCTCTAAGTAGTTCAAAAATATACTTTTTTCCCGTTAAAAAAATATAGTTATGTTCATAAAATCTTCCTTTCTTGAATGGTATCAATACTGAAATTCTATCTTAAAAAATAAATTAGATGTAACTATTTATGTGAAGTACTATAATTATTATTAAAAGATATTTCGGAACGAAATGCCAACATTGGCAAAATGCCAACATGTATTTGGCTGCCAACGGCGAATTATTATCAGCGCCAATTCTCAATTATCTTAGCACTATTAAAAGGACATATATAATATACATACATATATATATATACATATACATATATATTTATACATATGGACATATATATATATTTATATAAATAAAAATTGGCGATTAAGCTTATTTATGCTTGGCGCGTTTATGCTGTTGTTTGTTTACACATGTTTCGCTTTTCAATGAGCAGAAACAATTCCGTTGAAGCAGTTCTACAGTTGAGCTTTTCCAGTTATCAGGCCCACCACAACGGGGGGGGGGGATTGGGGGGAAGCATGCCCCCCCCCCCCTCCCCTCTGTAAAATTGAAACCTTAAAAGTTGGGAATTTCGAGTTTTAAAATTCCCTGAGTTGGGAAAATTTATGCCTCAGGCAAATTACTATTATTAGCAAATGAAAGCGACGGAAGACTAGAAATTGCCAAACTTGTATTAAGGTGAAACTTAAATTATACCTCAAAACGGACCACTGCATTGGAACATGCGTGCGACAAATCAATACTTTCGAAAGAACTGTTTAATATTACCTATAAAAAAGCTGAAAATGTCTATAAGTTGGAACTGGGAATTTTTTTAGCACTATTGCGTTGTGAATTTCGAATTGTTAAGTGTGGTCTGGTTAAATAACGTCGCACTAGAGCTGCACATTGAACTATTGGCGTTGGTTCGAGCAAAGCGCGCTTGGTTGGTTATTGATACGTATTTACTTACTACATCAAGGACGCTTTGGTTCGAGGCCTTTCTCGAAGAAAAGACCCGGGAACGATGCCTCATATTTTTTTAACATAGGTCAGATAACGAGGACAACACTTCAGCTGGTACCCGACGTTCTTAAGTTGGGAATTTTGAATCGTTCAAGTTCGGAATTTCGGATCGTTAAGTTGGGAAATTTCTTGTCTCAACATACTAAAAATAAATTTGTGTGACGGCACTGCCAGTAATAATTTATATAACTAAAAAAAGTATTATTGTTAGGACACATTGTCATTGTCTACAGTGTATGAAGCCGATATTGGTTTGCGAAGCAAACTAAAGAGGATTGCGTAGCAATCCTCCGGGGGTTGGTGGAGCGTCAGCGGAGCAGGGGGCGGAGCCTCCTAGTTTTTTGAAAAATTCAAATTATTTAATACAAACATTCAGCAATTCGGAATCAAAAGCAGATCAATACTTATATATAAGAATGGAGTGTCTGTCTGTGGAATCGAACAAAACCCCTCATTTTGAGTTTTCTCCACGAATTAGAATACACTGATTCCGAAAATCACATTTAAAATTTTTTTGTCTGTCTGTCTGTCTGACTTTTTGTCCGGATTTAACTCAAAAACTACTGCACGGATTTTTATGAAACTTGCACCAT
The DNA here is from genome assembly GCA_963932185.1 of Troglohyphantes excavatus. Classification (NCBI taxonomy): domain Eukaryota; kingdom Metazoa; phylum Arthropoda; class Arachnida; order Araneae; family Linyphiidae; genus Troglohyphantes; species Troglohyphantes excavatus. Next base: position 2,786,597 of record OZ010666.1, on the reverse strand, counting down.
TGGAACAATATTTTCTCCACTTAAAATCTGCACTTTGTTTCATATGGATATCTGCAACCGTTCAAAAGTTATAGAACTTTTTCCATTTTCTCTAACATTACGCCTATGGGAAATTTACATCTAGATCTTTCTTTCGTAACATTATTGTGAAAAATCACCTTAGCAACCAAATATATTTTTCGACAATACTGAGATAAACGATACATTTTGATTGGCTGATGAGTAAATATCGCCAAATGTTGCCAAATGAATTAAAAAATATCGCCAAATGGATAAAAATGTCGTCAATTGTATAACAATGTTGCCAAATGAGTCAAAATATTGTCCTATATTTAAAAAAATCATTAAGATGGCGAAATTAGTGGCCAAATAATTAAACTAATGTCAATTGGTGAAATTTGTGGCAAAATCAATACTTATATATAAGAATGGAGTGTCTGTCAGTGGAATCGAACAAAACCCCTCATTTTGAGTTTCCTCCACGAATTAGAATACACTGATTCCGAAAATCACATTAAAAATTTTTTTGTCTGTCTGTCTGTTTGTCCGGATTTAACTCAAAAACAACTGCACGGATTTTTATGAAACTTGCACCATTTGAACAAACTTTTCTTAGTTTAAAATCTGCACTTGGTTTCATGTGGATATCTGCAACCATTCAAAAGTAATAGAACTTTTTCCATTTTCTCTAACATTACGCCTATGGGAAATTTACATCTCGATCTTCCCCTCATAACATTATTGTTAAAAATCACCTTGGCGACCAAAAATATTTTTCGACAATACTGGGATAAACGATTTATTTTGATTGGCTGATGAGTAAATGTCGCCAAATGAATTAAAAATGTCGCTAAAAGAATTAAAAATGTCGCCAAATATTGCTAAATGAATTAACAATTTCATCAAATGTTTCCAAATGAATTTTAAAATGTCGCCAAATATTGCCAAATGAATTAAAATTGTCGCCAAACGTTGCAAAATGATTTTTTAAATGTCGCCAAATATTGTCAAATGAATTAAAATTGTTGCCAAATTAATTTAAATGTCGCCAAAGTCTGTCTGTTTGTCCGGATTTAACTCAAAAACTACTTCACGGATTTTTATGAAACATGCCCCATTTTAACAATATGGTCCCAGTTTAAAATATGCACTTTGTTTCAGGTGGATATCTGCAACCGTTTAAAAGTTATGGAATTTTTTCCATTTTCCTATACATTATTCCTATGGGAAATTTACATGTAGATCTTCCCTTCATAACATTATTGTTAAAAATCACCTTGGTGACGAAAAATATTTTTTGGCAATAATGGCTGCTTTCTATTATTGCGATTTTTCATTGAAAAGCACATTTATTAGGCAGCAGATTATAGGAATTTTTCGTTAACTTAAACCTCGCCAACCGAAGGAGGAAGATAAACCACCAGTATCGTCTAACGCTACGGGTATCTATGCATGTCCCGAACATTTATTTGTTTCAAGATCTTAAAAGCGTCGGTGTTTAATTTCCTATCCAACGCTATTACATTTATACCAACAGTGCTATTTGTTACGAAGTGGAACAGTGCTACAGCGTCGGAATAGGTGCTCCTAAAAGTGAACTTAGGTTTTCTATATTTATACCATGTTGCTTATTTGAAATGTTTCACTTCAGAATAAATTTTTTGAAATTCAGAAATGATCATTTGAAATGATTTTGATTCATAGAAAAGTATTGCCTGTAAATATTGATGCTGGCATATTTTAAAATTTTCGATTAACAATTCTCTGAAATTTCAGGGTATACAGTTACGTTATTACAAAATAAAATAATTCTTAATTTTTCTTAGAAATAGCTATTAAAGAAAACACCAAATCTCCGGTCACCAATTGGCACCCAGAAAACTTCGCCAGATACAATAACTTATTTCCATTTGGTAGAACAGAATTTTTTTTTAGCTTCGATATGTTATTGTATTATCAGTACTAAAAATAATGAATGTGAAGTTTAATAATTGCATTTTTTTGTTATTGGGGTTATTTTTTCAATAAAAACATATATAAAACTTTTTTTAATAATATGAGCATTCAACGTCACTTGGCATTCAAACAACATCGCAAAGCGTTTTATTTTCATTATCTGCAAAATGCATTATTTAAAAAAAAATATCATATTATAGGCTTATATGAGGAAAGCGTGTTTAATAATTAATTTTTGGGGATTTTTATATTGCAAAATATATATATTTTACACAGTTATACTCGGTTTACAGTTTATACGCAATAGCATGTAAAGTCGGTAATATATATATTTTTAAATAATAGGTTAATATATCTCCATAACTACTCAAGTTAATTGAATAAATTTAGACAGGGCATAGAGAGCGATATTCGACTGGCTACGCTAACTAGAAAAGTCGCGCACAGCTCTTACTTCACAAACTGACCACGAGCAACGCCGGGCCATACTGCTAGTAATAAATAAACTCTAATTCTTTCTGTGGACAATTCTTTCTGTGGACTCTGCATATCTTTATGAGCTCAAATAATATTTTTATGTTGATTTCCCGCTCTACTCTAAGGTTTTACGTTAGTGTTCTTCATGCATTTAATAAAAGTTACCATGGGAATTGCGATTTGAATATATTCGATAGCATGAACATTTCGCAAATGGTAATATCATTTCTAATTCAAGCCTGCAGCAATGAAAATGATGCATCGGCCTCGTATTTCTTTTTTTGTGTTGCTTTAAATGGCTTCTCGCAAACACCGATTTCCAGAGAGTGAAACAAGTATTAAATAATAAATCCATCTATTCTTGCAATTCAGAGAGCAGTGAATGTTCTATTTAGAATATGCTTAGAGAACTATTTCGAAATGTATGCACATTGTTAGTATAACTTTTTGCTTTGAAATTTGAAGGTTCGAATGATTTTTTTCGTTTTTTTATACAGGGTGATCCAAAAATAATCGAAAAAAAAAATATAACTTCAATAGCTAATTTTAAAACTCAAAAATATGTAGTTCTCGATCATTTTGAGGGACAGAGGGGGATGCAATGTTTAAAATAGGTACTCAAAATAAGTAACAGGTACTCATTTTTGAGTACATTCGATGATAAGCATGGCTCCAAATACATAAGTTTCATTTTTGAAAAAGACATGTACTCAAAAACGAGTACAAAGAGTAAAAAGAGCAGTTGCTTGCCTACATAGGCTGCTTTCATAAATCATTGTCAATAAAAATCAACAATTAAAACCAAGACTTACCGGATGGGACCCAGATCTTCAGGCACCGCAATCCAGTGCATCATCCGTTATAATACTAGGGTGAAGTGAAAAAGTTTTATAGGTAAAAGAAATGCTAAAAAAGTATGCCAAAAGAATGGAAAGTAAGATAATTGACTTGTAATAACTCAGTTTTCATTTAAGCAATCGACATCAAATAAAGTGAAAATCCCTCTTCTGAACAACTATTTTAAGTTTGTCAGTTCGTTTTTTATTAAGGTGGCTTGAATAGAAGCTGATATTAGCAATATGAACTCACACTACTCATTTCTTAGAATGTACGGTTACATAAATTTGAGTACCTCATCGCTCATTGACGATGCAATTGTACTAAAAAAACCGATTAGGTTCAAGTACTCACTTTTAAGTACCGTTTTTTAACAGTGCAGACAGACACTTTATTTTGTTATAATAGATATAATAGAGATTCTGAAGTAAGAAAATGGTGAAGAAAAAGAACGCAAGAACATGTTTTTGAAAACCAAAATTAGAATTGTAAGTAACACTGGTTATCAGAACATGAAAGGATTGATCATGAAATTTCAGGGGAGTTATCGGAAAAGAAATATTCTGCATAATTTTAAATGCGTTTTGATTTGGGTTTACACTACTTTTGTTTATTTCGCATCATACAGTACCATACCGATCACATTATCGATTTATATGACAGGAAAGAGAAAACGTAACATTTACATAACAACAGAAATATAAAAAAAGAGCCATACATATCAGAACATAGAGAAACAGTTAAAAACGTTTACTCAATACAATGAAATTACAGTGGATTCAAAGTTCTCGATGTCATCACAGAAAATATCGTCAAAGGAGGGTATAATATTGACGAGTTTAATGAATTGGGTTGCTGGTTCGATTTTAAGGTAATTTTTGGGGAATTTTTTTTTCTTTAAAGACGTGTTTACTGCGAGTGTTTGTAGAGGAGAATATATAATCTTATTTCTTCAAGTATACGAGAAGAATAATTTTTATTATGAAATAAATTATAAAAGAAATTCAGTATGAAAACTATTCTTTTGCACTCCAATGAATTTATTTTGTTTTTTAATGAAAGCAATTAGTAAAGAAAGTGTTGCACGTGTGCATTAGGTTTAATATGAATACTAGGAGGCTTTGCAAACCAATTCTCGCTTCGATCGCTATAAGGTAGGACACAATAACAATGTGTCCTAGTAACAGTACTTTTTTAATTAAATTACTGAAAACTTTAAAAATTGAAACTGGAAATTTAAATTATAATATTTTTTTTAAATAATATCTATAAATTTTTTCGCATGCAAATAAATATAAAATTATTTAAAGTGAAATTCTTTTTTTAGACTATGAATGGAAAACAATGGTGCCACTGACATGCCCCTACCATTATTTATTATTTTCCAAGTTATTTTTATACTTTTCCTGCGTTTTAGCTGAATTTCTAACATTTATTGGTAGTTTGTTTTGTATATATTTGACATTAAGCTTACCATAATCTTGACTACCACAAATGTTTAATTTACTGACTAATGACGTCATAAAGATGGAGTTTCCAGTTTGGATATGTTTTACAAAACTTTTTTTTAAAAGTAATAAGACTTATATTCTTCGTAATTTAAGATTACATAATCAAAATAATTATTCACCAATGAATTAAAGAGGTTAATAGACAAAATGACTTACGTTATGGAAAAATATTAACTACGTAAACTGATGTTGCAATTCCGCGTAGAGAAAAACAGCGTTTTTCAATCACCGCGTAAGATAATTATATATATAGATGCAGAAAAAAATTATTTTGATTACTGTATAAAATATTTTCTTGAAGGATTTCACAGTTCACAGTGATATTCTTATAAAATCATAAAAGTATAACGCTTTAGCTCAGTCATAGATTGCAGCATGATCAACGGTTTGCTAAAAAACACGCTTAAATGAATAATTTTAAACCCATAAAAAAATAACGTTGATATTTTTTTTAGATAAACATACGATTTGTCACTGCTATTGAAAATTCTCTTACTTTTGATACCTCATGTGTTAGGATCCAATGAGTACAAGAGTCATAAAGGGGATCTAATTAGGATTGGTCGATTTTTTTTTTCGAATCGCTTTATTACGGAAAAAATGCCTCCTATAGTAATAAGAAAAGCGTAGTAAAAATTAAAAATCGGCTGATATCTTTCGATCGCGCATCGTACTACAATATTGCAAAAACAGACGAAATTTTAAAAATTTCGTAAAAAAAAATTACTTAGAGTCGTTATTGTAGACCATTGATGTTATAAATGTTTTAGGCAATACTTTTTTTCCGGTTCAAAAACGTTGTAAGTTAACGTTTTAACGTAAAATAACGTTGTTACCTGTAAAGTGATAAAAACTGTGAAATTTTGAAAAAATTAGTATTTCCTTTTTTAGAACTCATTGCTCGACCGGAAAACGATGATGTTTTAATTTATTTTTAATTTTTTTAATCATAAAACAAGCAAAACAAAATGTTGCGTCTCCATTGTAGAATTGTAAGTAAAATTACAAAATATTTACGAAAAATGCTCAATTTCGTCAATTTATATAAACTTTTAATGCGATACGCAATCGGAAAACGTCAATCGATTAAAAAAAATATACGGTGTATTTTTTTAATATATCAGGCAATTTTTTCCACAGTAAAGCGTTTTGAAAATAAAAAAAAGTTTTTTGATCCATCCTATTACTTATTATTATTTTTGAGTCTTTTTTGCTATTTCTTGTATGTGCAACTCAAAATTAAAACTAGTTCGGTTTTAATACCAAAGTCTCTTATATTCTACAGTTTATTTAAAAAATCAATTATTTTTTATTTTTTAAAACATTTTAATTTGATTATGGCTAACTAGACAGATACGAAAGTACCAGTATCGTTTTTGTATATGAGAAGTAAAATATTAAAAAGTTATTTGAAATATCCTACCTTTCAGATAAATATAGATGTTCAAATACAAACTAATGTATATATCTAAATATAAATATGCTTTCTTTTCTTAATACTTAAAGTAATATAACTTGGAAAGTTCGAAAACGACCAGGACTTCTTATAATCAGGACAAAGCGCAGTATAAAATTACATTTCGCGTGGGGGACATAAAATATTTTCTTTCGAAGACTTCAACTTTAGATTTTTTTTTAAACATGACATTTTGACCTTAGTTTCGCCTACGTTCCATTTCCGCCCATTCCCAGTATTCCAAACAGTACTCGGCTTCTCATTCGCTGTTGAGAGTTTGTGAGACGTGACGTCACACTCTCGGTCCGCCTATAAAACGCGAGAAAACGAAACTGCGCCGGAACGAAGTATTTCACCGCGCGTTCCAAGTCTCAAGCGCTCACTCCGTTCTCGAACGTCCATTCAGATTTCAGCAAACGATTTCGACGCTTCCAAAGGTGAACCCTGCTCTGCAACTCAACCCGCTAGAACCAGCGAATACGTGAGTATTTTTTTAAAAAACTTGTTTTATTTAAAAATAAATACTTTACTAAATTTCTAATAAACAACTTGAGTAGCCATTTGTGAAACAAGTTATATCAAAAAATTCAAAAAATGAGCACTTTAGCATTTTATCACTTTAGTTTTAATTCTTATTTTACAGTAAAAGAAAATCTATAATTTAATTAAAATAATATAAACAAAAATAGTTATATCACCTAACGGTTTTTCGCGATTTTTTCGAAGTAGTTAAAAATGGATATAACCTGTTTTGTATTTGGGTTATCGAAATAAAATACCTATTAAATATCATAAGAATACTCATTGAATATAATTTTCAAAGTTCTATAAACATTGATTATATTATTAAGCGCTAACTCAAATATTAAAAAAAAACGTATTTTTAGTCTAATTATTAAAATCAATACTTATAAAATTACAGGATTTTTGTGATCAATTTTTCACATGAGCCGTCTATTTTCTAAACCATATAGATCCATTTTCAGAAATTTTAAAGGAGTCGTCAAAAATGGTTAACAGCCACGTACTTTTATGTAAATCTATCGCCATTGTCATGTAAACCCATGACTTTGAATTCATTTTTAGACTTGATTCTCAGACAATTTCGGTGAATACATCTTCGAAATGTGATATAGTGCATTGAGAACTTGTGAAAATTATATAAAAAAAGATTTTTAGAAAAACGTGAATCTATCTGGTTTCAAAAATAGACGGCTCATATTTCGAACAAAAATGATTTGATTCTGTTGAGACTCGGTCAAATAAAATTTCTACTCATTTTTTTTAATTCACTGACATTCATGAATCGCGTCCAGGGATTGTCAGTGTTACCAGCAATGAACTCAGTATTTAAATTCTGAAAAATTCTCCATGTTACATCTTTTTTTTTTTTTAAATCATAATGGCTTAAGTAGCAACCTTATAGTTATCTCTTTACAATTGTTTAAAAATAAATTATTTAAAAAAAGTATACACAAGAAAAATACTTAAACCTCAAACAAGCGAAAGCTACATTACAATTGAAGACGTTGGTTCTAGAACCGGACAGCTTAACTTTTTTTTCTGATTTATAATTTTTAACTTATTCCTATAAAGAAAATATCATCTATCGATTGGTGCAAGAACCAGACAGCTCCAAGCAAACGTTATAAAAATATAAAGGAAAAGGAGCTGTACTTTAGTCTCATACGATGCAAGAAAGGTTCAGTGCTTTTCGTCCGTCTTAAGCAACTTTGGAAAACTGGAATTGTCCGGTTTTTACACCCATGTCTTCAATTGCAAAAATTTTATCTATAAAATTATATCTATAAAAATATATTTCCAAAGTACTTTTCGAAATTTTACGTAATACTCGATTTTATCCAATTCTAATCTCAGCATCCGTTGGACCAAATTTACTGAAACTTGACAAGCTTTAAATAGTAGTTTAGTGTAAGTTTTCCACTCTATTTAATTTCCATACATTTAAAAGAAACTGAGTTATTACCACTTACTTCCTAACTTCTTTAAACGCCGGTATATACCGGAGAGTTAATTAATTAAAGTCAAGAAATTAACCGAATAAACACGCCGAATGCTTAGGGTTCCCGGGTCTTTCATTCGAGATAGGCCCCGAACTGTCGCCAATAGCCCACTGTCAGCTCTAGTGCGACGTTAATTAAACAAACCAAACCGAATGCTTATGCCAATTACGATTTTTTTTTCATCAGCTTTGTAGGACTTTCGTCATTCTAATATCACAACAATCGATTAGTTGTTTTCACGATGAGTGGTAGGTAGGTCGATTATTTAACGTCGCACTAGAAATGCACAGTGGGCTATTGACGACGGTTCGGGGTATATCTTGAATAGCCCACTGTGCAGCTCTAGTGCGACGTTAATTAACCAAACCAAACAAAACCATCGGGGTATATCTTGAAGGAAAGACTCCGGAACAGTGTCTAGCGTTTTTGAACCATGGTCAAATGGCCGGGACAACATCTTAGATGGCATCCGACGGAACATCAAAAAGCGTCAGAACATTGGACCCCGAGCATATTTAACGTTTGATTAACGCGTTTAATAGAGCAAATTATTTTTGTTGGTTTATTAACGTCGCATTAGAGCTGCACAGTGGACTAGTGGCGATGGTTAGGGGTCTATCTCGATAAGATTTATGTGCACAAGTTCTGTATAAACGCCGGTGGTAATTCTCATCTTCATATTTTTGAACCATGGTCAGATGACAAGAATATTTTTGGAAACTCTTCAATTTGGTTAACTCTCCGACCGCAAGATTATTCAAAAATTACGAGGCATCGTTCCCGGGTCTTTCCTTGCACATAGGCCCCGAACCGTCGCCAATAGCCCACTGTGCATCTCTAGTGCGACGTTAATTAAACAAACCAAACCAAACCTCCGACCGCAAGGTCGCTAACAAAATTGTTATTGTCAAATGTTAGTTATTCGCATGTACAAAATGTTATTTTAGTGGTAGTTAAAATGATCTTTTACTATGTACTGTTTATTGTGCTTTCTATGTACAATTCATCATGAATTTAGGGTTTGGTTAATTAACTTCGCACTAGAGCTGCACAGTGGGCTATTGGCGACGGTTCGGTGCGTATCTCGAAGGAAAGACCCGGGAACGATGGCTCGTATTTTTGAACCATGGTCAGATGACGGACGAAGACAACACCTGAGCTGGCACCCAACGCCTTCAATAGACGTCGGGACTTTGGACCCCGATCAGATTTATCGTGCACCAGTCTCGTATACACGCCGGTAATTTTTGTGGATGTTCTGGGCGACATTCTAGTATTTTGGTAGCGAAGTTGACAACCCTCCGATAGCAATATCACTACTTTTTGCTATTCTTTAGTCTAGTCCACGCAAAGACTCAAACCGGGGACCCCTTGGATTCCCAGCTGACGCCCCTATCCACTCGGCATGAATTTAGGGCATTTTAAGTATGTACTTGTATATGCGGCCTTCTATTATAAAATACCCCTTCAAACTGGAGTTAGGCAATATAAATTTCACTATAACTCGCCATTATATTTGATGTGTGTTTTTTAAATTGAAAAAATTGAATTAAAAAAGAAATCGATTTAGGCCTTTTTAATTTATAACTTCAGAACTGCACAGCTAACTTAAATAATACCATACCAAACCTCTACACATTGCTAAGATTGTACAGTTCGAAAATTTAGGAAGAATACTTGTTAAAATCTGTAGTAATTCTACAGTACCATATACCATGTCTTACATAAAGCATCTTCATTAATCATTGTCCGTGTCTCAAATGAAAATTCAATTAAATGTCTAAATTGTGGCTTTTTATGTGGATCTCAACGAGCAGAACGAACAATCTAAACAAGCCATTGACTGAACTTTGGCACCGTATTTGCGAATCCTAGCCCATTTCTAATGCAGATGAGCTCAATCTGCCGAGAAATTAGGAACGCTGCGTCCTTAAGCTGACATAGAATATTCAATGGGCACAACATGCTCGTTGGGTTATATACCAACACCCTATCTACATACGTTTCCAGTTAAGCATTCATGTGCTGTAAAATCATAAAAGGTTTTATTTCTGGCGTTCAGATGTGAATACATAATTAAAATCGGTCCTGGTACAGCTTTGGGTTGGTTTAGTTTGGATTGTTTTAATTAACGTCGCACTAGAGCTGCACAGTGGGCTATTGGCGACGGTTCGGGGCCTATCTCGAAGGAAAGACACGGGAACGATGTCTCGTATTTTTCAACCATGGTCAGATGACGAGGACAACATCTGAGCTGGCACCCGACGCAACCTCAATAAGCGTCAGGACATTGGGCCCCGATAAGATTTACCGTGCACCAGTCCCTCCCGTATACGCGCCAGTATAATTTGTTGAATGTTCTGGACGACTTTTCTAGTATTTTAGTAGCGAAGCTGGCAACCCTCCGATCGTAAGATCACTACTTACTTTTCTTTGTCAAGTCCATCGCACGGGCTCTAACTAGTATTCCTATGATTCCTATCTGAACGCCTTTATCCATTGGGTAACTACGTTCCTGGTACAGAGAAATTGACGTAAACTTGAGCGTGACCAAAAGTGTTGATATGTCAAAGTCCCACAACTAATAGGAGAATCATTATTGGAAACATTACCTACCAATCGTAAAAATTAAGGCAGGCCGCGTTGGCCAGGCCAGCCACTCATTCACTCGTCTCTCTAATATTTGTACTGCGTGGGGTGGGATGAATTGAATATTCTGATATACGCTAGTCTGTTTATTCACTGTAACTTCAGTTGTTCGTTAAGAATATTGATGACGTCATTGCATCACTGGACTTAACGACGAAACGATTGTCGACATGGACGAAAGTAGCATTGACGATCACTGAATGTGATAGCGTTATATGTATATATGTTCGAATCGATTCCGCGTTCTAAATGGTAATGAGTCTGGGTCGAAATAACCGAACCCCACCAAAATCAGTTCGAATTTAAAATGTATAACGTGCTTAGTAGGTATTTATTATGTATACATTACAAAGGATGAATATTTTTCAAGAGTTAACTATGAAAATCGAAGGAGACGCATTGGAAATTTTAGTTATTACACAGATATATTTGGCAGAAATTCACATGGAAAATTGCTTTTATATTATATTTTATCTTTCATTTTAGTTTGTAAATAATAAATGAAGTATTTATATTTATGCAAGAGAGAGAGCGAGAGTTTTTCCCAATAATAATTACACTTTGCCTAACCCATCTGAAGCTAAAGTAATGATTTTTTTTGAACACATACGTTTTAAGTCTACCGTAGTCTAAAGAAATAAAAACCGGTCCCCTGTGTGTGTTTCTTTAAAGGAGACCCGAGCACCGAATTCTGAAAAAATACTACATATTTTTACATTAAACGATGCCATATATATTTAAGAAGATGTGTATAAAATTTTAACACCGTAGAAGAAAGATAACATGTGGTTTTTTACACGTTTATATACCATTTATCATCTGCCTACCTACTTTCTATCTGAAACATTCGTCATTTACTCAAAATATTTTATTTGAATTTTGGCAGTGGCGGCCGTGGTCGAAAACGTTAGTGCAGCCGAAATAATGTGAATCCCCCCCCCCACCCTTATTTTCCACAACCATACATGATACATGCGGAAATTCTTTATTATTTACTAATCAAATCAAAGTTTCCTTTCAATTTTTACAAAATGGTAATATGCAAAAAAAAATAGAAAACACTTACTTATTTTTTGAAAATTAAAGCAATTCTCCTTTAAACATGCGAATCGATCAATTTTAATATTAACTTAAATAACGAAACAACAGCACACATTAAATTTATTACGAAAGCTATTTCCGTTTGCAGAGTATCACGGAAATTTTCGGTTCTCTCACTTATCCCCGCGATTCACGCACGAGCCAATCAGTTTTTCGAATTAAGGAGTGCAGCTCAAATCAGAAAAATCATTTCGGCTGTATCTCGCCACAAATGCAGTGCATAAGCTGGGTGGGAAATCTCCATACTACGTAGAGGTTGACGTGGCAACGATGTAGCCGATTTCTTCTTCCTTTTTGAACACTTCCCTTTTTAGCTGCAGTTTTGATTGATTGGAGTTTTTTCCCCTCCTGAATTGTGCATTACGGCAATAAGTTATTAAACTATTGTTTGTAAAGGAATTTATATTTCTGCTTATCTTAAAAAAATTCTAAATATTATATATAAAATATATTTCATAGATACTTTTGTAACTATTTTTAGCACTCCATTTCACAACTAAACCTTCTAAGCGCGCACGCTAACTTTCATTATCTTTTAAAAATGAAACCCTTTTAAGAAATTTCGAAACTTCTCAAAAGGAACTTTTTTACAAAGTTCGGATCAAATAACGCACCTTTTCTATTTATTTTTCGTTAAGCTAGGGAACGAGTGGCAGAAATTCCGGCCACATATATCACTGAGTGTTGATGAAATCTTCCTTCATTCACCGCTGCCGAAGAAAGGCATCGAAAAATACCGGAGGAAATCGAAGAATCGCGTGTTTGCGTTGAATAACATAGGAAGTTAATGATAGGAAACTCAGCAAGAAATCTATTTGAAAGGCGTAATTTTTTTTTCTTAATGATAAATTGTTAAATTTACAGTAAACCATGGCTAAAAAGGTCAAGTCAGTAAAGGTATTTTTCTTAACAAAAATAATAAATTGCTTATGCAGGAATTTCTGTTTTTCGGTACGCTTCGAGGCCCTCTCATAAGTAGGGTAGTAATTGATTTTTAATAAATACAAATACTGACAATGAACTAAAGGCTCTAAGTCCAGCAAGGTTGATCTTCTTTTTCTAATACATTCTCATGTTTCCCACATACCGATCCAATTCTTCTTTTAAACTACTCACTTCTGAAGAATTAAAAATATTATTAGACAAAACATAAAATTTTTATTTTAAATATTTAAAAAAAAAATAATGCTTTCTACACTACAGATAAAGCTGCTATTTGAATAACTGGCGATAATTAATTCCAATACCTCCACATCACCCAATTTGATGAATTTGAATGGCTGACTAAGATCCCCTCTAATCCTTCTCTCATCGAGTGTATACGTATTTAAAGTTCTAAACCTATCTCCACAATTCATTCCCGAAGAACTCTCTGAGCCATTTTCGTGGCCCTGTGTTCAACCCATTTTAACATATCTATATATCGGTTTAACGATATTCTTATATATCGACAAAAATACATAATTAGATTTAGATTATATAGTAATACTTTAAATAAATCCCAACATTCCATTCGCTTTTCTATTAACTATCCCACATTAATTTTTTTGCAGTGTACCTAAGTTTTTTATTTGGGTGAAATCAGTGCACTTAATTTTTTTCTGAAAAATTCCTATTTTATTTGCCATTCCACAAAACTCAATTATTTAAGAATCCGGTTTCCTTGTAGATAGCGAATCAAATCGAAATTCATCTGCAAATCATTTGACCAATTACAACCTATGAGTCCAATTTGCACCTTGTGCGCGTATTAGATAAAAAAGACCGTAGTCAGGTTTTACCAGTGATTCCTGGTTGGCCGGCAAACCGGTCAACCACTAAGAATCGTCCGTAGTTTGTATTGATTGCGATACCGAACTACGGAGTTACCGAAACCTAATTAAAAACTACAGACAACATACATATTCTTGTATAACCCGATCAATTTACGTCAAATATTTAATCAAAAGTCTTAAGAGCGTCAGCTTATGCAATTCATTATTAAGAATTAGAATTTAAGATATCTCATATGAAAAGATGGATTCGAGTTAACACGCGACGATTGCGAATCGCCATCTGGTTTCTTCTCGGTAAATTATTTGTGCACCCAAATAATATTGAGTGTAATTAAATTTAAAACTTAAATGCACTAGTGCACCTGCTTTGAAAAATTAACTTCGACCCCTGTGTTAAGTTATTAATTAGTAAAGATTAATTACTGTAACTATATATAGTATTTTCATTATTTTTACGCAAATATGCTAATATTCAGGGCAATATGACGTTTGGATTTTGGTTTGGTTTTGTTAATTAACGTCGCACTAGAGCTGCACAGTGGGCTATTGACGATGGTTTGGGGTCTATCTCGAAGGAAAGATCCGGTAACACATACACATTCATACATGCACCTCGTTATTTTGGAACCATGGCCAGATGACGATGAAACACCTGAACTGGCAGCCAACGCCTTCAATAGACGTCGGGATCCCTGTCAGATTTATCGTGCACTAGTCCCGAATACACGCCGTTAATTTTTGCGGATGTTCTGGACGACTTTTTTAGTATTTTGTAGCGAAGCTGGCACTCTCCGATCACAAGATCACTACTTTTCTTTGTCAAGTCAATCGTCTAGGATTGAGCCAGAAATCCTCGGATGCTCAGCTGACGCCTTTAACCGCTCGGCCACGGAGGCCTCATGACGTTTGGAAAGACGATATAATTGGTTAACAAGATGTGAGGCCAAAACAACAACAACAGTTAGAGCGAGTCAAACAAAAGCGAGTAATAATAAAAAGCAATAAGCTTTTTATCGTAAGGTCGTCGACCAAGTAGTTAAACACCTTATTACTTTAGTTGATCGCAAATGGGCTGAGTTCGGTAAAGATCCACTCATGTTTGTTATCTAGTACAATGACCATTCCAGGATGGTTAAGAATAGAATCAGCCCCATTTTCTTGAGATATATAATCAAATAAATCGCCAAAAAGAGCAAACATGGGATAGTTAAAGAGGCGCCAGTGTTCAACAAGTAAACAATTAATAGTTGTTTTTCTGTTTACTTCTGGTGCTTGGTAAAAGTGAAAGAACTTTGACTATTAGAAGTAGTAATTCGCCATTTTGGGTCTGATAACTATTTGTTAAATACAAAAGTACCCTTTCTCTGCATGGGGTTAATTAATACGGCGCCCCAAAGGAAGAAAAAAAGCCAAAGAATGGGATTGGATTGAAGATAAGTTGTAATAACTCAGTTACTTTTTAGTGTATATCTACAGAAAATAAAATAATAATCCTTCTCCAGAAACACTATTTTAAGTTTTTCAAGTTTCATTAAGATCGATCCGACATATGCTGAGTTTAGCTGTAATAAAATTTGGCTTGTACACTTTAAATTGACATAAAAAAATACATAGACAAAACATTTTTGAAGTATGTATGTATGTATCTGTACGTATGTATGATGTATGTATGTATGATGTATGTATGTATGTATGTATGATGTATGTATGTATGTATGTATGTATGTATGTATGTATGTATGTATGATGTATGTATGTATGTATGTATGTATGTATGTATGTATGTATGTATGTATGATGTATGTATGTATGTATGTATGTATGTATGTATGTATGTATGTATGTATGTATGTATGTATGTATGATGTATGTATGTATGTATGTATGTATGTATGTATGTATGTATGTATGTATGTATGTATGTATGTATGTATGTATGATGTATGTATGTGTGTATGTATGTATGTATGTATGTATGTGTGTGTGTATGTATGTATGTATGTATGTATGATGTATGTATGATGTATGTATGTATGTATGTATGTATGTATGTATGTATGTGTGTATGTATGTATGTATGTATGTATGTGTGTATGTATGTATGTATGTATACATGTATATATATATATACATATATATATATATATATATATATATATATATATATATATATATATATATATATATATATATATATATATATATATATATATATATATATATATATATATATATAACTTTTAAAAACAAATTCTATATGAAAACTATTCAATACCGGCAAATATAAAAGCAAATGTCCTGACACGAAAACTTCATATAACCAAATAAACAACTTCATTCTTGCAATAACTTTAAAATAAAATACCCCAAGACATGCGAAGAAAATACCGCAGTAATATTCTTCCGCCGAATTCAAATTGGAGTTCTTTTTCGCTGATGTCTCCAAAAAATGTCTTTCCCTTCGAATTCGAATATAAAAAAACACGTACAAAACGAGGGAATTTCGACTCTAAACAGTGAAAAAGTGAGTGTTAAGACGTTAAGTGAGAATAAATTTACAACGCGTTTTTCTGTAAATTTCGATTGTTTTGATGGACATTGGACAACTTTACTTTCAATTGAGATGGGATACAACTCACTGTGAGAATATGTAAAAACATATTCTATTCTTTTCTAGGGTATAAGAATTCTTTTTGTATGTTCGAATTGAAATGCCCCGCATTTTATTAAATATATCGATTTTGCAAAATACATTTTCTTTTGCTTTTTGACGCCATGGCTTTATTTTGACCACACAGTTCCTACTTAAAGTATTAAAGAGACGATTACATGTTAATGGAGGAACATAATCGGGAGCCATCTTGGCATATTAACCCTCTGACGAAGCTGAACGACATTAGTAGTCCATGGAATTCCAGTCATTTTTAGCAATACACATATATTTAAAAATCATAGAAATATTCGCTAAGAGATTTTATTTCTATCATTTCCAACACCGAGATACTGATACACGTAAACAAGTGGGTGGAGCTACCTGCTCTATATTAAGCCAATGGAATGAGAGACATGGAATGGAAAACTTACTTGATGCCATTTTGGCGATGGTTTATTACATATAAGAAACTATTACTAAATATATGAAATAATAACTATTTACGAAATAGCGAACGGTCAAATTAACGTAATAGCTAATCAAAAAATGGCGATTGGAAAACTAACAAAATTAAGATTCGAATTTTCCAATGCTTGTAATATTTATTACGCAATTATTTGCGCATGCGTGTATAACATATTACGCAGGGTTGCTAATTTGAACGGACATTTTTATTTGTCGACATTAATTTTGATGCATTGACGGACTGCTCATATATTTTTTGCTTTAACTGATTTTGGTTTAGACTAGATACTCAATTATTTCATAATCTCCAACCAGATTAAATAAACGTGGCTTTCTAGTACTGTACATTGTTAAATTTAATTATATCTTGCATAGTTTTAAACGATATTTATATATAAATTTAATTTTGCTTGTATATAATTATTTTAATAAATAACGGAAGGAAGGTAAAGATATATGCCTACCATTTTTAACCTCCCCTTTATATTTCGAACGTTTCACGATGGTAACCCCTTTTCGCGGTCTTTTCGTAACGGTCGCACAGTACGCGTTTTTAGTAAGCTAACGAATCTTTATTCGAATTATATGGACCCTTTAAAAATAATTTAAAACATTTTCATTTCTTAGAATTTTGTACTTCAAGAAAATTAAAATGTATTTATGAATTAAATTTATTTGTACTATTTTTCAATGTATTTCTTCCCAAGGATCCATTTTGTTTTACCTCTTTTCAAATTATCCTAATTTCTTTTAAAATGTAACTTTTTGCAAAGTTAGTAACTATCCATAAAATTTTTACAATTTATAATTTAATACATCTATTTTAAAAAAAGTATTTATTTAATTAAAAATAGAATTATTATCAGTAATGGTGTATTGTTATTTTGACACTTGAAATAAAGCCTATAGTTTGTTATATCACGGCACCGAATATCTTCAATATCATGGCATAGACCATCTTCATTATCACGGCACCGACCATCGTCAACCTCACTGTTCGTTCTAATTGTATTTAGTTTAGTTTAGTTTATATTCAATTATGTGTGGCAACAGCGATATATCAAGCGACCCGGTCGGGTCCGCAACGCTAAGCCCAAAAGAAGAAATAACGCCACCTCGTCAACGCAGCCAACAAGAAACGAATCCACGACAGGACTATAGCTTATATACTCTAACCAACTACCCATGTTAAGCATCCGTAAAACATATTCCGGAACCCGAATTACATTTCGTAAAAAAAATACAAGTATTGGTAGAACCGTAACACAATGACCTTTAAGAATAAAATTAACAAGAATAAAATAAAATAAGAATAAAATTAAAAAAGAATTAACAAGAATATTTTTTTAATTAAAAATTCACGGAGATACGGAGTTTTTTCATTTGCGGAAATGTAGTCGATTTGTCGCTGTTTCAAATTATGACTTCCAAATTTTTCACACAAGTTATATATAAATATTACAACATATCACACTATGTTGCCTTTTGATAATAAAAATCACTCTTTGCTTGACACTACATATTGACTCTGAATACACAAGAATGGACATTTTGGAATATGGAACTAATACAACCTTCTAAAATAAATGGGTTCTGCAAAAACATAGATAATATTTTATAAAAAATTTAAACGCATTAAATCAAAATTTATAATACAGATTTTTAGAAAGTAGAACTTTTGAGTTAGAATTAAACATCTTTGGTGTAAATATATTGCATTGCGCTTAAACTAACAATTGATCTTATAAGCTATCCATTAGACTATAATGAATAGCCGATGGCATTGCATAATACCATCGAATTATTATAATGGTATCATTTCCCCCTATAAACAACGCACAGAGAATCTGAGAGTATTACCTTCATCTGATGAAGTTTAACTAACTAAATACGTTTTTTGAATTAGCATTAAATATGGAAGAGCCGCACAGTGATGCACTTTTAGAAGTTTCGTTTTTTCGTTTATGCTTAAATGGCAAAACTTGCTAAGCTAAAACTATTTTTGATCAGTTATTACTTAAGGGAAGGGTGAAAGCAAGTACTATGTAATATAATTTTTAGTATTTTATAAAAAATCTTCACTTTATTAAAATTTTTATTAAATACTAATAAACTTCATTAAGTTGTTTGAGTAATATTAATTAATCAGATACATCAGTTTCAATAAAGCTTAGGAAATATTAATTTTATTTATTACAACAGGTTAAAAACTTTCTATTAATTTTCATTAACGTATACATTTTCTTTATCAATGAATTTTATACAAATATTAGAACTGCGTACTTGGTATTAATTTGCTCCATTTTCTGAAAGGTAAAATGTGCCAATTTATACTTACAAGCATACTTGTACTTACATCTTTATAAATGTGTGTAGATATGTTATTTGTTTAAGTTTGAAGCTTCAATATCAGTGAATTTTCCGGCATGCAAATTCAAAAACAATGTTAACAATTTTTTAAAGCCCCAATGATAGAATGAACAAGCGAAAATCTTTCCGGAAACACTTTTATAAATACAAAAATCTTACAGTTAGAATTTTTAAACTGTTTTTTTCCGTGAACTCGGAATTTTTTGATGGTAGTACCGGTCGTCCTACAAGAGGGATGGAAAAATCTTTATATGAAAGTAAAGGTGTGTCCTACAGCCAGTACGGTGTGACCTTTTGGAAAGACGTTGTACACTGTTAAAAATTGGTAAAAATTGGTTAAAAACTAAAATGTACTCATTTTTATATACATTCTATGCTTATCATGACTCCGAATTGTACTGAAAACTGAGTACAATGGTTAAAAATGAATAAAAAGAGCAGATGCTAACCTACATGGTCTGCCTTCATAAATCACTTTAGATATATATCGAGAATTACAATCAAGACTTATCGGGAATCGAACCCACATCTACAGGAACCATTGCCCAGGATCTTATCTGTTAGGCTACCAGGGCGACGTGACGGAGCTATAAACAGAGGTAATGTTAAAAAGGTGTGCTAAAGAATGCGAAATCAGATAATTGAATTGTAATAACCCAGTTTCCATTTAAGAAAATACTGTGGAAAACCATCTTCTGAACAAATATTTTAAGTTTGTCAGTTCGCTTTGTTAAGATGGCTTGAACAGAAGTTAAGATTAGCAATATTGAATCACACTGCTCATTTTTGCGAAAGATTGATTACTTAAATTTGAGTACGTTATCGTTCATTTACGATACAATTGTACTCAAAGAAAAACGAGTACGTTAATACACTCATTTTTAAGCATATTTTTTCTACACGTTCTATCATTTACAGCTAAATTCAATGAATGTTAGAATAATTAAAAGAGCACATATTAAATTTTTAATTTACCACATCTAATATCTGACTAAAACCCACACACAAAGGTGGTTCATCTACATAATCGAAATAGGACTTTCTTGGTTCCCTTAAATTAACATATGACAACCTTATTATAGAGTTTTACACTACTTAATAAAGTCCCCGAAGGGTTGTCATCTTTGTTCCAAGACACCGGGATACTGGGCTCTCCTCTGTATTTATAGCCTTAAGTCTGTTGCATATGAACCCTCCCTCACAAGTAGGACCCGACGCGCTTTAATCCTAACGCTCCAGAGCCTGATTAATAGCGCTAAGGCAAGTTACGGAGATAACACACTCAAGCCTTTCCTACAAACTTCTGAGAAGAGAAATTTATTTCTCATATTTATTATCTGTAAGGATACCATTATTTGAATAAAGTTTATATATCATCAGAGTGTTAGTAGATATAGAGATTTGTTAGTAGATATAGATATTTGTTAGTAGATATAGAGATTTGTTAGTAGATATAGAGATTTGTTAGTAGATATAGATATTTGTTAGTAGATATAGGTATTTGTTAGTAGATATAGAGATTTGTTAGTAGATATAGATATTTGTTAGTAGATATAGAGATTTGTTAGTAGATATAGATATTTGTTAGTAGATATAGAGATTTGTTAGTAGATATAGAGATTTGTTAGTAGATATAGAGATTTGTTAGTAGATATAGAGATTTGTTAGTAGATATAGAGATTTGTTAGTAGATATAGAGATTTGTTAGTAGATATAGATATTTGTTAGTAGATATAGAGATTTGTTAGTAGATATAGAAATTTGTTAGTAGATATAACTTCCAAAAATATACTGTATTATAGGAGTACATTTATTTTACATACTATTTTTCAATATTGCTAGTTGTTCGGTCCCGCGTTGATGGAGAATCGATGGCGATAAATATGAATGGGTGTTGGGACTCGAACTCGCGTCTTATTGTTCCAAAGTCCCGCAGACTCACGACTACGTTAGAAACAGACGTTCTAGATAGTTCGCGGAAATATTTTAAAAGATATTTATTTATGCAATAATTCTTTTAAACGCATTTTCTAAAATAAACGGTTGATATTTATGAGTTGAGCGTAGAATTCGTCAGCGCTCCCAGGAAATTATCTTTCTTTTGACACCTCACTTGTTCAGATTTGTTGCACGTAAGAAGCGTGAAGGGGATCTAAACTAGATCAGTAAGATATATGATTATACGAAAACATTTATTTTACTTATGATATTTTTATATGATGGCTATCTGATCATAGTTGAAAATCGCAATTAAGTGTTCCAAGGTCTTATCTTCACGATATAATCCAAAGCGTCACCAATAAGACCATTCTAAAGCTCTAGTACAACGTTAATTCAAATAACCAACAATGCTCCTATATGAATAAGTGTGAATACGGGAATGGTGCACACTAACTCAGATTGTTATCCAATGTACTGACGCCTATTAAGGTTGCGTTGGGGGCCAGCTCAGGTGTTAACCTCGTCATCTGACTATTAGTAATAAAATACGGGGGGTTACTTGACTGTGTAAAGATTCTTAAATCAGGTCAGGAATATGCAGTTTTACGATATCCGTAGCCAGTTTAAGCCAAATCTATGTAGGAATGTTTTTGATAATTACGTAAAATATATAATATAAGATCTAAACCTATATCCCGCATTTAATTACCAAATAATGCATGTCTTATTATCTAAAAATCACGAGGCCATTTAACAAAAATAAAGATAATTAAGTTCTATGTGCATTGAAATATCGACACTGTTTTCTAAACTTTTGGTTAGTTGATTGAATAAACGTTGCAGTAGAGCTGCACTATGTGCTATTGGCTGTAGTTGCCCGAAACAAAGACCCGAAACACTGCCTAGAAATTTTAAATTATATAGTCAGATGACGAGGACAACACCTGATCTAGCGCCTAACTAACACAACATAGTTTAAAGACATTTCTAAATTCCTGAATAAATTTTTTATATGATCTTTGTAATTTATACTACAAAAAACTGACTGCAGTTGCATGTTTAATTATTTGATGCTTTAATTTTCTGAAAGTTTTAAGCATAAGTCTGAATTATGGTTTTTGAAATAAACGATTCGAATATGTATTACGTGGTCTAGACAACTATTGAATTATCATTAGTAAAGTGTTTGTGTTATTTAAATGTCATTATTATTACTTGCCAATTAACGTAAGTTATTCCATTTACTAGATTAAGAATTCTTTATCATTGAGATTGATAATCATTTCATGCAAATTTGTGAGAAATTACGAATATTAGGATTCAACGAATGGTTGTTTTTTTAATTAAGCTTGTTGGCAATCACATTTTGAATACCAATTAGATATATTTGATAATAGACAGAAACTTTTAAAATGAGTACTTATAAATATTCATAAAAACTAAGTATGCATAGATATTTTTCCTATATAAATCTGCAGTTTTGAAGTTAAAGCCAGAAATTTTGTTTTGAATAGTTTTTGTATTTGTAAGTTATGGAAATATCTTTTAATTTAAAAAGAAACTAAATAAAATGAGATTAAAATTAATATTAAATAATTAAATTTTTCAACTTGTTCGCGAAATTAAAAACAAATTTTACTTTTTAGCTCATTTTTCTTAAAGTCTGTTTTCCTTTTTTTTTTTTTTTTTTTTAAAGATTATTTTATTAACCATGTTTCTTAATTTTAAAAAAATCCTTTAAATGAATAAAATAATCTTTTGTAAAAAAGGAAAACTGACTTTAAGAAAAATACGATGAAATGTAAAAAATAAATTTTAAATTCGAGAACAATTTAAAAAAATAATTGAATTATATAATATTAATTTTATACTTATTACAATAGGCGCCAAAATTTTGGCATGTTTTTTGTAAATTGGCACCAACTTCAAAAAGTTGTAATAAGTATAAAATTGATATTAAATAATTTAATATGTTCTACTAGTTCGTAAAATTAAAAGTTATTTTTTACTTTTTAGGGCATTGTTCTTAAATTATTTTCTTTTAGATTCTTTTAGTTTCCCTTTATTAGTTTTGAATTTAGCAGGCGACGAAGCCCCTGCAATTAAATAAATAAATAAATAAATAAATAAATGAATGAATGAATGAATGAATGAATGAATGAATGAATGAATAAACGGACCAACCTGTGTTTTTCATAAGTAACTCAATATAAAGTCTATAAAGTCATATAATATTCCACTCTATAAATGTTTTTGTTCTTCTTAAAAAATGGATTGTTTAGGCAATAATATATAATATTTCTTAATTCACTAAAAGTACTTTTTTGAAATTGAAGGAGCGGATATCATTTTGTATTTACTAAACAGCGGACGAAGTTCCGAAATATTGTTTCATGTTTCTAGAATTCATTTTTCTAAGTATATTTTTTTATGTAAGGCTGAGATTTTGTTAAGAATATGAGAGATGTCATATATAGAATTATTTTATAAAGTTTCTTTATAAAATAGAAATAGTGGTACAGAGTTGAATTTTCTAAAGAATGAATCACCAACATCATTTTGAGCGAATTTGAAAAAGCATTCACTAAAATTCGCATCACTAAAATAAAAGAGTGTGTTTCTCAAAACAAAAAATATACCTGCAAAGTTTTTTCTTATTAAATATTTTTAGTTTTTTGTTCATCTTTTATATGTTCTATAATATAATTACATACAAAATTAACACCACAAACGTCTCTATCGTTACTTCAGCAGAATATTATGGGACGTAAATAATAATTTAATGATAAATTAAATCAAGTATTCAAGAAAATAAATATTCTTATACGTGGTTGGAAATTTTAATTCATATTAATTGGTCACTTCGTCATTTACGGTTTGAAATTCTTTAATTTATTTTATCAAATTTATTGCTACTTTTATACATTTATTTGAATCTAGATTATAATTATAATTTTACTAGTCCATTCTATTAGATTTCTTTTATGATGGAATCTAATTGAATTAAGTTTCCATTGTTGATAAATTTACACCCACTTATTTTACAGTAAAGTACAAATATTTTCTAGACGTTTTTTTTAGAAGACGCACGAAAATATTATTATTAATTCAAATAATAATTTATCATTAGTGATCAATGAGCTGTACATAAACTGGACTTCGTTTAATTTGTCTGGGGATTACACAATTTGAAAAGCTCCAATAGTTACCTCAGAAACTATTTTAAGACGTTTATTGGTTAGTTTAAACATTTTTAAACATTGTCAGAATAAAATATTCGTAAAACAATATCATATTTACAGGGATATAACTACTATTTATAATAGTTTGTATAATTCTCTTCAATTTTAAATTTATGACGCCAAACTGGCAACATATAGTATCATTAAATATTCATATATGTATGAGGTTTATAATAGATTCAGATATCTGCAGTTAACCATTATCCAAAAGCCGGTCATGCGCCATCCAGTTTGTGTATAGGTCAGTATTTATGATATCTGTCCAATTATTTAACATTTGTGTTAACTAAAAGTATAGTTATTTATTTTAAACTTGGATATGTTTATTCAGATATTAAAGTTTCAATTAAATTATTATACATTACTGAACCTACTTCTTGTTAATCAAGCAATCTGTAAAATAATTTATTATACTTAGCACTATTGTTTATTCTACGAAAATAACAGCATTTAACGCGCTTAGCAACACCCTTTATAAAGAAAAAAAGGCTTATTAGGAAACCAGAAGAGATATTTCCTTCAGGGAGATTATTAAAACTTGTTCTGCACAAGTTTTGACATGGATATTGACCTTCATATAATTTGCCACCTAAATTTCAGCAAATGCTATATACAAGAAAATGTTTTAGTCTGGGAAAAGGGCTTCTGAAACCAATGCCATATTTAATGGCCTTTGAATCTGGAGAAAATAGGCAACTTTATATATTTTTAGTTATATACATATCTTATTTAAACTTTTCTCCATTTCTTTATTTGTAAAAATAGATTTATTTCAATGTGAAGTAATTTAAATTCTTGGCAACATCTTAACAATCTTAATATATTAATTTAAATCACACTATTAAAATAATTTTAATTTTTTTTTACCAATGCATTGTAAACATAAATTAATGCTTTTTGGCATTGCGAATTGTCTTGTTTTCATAGGGCTTAAAGTCACCAAAGTAGGATGCTATGCAACCATACAATCAAAATTTTTTGGTTTTAAAATCTACGAACGGGGGAGGGGGGGGGGGGCAGTACCCAGGTAGAGGTATTGGGGGGGGGATATTTTCACCTTTCCCTCAACTCTTCTGGTTGTCATTACATCTATATCATTAATATTCTTCTTATTTTAGTACTTACGTTTAAAAATCAACCTCTACTCAAAAAAAAAAATCTTAGCATTTTAAACATGAAGTCTTATGTCTTCGACAACCAATGGGATGGCTAATAAAGTGTGCATACACTGTTTAAACACAAAATTCGCCGTTTTTCCAAAAAACAATTGCGATTTCAAAAAAGTCTACGTTGGCTGATCTTCTATTTTGGTTGGAAAAAAAATGTCCGTTTGAAGGTTACGAACAGCATTTTACCCAGACTTTATGCATAAAACCCTTTAATTGGGTAATGCTCCAAATACATTGAAACATGTCTGCATGAAATAATACTTACTTATCTGTGTTACGTAATAATTTTATTTACAAAAATACTAAGCAAAAGTTAATTTTTTTCTTCCCCCAACTTAATTTGAAATTTAGGATTTTGAAATTTATAAACTTTTCGAAGCTAAAGACACTCGACCTGATTTAAAATCCTGCTTTGAAGTCCAATAATTGAGTGCGACGCTTCCTTTGGAGAAATCCTACAATAGTTATTGAAGCCTTTGAAGTCCTCCTCCGATTTGCGCTTAAGGGAAAAGTCTCAGATTTGATTCGGCGTAGAATTGCACTTAACGAAACTAAATTCCGTAGTGAAAAAAACTAACTGCTTGGAAAAGGCTGAAGAAATGGATTGTAACTAGACTTGTTTCGTTTTAACACCGTTTTCACTTTAAAACAAACAGAAACACTTAAACATATTTTTTATTAATTTTTGGTCTTATTACTCTGTCTTCGATAAAATATCATCATCGTATCAAAGATTTCATATTTTAAGGGACTAATTTTTCAGTTATTTTGATAAACAATTTGCAGAAAAATAAGCATATTATTTTAAGAAGAAATACCTAGTATGTAATAAAAATAATATGACATTTACAAAAGTATCTGTGTAGTATCTAAAAGTATCTATAAATAAATATTTTTAGGCTGTTTAAACAAATTCTTACTATTTCTGCACAGTTAAATATGCATTATCATATTTGACGATATTTTTTAGCCAATTTTTTACAAAACGGGCGCTGGTACACTGTAAAAAAGGTACTTAAAAATAAGTACATGAACGTACTCGTTTTTCCTTACTTACAATTGCATCCTAAATAAGCAATGACGTACTCAAATTTAAGTAACCGTACTTTCTCAAAAATGAATAGCATGATTTAATACTTCTAATCTCAGCTTCTGTTCAATCTATTTTAATAAAGCAACCTGACTAACTTAAAATAGCTGTTCAGAAGATGGTTTTTCACATTATGTGATGTCGATTGCTTAAATGGAAACTGAGTTATTGCAACTCAATTATCTTACTTCCCATTGTTTCAGTAAACCTTTTTAATATTCCTTCTATTTATAACTTCTTATAGTCGCCCTGGTAGTTTAACGGATAAGGATGTGGACTGCAGTACCTTAGGATATGGGTTCAATTCCCGGTAAGTCTTGGTTGTAATTGTGGATATTTATTGAAGGTATTTATATATTATTTGATTGTCGATATTACTTGCAAGGTATTTATGAAGGCAGTTTATGTAGTTTAGAATCTGCTCTTTTTATTCATTGTACTCGTTTCTGAGTACATTTTACTTATTTAAAATTGAAACTTATGCATTCGAAGCCATGATAAGCATCGAATGTACTAAAAAATAAGTACATTTTACTTATTTTTGAGTGCCTATTTTTAACAGCGTAAATAATTCGATTAATATTTCGTCAAACTGAGGAAAATTATTTTGTTATTTTTTTAACGAAATTTATTTCGCTAATAATTAAGACGATTTTAAATAATAAAATAATTCAAAAACGACTTGAACCGCGGACCTCTCATTCCAGCGTTCAACGCTCTACACACTCGGCCAAGAATGCTAGCTTGAATTCTGATAATATAAGTATAAGAACCAAACATGAACTGATGACACAGAAAAAGACCGAAAAGGTATCTGTGGTATCCGTAAAGTGAAGGAAATGACTTTCCTTCAAAATTTGAGGCTTCTTATTTCGTGAAGAGTCACGTGATTCGATGACGAAATTATTGTCAAATATAACGAAAGAAGCCTTGACGATGGCAGAATTTCCCAAAAAGTTAGAGTATTATTTCTGAGAATGTGACACATATTTTTACTTTCTCAGACACATTCCATATGTTTTACAACATTCTTCACATAAGGCTAACCGCATACTGGCAACTAACAGACAAGCACCTGCAAAACACGAATTGTATGTTAGCAAATTTTAATTGCACAAAATATCCTTTCACTCGCTACTCCGCTAACAGCTTTTGTAAATAATTGACAATTTGGCGATTCTGTATGTACTGTGGCAATCATCACCTTCACTTTGTCAATTTCGAAATCTTAGATCCTGCAGCCCTGAGTTATATGCAATTAAATAACCCTCCGCAATGGGTGTCATTTTTAGTTGCTCAGTTGATGAAAAGTTGCGAAGAAATTGTTGCTAGTGCTCGGTTAGCATAACAAGCATATACGAGAATTATCTTTATAACTTTGACACGCAATATAACCTAAATTCTAAAATAAATAAGATAGCTGTTATTTTGCTTGTTAATGTAACAGTGATACATAAAGTTTTATTTTTACGCGATTTTTTTTCCTAAACCATTAACGAACCATTCATTGCACCATTTCCAAAATATTAACGCTTCAATACCCCATCAACGAACGGAGATTTCTCCTGAAGATGGATGTATAAAAATTATCTTTACAACGTTAACACGCAGTATAACCTAAAGGAAATAAGGTAGGTAAGTCACGTTACTTGTAAATGTAACAGCAACGCCGCATATTCTTCTGAATAACTTCTTTGTTTAGTTTTTTAACTGCGTAAAAATAAAACATTGGTGTTACATGCACAAGCAACATCTTATTTCTATTAAGTTATATTACGTGTCAAAGTTATAAGATTAATAACGTTACTTTCAAACAACATTCTCGGGTCAACTTGCTGTATATCCACAAGAGCCACACCCGTCGCTTTACATAGGGAATTACACAGAAAGCAAGCGCGATGGATTGCACTCAATGTCAAAGACAAGTCTACTTCGCAGGAAGTTTTTTTAGAAGTTTGTACTAAAGGAAATTTATACTAAACTGGATTTAAAAACCCTTTTAGTTTTCTAATTAATGAAATATTGTAATACAACCGATGTAATTATTTATATTCACAACCGTATAAAGTCATCACTCAATGCTTTTGTCCACCCTAGACTGTTTATTAATATTGAATGTAGCTTTCCTGAGAAAGTTATTTTAGAAATAGAACTGAGGTATTTGCTTAAAAACATTCATTGGACAGTTAACTTTTACTTGAGTGTAGCAATGTAATATGTTTTAACAAAAATATTTTTAATTGAAATTTTTTTTATAAAAATTGCTTTAAATCCTCCATTTCAATAACAAAATATACTTTAAAAATATTTTTTTATGGCTGTAAAAACAATTTTTACATTTTTTTTATTCATAAGATTGCGAAAACATTTTATTTTTATGAAACAATAAAAATATAAATTATTTTTCCATATTTTTCACAAAATATCATTAATTAAAAATGTTGTTTTATTTAAGATTACATATTTGATTTTAAAAAATCATAATACATATATAAATATTTTTCACTGAAAGGTTTAATTGCGTAAAAATGCAAAATTATCTAACAAATAATTGTAATTACGAGTAGCGTCCTTCAAAAGATTTTTTTGGGGATAATTAAAAAGTTATTTTAATGAACGCGTCTGAAAACGAGGTCAAATAATATTTTTTTAAAGCATTTCTTTAAGAAATTATACTTAATTAATTGTAATTTTTCTAAGAATTCAAAGGAACTACGAAATAAAAAGATAATATATATCTTTAAATATGTTTCATAAAATAATGCTTTGAAAAAAGGAAAACAGACTTTAAGAAAAATGCGCTAAAAAGTAAAAAATACATTTTAATTTTGCAAATAAGTTGAAAAATTGAATTATTAAATATCAATTTTATACTTATTTCGACGTTTTGAAATAGGTGCCTGGATTTAAGCGTGTAAATTGGCACTCCCTTCAAAAGTAGTTGCAATAAGTATAAAATTTATATTAATAAATTCAATTTTTTCAACTTGTTTGTAAAATTATAAATTATTATTTACTTTTTAGCGCATTTTTCTTAAAGTCAATTTTTTAAAAAAGATTTTTTTTTAATTTTTCCTTGTTTATTTTTGAATTTAGCATAGGGCATCGCCCCCTACTATTGCACAATTTATTTTTCAGACATAAAATTCAATTGAAATGAGAAAATAATTTTTAATTTAAATGTTCCACATTTTTAGTTCTCTTGAGTAATAAAGTATTAAAAAATGGTTTAAAATTTTGTGTGTGGATTTCTAAAAAAAGTATTATATCGCGAAAACTACATTTTTTGATATTCAAAATTAGACATGCGTTGATGTGAATTATACAATAAACGCTATTAATAATTAAAAAAGTAATGTTTCTAAATGATTTTCTCAAAACTAAATTTTTTAAATGAGATAATTTCCAAAGTTATTCGTATTAAAGGTGAAATAAAAAATAAGTTGTAAAATATTTTTCGATTACAACCCATTCTTCTTTAAGTCATCGCATGAAAAAGTTATTCTTAATGCTCTAAAAAAAGTTTTATCACGAGGTCTGGTTATTATTTAATTAACATAACATAAAAAAATAAATATAAACAAAACATATCCAGATATTATGCAGTAAATATTTTTTTTAATATAAGGCAAGACTCATTAAATTTATGAATCTCAAATGAACATAAATCACAAAGAAATTATCCTTATTTTGAAATATGCTTTAAGAATTTATGCATATAATTTTTTTTTCACTATAGCAATAAGAAACCTTATTGAACTAATATGTTATTTATAAATATAAAATACTAATCAGTATTAAGTTGTATTGTTATTCTTTAAAATATGACAAATTTGTTTTCTCTTTATGAAAAGTAGAAATATAAAAATGTTATTTTCTGAATAAAATTTCAATGTCGAGTTTGCGTTGTTTCCAGATGTTTTAAAATCCCCCGAGTCCAGAAATGTCTTCTGAATTTAAAATAAAAATGTCTCGGCGTGTGTATAAGTACTTTAAGACAATACACGTGTTAACTTAATTTGGCGTAAAAGAAACCTGATGTCGATGTCATATAATAGCAAAGCTTCGAAATCAAACATTTAAAAAGGCGAAAGCCCATTTACGATTTCATTTATAAGAAATTACTTTCAAAAATCTATTAAACTCTATTCAAATTTTCCATGTGAAAGTATTTGAGGTGATTTTTTGATAGATATTATTAAATTTTATTTATCAATTAATTTCTTTAGAATTTCAAACGTAAGAAAATTGATTTTTTATGAGGTTATTTTTTTAGCAGTAACAATTTTTCCCATCTCCTCTATATATAAGTACCAAAATAAAACGAAATAAGAAACAGTTTAATATCACGTACAGTTTAAGTAAAAGGTTTTTTTGTAAACCCACTGATATCTAACGGTGTAACTTCTGGATTGGGAAATGCAATCTCGATTGTCAACTTGAAGCCAATTGATGGTTAAAAAACTGTATCCCACTTCCATCTCTACCTCTATATTTCATATGTTTATATTAAAATATACCGAATTATAGTGCTTTTAGAAGTTTTTTTCTTTTTAATTTCCCTTTGAAACCCATTTTGAATGCCAATTTTTGGAAATCCATTTTAACCAATAATTTTTAAATAATTTGTTATTTATAAGCTGTTATTATTTTTTTTTCACGTTTTGTTTTAAACCTAGTACAAATAAAACTTCGTGTATTGCTATAAACAAAAGCATAAAGTTTTATTTATGAATAGCTATTATTTTATTCGTGTTTTGTTTTAAATTGAGTACAACTAAAACTAACCTGTGTTTCAATTAAATGTATAAGCAACACAAATTGGCTATCTTATTTCTCTTGGGTTTTATTGAGTGTCAAAGTTGTAAAATTAATTCTCATACACCCTGAATTCTCGCATTCCCTTGAACGCTTTGTGTACTTTATTCAAACATTGCAAATACTAATGTTGTTCCTGGAAATAAATAAACTGTTTATTCAATCGGCAACAAACTTAAGAGATATGCAGAACACACTGTTTTCAGTAATACAATGTTATTCTAAAACAGTGTAAAAATATTCCTATATCTATACCTTGTATTAAACAGATCTGAACCCGATATTTATCATCTTGAAGCAAAGAGCTTTGCCTTTAGCATTGGAATAAAATAAACTACATTGAACACACATCCTAAATATATCATATCAGTGGAATGTATTTTAGCCCAAGGATATCAGTTGATGTATTTTGACAGTAGGTTAGTTTCGTTTGGTTTGTTATTTTAAAATTACCAGTTTTCTTTTAATTATATATCAAGTTTAAGTATTTTGATTGGGTATAAAATGGTTTAAGTGTCTTAAGTTTATCTTGTCGCTTAAAGAACTATTCCGAAGACAGCCAAGATCATAAGAGTAGACAGCGAGTTCGATTCTCGAAGTTCAATTCTGTGTTTTCGATCCATCCTGAAGTTTTCCCGGGACTTCCTTTCGAGATAGATTCCTAATATTTTTTCAATAGCTCTTTGCATCTTAAAAAATTAGAACAAACTAATAAATACTTATACTCTTCTCATTTTTGGGGTAGCTAGTGATGGAATAATTCAAGTTCTGTAAGTAAGAAATAAGTTATTTAAAATAAAATGAACTCTTTGCACTTTAAAAACAAGTTTGTTATTTACGTTATTTTTATAAAACAGTTGCATCCCGTTCGGGTTATTTTTAAAGAGGTATTCTTAAGCGTGTTCAATTTACGTTTACGTTGGATAATTATAAACATAAGAAAGTTATATGTGAAGCTCAATATTATTCTCAGTGCATATATTGCTGCTAATGATATTTTTCAAATGTTTAAAAATAACAGGTGTTGTGATGAATATCAATTTGAAGAAAGTTTTAGAAGATAAACGTATTGGTGCTTCAAGATGGCTAAATATTTTTTTTCATGAAAGTTTACGTGGGAATAACTTTTAAACACAAAAATATATTATTATTTTTTATTTTGAAGAACAGATAAAAAAATTATCACGTGGTTATTTTGGTAACCCTTTGCTCTCCGCTATCGCCTTTCGGGCGCCAACAGAACGACCAGTTCTTTGCCTCCCTGTTCTTTAAAATAAACGAGAACATGATATTTCGTTTAAAAAAAACATGACCTTTTTTCAAATTGTTGTCTTGCAGATCCAAAATAAATAATGCTTTTGTTTTCCTCTATGAGCAAAAAAAAAATTATGGGGAAAGAAGATAAAGAGGAATAACTGTTCCGTAAAAAGAACGCAAAACGCGAAATGTTCTTGGAGTGTTCTTGGAAAGGGTAAAAGACGATACTCGAATGTAAAGACATTATAAAATATGCTGATACCCAATATATGTCATACTTTTCAATGGAGTTAGATACAGAACAAGCCAATAAAAAAACAACTTTTTTATGTTCAGGAACATGTAGTTCTCGTTCAATTCGAAGAACATGGAACAAAAGAACGGGTCGTTATTTTGGTGACTGAGAATCACCACTCGAGTCCGAAGGATCAGTCTAAAAGCAGGTATATATAATTCATTGGGAATATTTTGAAAAACTACGCATGTCTTTTAGGGGCGGGGCTTTCAAGGTCCAATCATTGTTATTCCCGTGGTTCTTCAGTGACGTCAAGTTTTGTGTAAATAAATTCCATGTTGTGTATCTTTCCGACGTTGTGTCAAAATTACTCGCTTCGTTACCGAACTTTCGTGTAAAAATCAATGTTTCAGTTCGCTTTTGTGTGTGTGTGTTAAAGTGCTGCAACGCCTCCCATGATTCCGATCACGTAATGTCGGGAATAGTTGTTTCTGATTTTGTGTTAGCTTAGTCAGGAAAAAGACGAGTTCGAATCGTTGGCTAGGACTGCGAATGCGTATGCATCGATGCGTGGTTTTTCTCGCAAGAAAACCAACATCTTAATAATCGAGAATATAATAATAATCGTATGAAGAAGAAATTAAAAACATTAATAATAAAAACCCTAATAATAGCTATAATAGCAACAAGAAACAATAATTTTTTGAATAATAATAACAAAAATACTGATAATGATAACGGCAATGATAATTGTGTTAATGGTAATAAACAATGATAATTAAAAAATTATAATAATAACAAGAATGTTAATAAACAATGATAATTAAAAAATTATAATAATAACAAGAATGTTAATAAACAATGATAATTAAAAAAATATAATAATAACAAGAATGTTAATAAACAATGATAATTAAAAAATTATAATAACAAGAATGTTAATAAAAAATGATAATTATAATAATAACAAGAATGTTAATAAATAACAATGATAATAATAATAATAATAATAACAATAACTAAATAATATTAACAATAATAATGACAACAAGAATAACAAGACAAGAGCAGTAAATCTCACAATTATAAAAAAAAATCTTTAAATAAAAAAACATATACGTCGATTTTAATAACTTTAAGGAAGATTTATGCTAAATTTGTAAAAAATCGAATAACGCTTGTGGTCGTAACTGCTTAATAAACATATGTCGAAAGATCGAGTTAAAACAGAAACCCTGCTGTCGCAATAACTAAGTAATATTAGTAGTAATAGTGACAACAAGAATAATAACACTAATTAAGTAGTATTAGTAGTAATAATGACAATAATAATAATAATAATGGGTGTGATAGATGATGATTCTGCAGATCATGGGTGATTATGCTACTGACCTATTTAATAATTATTTATGGGTGTAATGATTATGAAAATATCATAATATTGATTTAAATGATGAATAACTATGCTTCGAACCATGATAGCAATAATGATGTGATGCTGCTAATGCTGATTTTTTTGCTGATTATAATAATGAAGGAAACATTTAATGAAACATATTGATTCATCTTGAAACTTTAGATAAACTTTTGTATTTTTTAAAGCAGGAGCTGTCTGTGCTCCTGCTTTAACTTTTATCTATATGTTAGCATGTACATGAGAGATTTCTAAGGTATCCTTGTGTAAGCACCTGCAGCTTAGTTATTTCGAATGATTAATATATAAAATTAATCGTTATGATTCAGAGATTGTTATAGAAGATATGCTTTTGACGTCAGTTAGTATGGCATTACGTTTAACGTAAACATATCTGTAAATTTTTCACATAAAAAAGGATAAGGCGTAGTTTAAATGTATTAGATTGCACTTCAAAATAAAAATTTTAATAACTTTTTAAATTAAATATGAACATGTATTTTATTTAAATTGGATGTCTTAAATACGAGTAAAATTTCTTTTTCTTAAAATAAATTATCAAATATGAACAAACCAAATACGGGAAATTATTACGGAGAAAATTATATTACACATTATTTTAGTTTGAATATCATATATATTATTTCTACATTTTTAGTACATGACTCAAAATATAGAAAATTTCATAGATTAGTGATAAATCGTACTTTTGTCTCGTAAATATCAACGAGTTTTTTAAAATACGAAATTAAAATAATTCAATTTTACGTTTTTTTTTTAAATAAGCCGTTGGTAATGCTGCCGTCTATGAACAGACCGTTGAACTTTTTGATTTTTGGTCATAAAAGATTAGCTAATATCTTTCACTTGTGCGTGGTGTAAGCGCGTGTGTGTGTGTGTGTGTGAGGGGGAAGGAGGGGGTCATGTGACAATTATCGCACGGGCATGCTGGTCATATGTATTATTTCAATAGTAAAGATCCCTTTTGCGGGTCTCACACACAACGGATCTTAACATGTGAGGTATAAAAAAGGGGAATTTCCCAGAGTAATGACGAATCGTACTTTTGTCTCATGATTATTAATGAGATTTTTTTAAAAATGCTTTTAAACATAATTAATTTCCAAGCAGTTTTCAAACGAGCCGTTGGTATGGCTGCCATCTATGAGTAGTTACAACGAATGTGTGCGTATGAGGAAGGGGGAATTATTCATGCGATCATTATCAAATGAGCATGCTATTAGGTCAGGAATACCTTTCAAAAAAGCAATAAAACAGCAAAATTTGCCTTCAAGAATCATCTTTAACAGATATATCTAGCATGAACAAATGAAACATTAATATTCAATCAAATATTAGAATAATTTATAATTACATATTTTAGATTTTTTTATATCATGCTTTTATTAATTTTTTTATAAATGTAAAAATATTTATAATTAATTATTTTTTTAAGTTATAATTTACAAATTGTCAAAAGCAATTTTTTTTTCATATAAAAGCAAAAATTTAAACTTATTTAAACTTTACAATTTTAGTAACGCTTAATTCATAATTATATTCTTATAACTGAAATTATGCATTGCGAGAAATACCGTCAGATAATATTTACTAATCATTTTAAAATAGTAAGAAAATTAATAATGAAAACAAAAATTCTTGGTGTCCTCACTTTTTTGTTATTACAAATATATATATCATTTAAAAAAATTTTAAAGAGACTAAACATGTCAAAACAATTGAACCTTACGCAACCCTAACTACATAATTATATAGAAATTGAGTTGTTTAAGGACTTCTTACTGATTTTCTCCAGACAAATAAAAATGAGACAGACAAATAACTTACGTAACACAAAACTTCTTAAAAGACAGAACATTCCTAAAATAGCCAATCACCTGATCATATTCTAAACCAAACTTCGAAACAAAAGAATTTTATCGAGTGTATTTTCCATTTAAATAATTAAAAACGGGGTTTAATTAATGATGGAAGCTTCTGAGAACATCTCAACACTGTTGTAATTGCAAAATCGCTTAATCTTCAATCGGTCTCAATTACTCCTCAAAATCATTTAATTACCGCTAATTGTCGTTTTATCCCCAAAATGACGCTAAAATAAAGTGGGTTGATCACTTCAATTAAACTAATTATACTAATTGAGGGTGAATGATTTAATTGTGCAATCGGTCGGCCTTTTTCCGATTTCAAATGATTAGGGTAATAATTAATTTTAAATATAAATGATGTAGTTAGTGTAGAATTTGATTTTCTTTTTCATTCATTTTAGTGAGAAAATATTTTAGTCAATAGTTAAAATTAACTAATTAAATAAAATCGAATAATAAATATTTCTGAAATTTAGTGTGTATAGATCAATGTGAAAATGGTTCCTTTGATAACGTATGAACTATTAAAAATAGGTATTCAAAAATAAGTAAAATGTACTAATTTTTGAGTACATTAGATGCATATCTTGGCTTCGAATACATAAGTTTCAATTTTGAAAAAGACATGTACTCATAAATGAGTACAATGATTAAAAATGAATAAATAAATTATTTTTTCTGACCGTTGTACCGCGCGGGTATGAATAAGTCTAATTTCGGCCAAAAGAGCAGCATCCATAGCAAACGCGCGTGAATAGTATTCATGGACTGAATCACGGTCAAATGGGGACGGTGTACACACAATCTTTTTGACAAATGAATTTGAACAGAAATTAAATGATTCCCATGAAAACTTTGCATTTTATACTGTGGTGTATATAAAATGTTTTTTCTTCCTATAACGTTAAATTAACTTTTATGTATAAAATATAATTATCAGTGTTGCTTGTGTCAAGAATTGAAGGGTTTGCTGTAAAAAGGAGGTAGCTCCAATTTTTCAAGTTTGCAGAAAGCCGTAAAAAACTTTGAAAATTAAAAATTTCAAGTTGTGTGCAGATATTCTTTCTGATCAATCTTTTTAATTGTTCCTACATATTATGACAGTATTTTCACTCAAAACAAATATCTTCCTGATGACGTGGCACACATATTGGATTGTTGGAGCTACCTCTTTCTTGAAATCAAATAGATGTTCTGTCTACCTTTATGAAAAATATTTCCTAAAAAAAAATACAATTTACTATAATATTATTTTATTTAAATAAAACTTCAATTGAAATATAACATATAACTTTTCTATAAAAACAGAAAATTACATTTTTAATCATCACATTCCCCCTTCTGTAACGTCCGGCTCATCTGCTACGTTGTCTGGTTGTATAACATACAAAACGTAAAAGAACCAAAAACTCTACTGTTTATAAGTGCTGTATAACTAACCTTCCTATAAACAAAACTCGCCAGTTGTTTGGGGGGAAATGGCGGTAGCTCCAGGAGCTACCTCTATATTGCAACAAACTAATGAGGCAAGCAGCTCCATCTATTGAGTAACGCGAGAACTAACGATTGGAGCTACATCTTTCTGGCACCAAACGAACAAGTTTTTTTTACCACACGATAGTACATGTAACTCCAAATTCCCCTAGGTTGGAGTTGCATTCTTTTTAGAGCAAATCCTTCAATTATTCCTCACAACCTCTCTGATCATGAGTATAAAACTTTAAAATTCGATGTCAGTTTTCAGGTAAAAGTAGTGCGTGACATGACTTTAGACAGACAATTGTGTGACATGGAAAGACAGATAGGGTTGAAAAAAATAATGTAAAAAGTGATAAATAAAAGTTTTAAAAGATATGATTTGATTCTGGGGAAAACAGCTCATCACTCACTCTGTTGAATATTGACATTATTCTGTGGAGTGAAATACTTAGTTCAGTCAACAATTTCCGTTTCTCGGAAATATTCAACAAAACGTTTCTTCTGCTGAACAAATATGAATTTTTTTTGGAGTCCTGTACGTACGAAAAATGTAGTAGGATTTTTTTTAACCGCGAAGCGAAATTGCACATTGTTGTTCAGATGTGAGGTTTTCTTGCTTGTTTATCAGCAAACCAACACTTTTATGCGCAAGTGTGAAAACTATTATTATTTATCTTCTAAGTACAACTTTTTTATATGTCCGGATTAAAAAATGGGACGTGACAGCAATGTAAAGATACATATATCTTAAATAAATATTTCATATCTTTCTACATTTATTTAATTGAATCTCAGTTATGAACTTGTAATTATATTGTAATTCATATATGGATATTGGTAAAAATATAGTTTTAATTTATCTTTAAAAGTATTCTATTATATGGTATAATGTAAAAATATTACTTAGATAGTTTTCTAATAATGAGAAAGATGTAATCTTAAGATTATCAAATATTCAATACTACTGTATTAATAAAAGTTAAAATATATATTCTGAAAATGTTTAGTTGAAACCAGAATATATATTAAAATGTTTTGGGCTTATTTGCTGTTAAATTTTTAATTGATCTATAAAACAACTAAAATGATAAAAAACACTTTAAAAAAAATTATTTCAAACTAATTGCATTCTTTTAAATTTCAAATAATGTCCTACAACTACTTTTTTAATTAGAAAGTACAATGATTTATGTAATTTATTCATGTAATAAATTGTATTTATGATAAAGTTTAAATACATTATAAGTATAATAAAGTATAATACATTTAAAAAAAAACATAAAAAATCATATAAATTAATAGAAACATTTTCGTTTCACTTAAATAGCTACTGACATAATAAAAATTACAATATTTTTCTAAATTAAAATGAAATATTTTTTCTAATATTTATTAGAAAAACCAATTATGAACATTGTTTCCAATTCTAGAAAAAATGAGTTGTCAATATGAATTAAACACTTCAATAAATGAGATACATTTACAGTTAATTGTTATGACAATTACTACTACTAGAAACTACTAGAAAACCCTATTTACTACTAGAAAACCATTTTTTAGCATCTGAATTAAGATAAAAAGTTTATATTTCTTTAACCATTCCATTTTCTACATACGTCGAACTTAATGACATTCACGGCTGTTTACTTAAGATTTCCTTGCCATATTGAATCTCACTGTATAATAATGAGTGCTCGAATAATGTGGAAGACTATACGAGTTAATAAAAACGCGTTCTTTTTAATGCATATGCATTAGAGTTCAATAGACTATTATGTTCTTTTCTTTTAGAGAATTAAGTTAAATATTACATAAAATCGTTTCACAAAAAAATTGGAACGCACATAATTAAGTATTCCTAAAAATAAGTTAATTTTACCGTAGACAAACGTTAATTCGTGAAAGCGTTAACGAAAAACTTTACATTTTTCTGTTTTTATCCATGAATACCACGTTCACGATTTCTGTTTAATTCTCTTAATTTTTTTTTCATATTGTTTTTAACAATGTCGGATCTTTTGAAGATAATCGTTAATGAGTTCAAATGAATTGTTTTTAAAATCAACGTAATATGTAAAGTAGGGCAGAAAGGGGTGAGTTTTCACGATTTTTTAATATTATTTGAAATTTTTTAGATATTGCACTATTTTTCTGGTTTTTAATATTAATTTTTATGGTTTTTAATACTAATTTTTATGATTTTAATACTAATTTTTATGGTTTTTAATACTAATTAGTTTAACTTTGAGCTACAGTGTGGTGCCTTTAATGATTATAATTATTACATATAACTATGTTTTTGTGCGGTGATATCATCTGTGCAAACATGTCCGGCGTCGGGTGCAAGATTACATAATTGTGTAATGAAAGATTACACATTTACACACCACTAAAAAACTGTGAAATAA
Organism: Troglohyphantes excavatus; assembly: GCA_963932185.1. Classification (NCBI taxonomy): domain Eukaryota; kingdom Metazoa; phylum Arthropoda; class Arachnida; order Araneae; family Linyphiidae; genus Troglohyphantes; species Troglohyphantes excavatus. The sequence goes on along the minus strand of OZ010666.1, from coordinate 2,746,381 downwards.
AAGGCTTATTGTTAAAGGGGAAGAAAAAAGAAGAGAAAGAAAAATAGAGAGAGATGTAATTCAAATAAAATTTAAAATGTCTTTGTTCAGATCTATTAGAACTACCCAATTACTTGTTCTTGGAAAATAGTCTGATCTTCTTTAGAAGTAATATCTTTACATCCTTACAGAAGTAAAATTAAGAAATCGGAATCATTAGTAAGGGTCAACGGAAAAGAGAGTACGTTAAAATTAGACACATTTTCAGAGTGAAACAAAGAAGTTTCTCTCTAAATGCGTTTATTGTGTAAGAAATATCGCACGCACTAACTATTCGCACTTCACGGCACTTTTATTTGTCTCATTTAGTGCGATTATGCGTTTTGAGCTCCAAAAAGACTTTTCTCTGAATTTTTCACTTTTAATACTTAGACTCTTCAGAGTAATATGCACTTTTACTTTGTGGAAGAATTGGGGCTTTCAATTCAAAAGATTTCCTTTTATTTTTAAATGCGATTTTTAAAAAAAATTATGAATCTATATATTTTGAGAACAAATGAGAGCTGTTCATGAGCTCATCTAATACTGTACTGCTACTAATAATGTACTTTGATTTTACTTGAAAGTCAACCTAAATAAGCCATAATAAAGTACACTACATTTGTTAAACAACAACGGTAGTATAAACATTGGGAAACAACAATGATAAATAAAATAATCTTTTTTTAACAAAAAGAAAATGACTTTAAGAAAAATGCGATAAAATGTAAAATATAATTTCTAATTTTACGAACGAGTTAAAAAAAATTTAATTATTTAAATCAATTTTATACTTATTAAAACATTTCTAAATCGGCGCTAAAATTTAGGTAAGATTTTTGTAAATTGACACCCACTTTAAAAAGTTGTAATAAGTATAAAACTTATATTAAATAATTAAATTTTTTTAACTCATTCGTAAAATGAAAAATTATTTTTTACTGTTTAGCGCATATTTCTTACAGCCGTTTTTTCTTTTTTTAATATTATTTTATTTCCCCCTTTTTAGTATTTAATTTAGCAGGGGACTTCGTCGCCTGCTATTATACACCAAGAAATTCAAATAAGAACTTGTGCTCACGTTTTGTTTAAACAAGGTATATTGTGAAACAATACCTGTCCATGACAACATAAATAAAATGCCATTGTATGTACCACTTCTATCAAATAATAAAAACATTTGGAAATTGGAGAAACTGTTAAAAAAATCCGGTTAATCGATATTTTCGTATATATAACAGATGGATAATCGACTATTTATTACAGTTTTTTCCAAAGTAGATTTTTCTCTATCCAACAAAAAAAAATTCCATATCGGACAATATTTTTTTTCAAACGGTCCGGTTAATTTAGAATTCCGGATAGTTAAATGCCGGATATATATTTTTCTAATGGTGCCATAGGAAGACATCCTCTTTTCCAACAAAAAAGAATTGTCCAAATATCTGAATTAGTACAGAAGTCTTGGCGCAAATATACATTAAAAAAGGGCGAAAAAAAAACATACATATCAAATTGATAACCTCTCTCCTTTTGGCGCGCTTTGGCAATTTTGGTTGGCGCGCTTTTCAGTCGGTTAAAAAATAATAAATATTTATAGGAAACTGCAGTGCCAATCAAAATATAATAGCCGAAACAAAATAAGATATAAAACAATTATAACATCCATAATGTCATTATCATAAAAATAATAATAATAAAACAATGCCGGCAACAAATTATTTAAATTTTCTAACAGCAAAGATTTCACACCTTTGACAATAAAAAACAATAACAAATATCTTAACAAACTCAAATAAAAACAAATATGACATCAAAGAACTGTGATAACAATATTTTTGATTTTTTTTTATCTATTCAGATTATTTATAATCTGTGTTTAACTCTCCTATTATTAGTGATCGTTTCTCTTGTTTGCTTGCAGTAGAATTCATTTTACTAGCGGTTTCCATGATTATTCAAATTCACAAGATTGTAAATATAATTCGAGTATTTTTTTTATATAAGAGGGATGACATTTCCAGTAAAAACTAGTAAAATATGTTTTGGTATTTTTAAAAAGATTTTTCAAGGTTTCTTCGTATAAGAGGTGTTTGGGCAATAATTTCATTTAGGTTTATGAATTTTCTATTCGAAAATACAGGCAGAGTGGAATTTCAAAACAACCAAAATTGTTTAAAACTTTGGATATTTTTAATTTTTATCAATAATATAATTTACACCTTTTTCTACTATAAATCATATATGTTTTCATTAATATATGGTCCACTGTTTACGCATTGTATTCAATAAATTAATATAGTGTTTATGTTGTTAAAAATTTAATTTTTTTTTTTGTGATGAAAATTTATATATTATCTAATTTTATATTATGAGTTCATCTATTATTTATATATAATATTATCTTAATTTTTTTTCATTGGATCTTCTTGTGTGCTTTAAAATAACATTGCTTAAACATATTTAAACATTTTTTTGGTAGAATACTAAAGATATTACAAAATTTTAAAGAACATTATGTTCCAACTTTCTTAAAAATATTTCCAAGTTTATAAGAAAATTAGATTTTATTATAATACTTATAAAGTATCTGAAATTCAAAGCAATATAATATATTTTAAAAAAATAAACATCTGGAACATTTCGAAATATGTATATAATATCCGCATACTCAATATTTATATTAAAAAACATTAATAATTATAATCAAAGTTAAAAAAACTTTTTCACAAATTTTGCTTATCGTCAAAATAACTATAAGCAGTTATGTTGAAAAAATTCCAATTTTTTTTTTCAAACATAACAAAATAATTGGATTTACAATTTATAAACGCTACCTTTCATCAGTAAAGATAAGGATCAGGACATGCTTTAGCTAAGTGTCACCTTTATTTAAGTTTTACTACCTTTTTAAGCGCCACAGAATAAATTATTCTAAATAAATCTTTATTTAGTATAAAAATCCCTCTAATCTGCCAAACCTTAATTTATTTAAAAGCAAGCCAATTGGCGTTGCTTTAAAATTACCATCAAGAAATTTACTACAATTTGAGTTTAACAGATGTTTGTTGAATACAAACATATAAAGGATTAAACCAATCCGACAAACAAAAACATAACTCACTAAATTTAGGCACTGTTATGTAAATAGGTGACAATAAACTGGTTTGTGATTACGTCTTGCGTTTGATAATATCCGTTAAACAAATGCCTGTTTGGCTTTTAAATCCTCATCTATGTAACAATATCTATAGATTTTAGCTCTAACCATAAACGATACAAAGACACGAACGCAAATCAGTTTATTCAGCTTTAAATAAGTGCATTTCGTGTGCATATCCCATTCTGTTATTCAAAAGAGTTTATCAAGCGAATTGAAAGCTAACCACTGCGACATTTTGTCTTTGCTTCGTTGTCGGAATGTTGCTTTGAAAATAGATTTGAATTGTAACTCTGACAAAAGACTGGATGGAGAATTGTCTGCGATGAATCGAAATAATTGAAGCATGCGATGAACTGTGAGCGTATGCCACAAAGTCAAAAGTCTCATGCGATTTGCGAAGACAAATATGTTGTTACAAATAGTATAGAGAATAAATTATCTACTTAGGAATAAATTTAAAATTTTCAAACAACTTTTTTTTTGTTTCTATACTAATTATAACTTTTTTAAATGTTGTTCCGCTAATTTTACCCGTTAATTTAAATGTTAGTTAATTAAATATTAATTAAATGCATCTAATATTATCTTCGTTTGAAGGATCTGTACTATTACATTAAGGATACGCACAAATTGTTGTGTGATAGTCGTTGTTTGGTTGCACCACATTTATCCGTATTACACAATCCATTTATCCGTATTACACAATCCATTTATCCGTATTACATAATCCATTTATCCGTATTACATAATACATTTATCCGTATTACATAATATATTTATCCTTATTACATAATACATTTATCCGTATTACACAATACATTTATCCGTATTACATAATACATTTATCCGTATTACATAATACATTTAACCGTATTACATAATACATTTATCCGTATTACATAATACATTTATCCGTATTACATAATACATTTTTCCGTATTACATAATAAAACATTTATATTTTAATTACCCTAAATGTACCATTTATAACACTCCCCACTTATAACACGTGGCAGAACATCCCATTTCAGTACACTGTTAGAAATTTCAGTTCAACGATCTACCACATATTGGTGCAAAACAGAGGTCTGCAGCAAACTACACGATATTATGGTGGAGTCTAAGTTGAGCCAAAAATCCTTTATCGGAGAAAACGTAGGTTTCATTGGTAATTGGTTCAAACTCTTTAACTGCAACCGAAATGTTCGCCGTCGCAATATCAACAAATCGAGGTGTCCCTTCCAAGAAAAAGAACGACGAACAAGGGCATCCGTGGCCCAGTGGATAAAAGCGCTTATCTATGAATCAGAGGATTCCTGGTTCGAGCCCGATCGGTGGACTGGGCAAAGTAAAGTAAAAAAAGTAGTGATCTTGTAATCGGAGAGTTCCCAGCTTCGATACAAAAATACTACTACTAAAATACTAAGAAAACTCGAATTTTTATTCTACGTTTCTCCATAAAATGGTGAAGCGAAAATATGAGTTTTGGTACAATGTTTCACCACTAAATGGTATCCGTGATAGCACCTTAAAATGTTGAAACTAAGCACCAAATGTTTGTTGCAGCTAAATGGGTACCAAATTTTGGTGCAAGGTCGTAATAATTTTTAACAGTGTAGAAACAAAAAAAGTAATTAAAGTATATTAAAAAGAAAGTTTTATTATGTGAAGTTAAACATTCAAACAATGACCATCGCTCAACAATTTTTGAGCACCCCGTATATCCAACAATGCAAACATTTTATTCTAACCCTGGTCCAAAGTTAGTAAACAAATCAAATCAAATGCCTTTTCAGTAGTTTGCAAGCTAAGCTAATACTGAAATTCGAAATTGAGTTCTTTAAAATAAAAAGTAGGGTGTTTATTTGGTCAGAACAAATTCGGTTGAAGCTCGTAAATACGGGCCACTCTCTTCTCCTATACTAAAAGTCAGGAAAGTTTAAACTGTAATATAAAAGCACAGATTGTCAATTTGAGACGTAGAAAAAAAAGTAATAGACACAATTCGACTCTTCAACTCTTTGATTGTACCTTTTATGTAGAGAAAGGTGAGAGAAAATGAGCCCTGGGGTAAAATGGGTCTTTTAAATTAAATATTGAATTACACAATATTAAACTTATATTTTGATCTCGTTAATGAAGTAAATTTTAGCAAACAATTACCTTTCTGGATGCTTTAATTCAAGAGGAAATGTCGACTTGTTTGAATATACAATTTTTTTTTTAAAGTTTGATGCATGGAAACGTCTGTATATAAACCCAATTATTTATCGAATATTCCTGATATTTGTATAGAATAGAATTCTTTTAATACATTCCAATAAAAAATTAGAAAAATTCTTTCTTAATTTATTTAGTTTTTTTCAATGTTCCGAAAAGTGGGAGAAATGAGGTTTCGATCTATTAATGTTAAAGACTAGGAAGTTTGTAAAAATTTTAACTATCTTCGACAAAAGTGCAATTATTCTACAAAAATATAAATTTCAAAACTTATAAATGACAATGATTAATCGCAATATGTTTACATGGTAATACAATGAAGTTACATACCTATATTGTAACTGTCAACAAAAGAATATATATTGATATTAAAAATATTGTATACATATTTTCTGTGTTTAAAAATTTAAATATAGTTCACTAAAATTCGGTTGCGTCAAAGAAAACTTAAACTGATTAAAATAGCAGTTCATAAGGAACGAAATGATACAAGAAGTCTAATATTATAACAAGTGCATAGAGATTTAACCCTTTGCACTCCAAGAACACTTTGCGATTTGTGTTCTTTCTATGGAACAGTTATTACTCTTTACGTTCTTTTCCACAGATTTTTTTTTATACTCATAACGGGAAAAATCCTAATCTGTTTTGTATTTGCAAGAGAACAAGTTGAAAAAAAGATTGATGTTCTAAACCACAAGATCATGCTGTTCTCTTTTATTTTAAAGAACATCGAAACAAAAGAACGGGTCGTTATGTTGGCGCCTGAGAGGCGACATCGGAGTGCAAAAGGTTAAAGCTTACCAAAAGCCCAAGAAGAAACACTAGTTCATGAGTTGTTAGTGAATGACACTCATATTTAAAAAAATTAGAACACTTTGTTTTCTCAAATCTGACCTAAATATACCACAAAACGATTAAACCAAGATTAAACCACATGTAAATATATATTTCAAAAAATATTATATAAAATATGGTCTGATATTTTATATTAAGGCAACTATTCATCAAAAACAGGAAGTTAGATTTTTAATTTACTAAGAAAAAAAAAACATTTCATATAAAGGAAATAATTCCGAAATATAAAAATATCGTTTTCATGAAGATAGGGAGAAAAAGAACCCAAATCCTCCATGGATATAATCACGAGACAAATCGTTTTACTTTTTGTTCGATTTGGTCTTTTTCGACAAAGAGACACATAGGTTATAAATTGCCACTCAGAGCAACAAATTCTTCTTTTTATTATTCTTAGGTACAGAGATAATGAATCAGACGATATTTTAACACCAATACAGGGATAAAAAAATGTTTTATACTCAAGAAAATGAAAAGAGTGAGTTACTTTGTTGTAGCTTTTAAGGCAAAATTCACAAACGGAAAGAATTTTTATAAAGGATACTCTTAAGTAATATTTATACGAGGCATATCATCTTTAATGGAAACTTGTTAATTAAATTAACAGCTCACTGTTAAAAGAGATCCATTATGAGATTAATAAGTGTTATTATACACACAAACACTGAAATAAAATTAATGATGTTACATCTATCTTTCATTGAAAATATATTTTTACATATTAAATGTCATATATTTTTTAAATAATTATTTAAAATAAATCCTGCCCTTCAAAATTAAAAATAAATGTCAAACATGATTTTAAAAACTTTTTTTTACCCTAAATAAAAATCGAAGTACATGGAAAGATATCTCTGTGATTCTGTTTTGAGAACAACGACCTTTCACATCAACCACGCAAGACTGTGAACGTCTACATAGTACCGATTAAACAGCGACATTTAATTAAAAATTTTAATTTTTAATTAAAAAATTTAATTTTTAATTAAAAAATTTAATTTTTAATTAAAAAATTTAATTTTTAATTAAAAAATTTAATTTTTAATTAAAAAATTTAATTTTTAATTAAAAAATTTAATTTTTAATTAAAACATTTAATTTTTAATTAAAAAATTTAATTTTTAATTAAAAAATTTAATTTTTAATTAAAAAATTAAATTTTTAATTAAAAAAATTAATTTTAATTAACAAATTTAATTTTTAATTAACAAATTTAATTTTTAATTAACAAATTTAATTTTTAATTAACAAATTTAATTTTTAATTAACAAATTTAATTTTTAATTAACAAATTTAATTTTTAATTAACAAATTTAATTTTTAATTAAATTTTTTTAAATTAATTTTAATTAAAAAATTAATTTTAATTAAAAAATTAATTTTAATTAAAAAATTAATTTTAATTAAAAAATTAATTTTAATTAAAAAATTAATTTTAATTAAAAAATTAATTTTAATTAAAAAATTAATTTTAATTAAAAAATTAATTTTAATTAAAAAAAAAATTTTAATTAAAAAATTAATTTATAATTAAAAAAATTAATTTGTATTTAAAAAATTTAATTGCTTGTGTAAAAGCGTTCATTTAATTAAATGTAAAATAAACTGCTTCATCTCTCAAATAACGAATCGCAGACCCACATCTGAAGACTTCCTATTAAAAAATAAAAGATAGCAAATGAAACAAATTAAAGTTCTTTAATTTGTGAAAATACTATTTTACGGATAAATTTTTTTTTAAATAATTTGGAACAAGTACTGATTTCTTTGGAAGATAAAATTGTCAGTTCGAAATAAATTTCAAAAATATTAAATGTTTATTTGCTTGCGTTTAATTTATAAATAATATTCTAAATGGTAACCCTTTAAAAGTTCTACCTTCCTAATACATCATTAGTAAACGATAGAAATGTTCTAAAAAAACTTAAAATCCTTCGAAGTAAATTTCATTAAAGATTTTATTTTAAACCCATAATTACACTTGGTAGTTTTATATTTCAAACCATTAAAAAAACATTTGAGCACTTTCCTATGCAATTCGTGTCTTTATATTAAGCTTTAAATATAAACCCTTTTAATGACATAATTCCTACTTGTCAGAGACTTTTGACGTCAGTTTACAAGTAATGATATTTTATATTCAATGATTTGCAGCATCAAATTAAATTTAAGGTTTTACTTTTTCACTCATCTAAAATACAGAATGTATTTTTATTTAAATTTATTCATTAATGTACTCTCAATTTAACAACAATTTTTCGACTATTTTTATTCCCTAAAATATGTCAGAGATGTTTATATAAGTTAACTGAAGCGTAAAAACAGCCAAAACCTACATACTTTCATAACTTAAATGAAATATCTTAAATATAAATTTAATTATGAACTTTGTTTTTAAATTACTCAACTAAGAGAATTATTGCGTTTACCATTCCAAAACAAAAAAATCCTCAACCTTTTTTGACAGCGTTTTAACATAACGATTTTTTTTCTTCTTTTTAATATGTAATCAAGTCCCCTCACCCTATTTTTTTTATCTCCCTCGCTACAGTTTTTTGAAAGCTCTTGTAATAGTTTAAACTTTACCGCATAGAGTAAAAAAAAATAAAGTTCTCTTAAAAACGAACATTTGTACACTCAAAATTGCTTTCATGACAAGAACTTCTGAAGTTATTTTAAGAATGTAGAAATTGCATTCCACGAGTTTTCCTAAACAGTATCCCATAATTCTATTTAAAATGAGCTTCAAATGTGGGGATACAATAGAGGAAAATTAGTACTTAAGAGAGTTGTCTCTTTAAAATCATTAGATTATAAAATTTTGTCAATTAATGACACAGCATTAAATTAAGACGACTATACACCATCATTTTGATCGAGTTTTTGAATATTAAAACAAATATAATTAATATAGCACCGATTCAGATTAACTATATATCAAGTGAAAGCTTATTAAATCTGCACTATTACCAAATATCAATATTTGCAATGTAAATACAAATGTAACCATTATAAGTTTATTTAGTTTATTACACACACCTGTTAGCAATACCATACAGTTATTAAGTATTGTTTGTTGAATTGATTGTCCAGAAAACTACGTATTATAAAACTATTGTTATATACTTCATTAAAAGTAGTTCTTTTGTTTTGAATGAAAATGTTCTATTTTCTTGTTTGGTTTTAGATGATTGAATACTTTATTCAATTTTAAGTTTATACTAATAATCTGTTTTAATTCTTCCTGTTATTGATATTAGTTAATAAAAAAAAATGGTGTGCACATTCTTTCCTTCTTGGATATTCGAACTCAAGAATTTTAACAGCAATTGCTACTTTTGTATAATATTTGCTAAAAACAAATCATTTATATATTGATTGAATGTCACGGAAATAAATTAAAAGATTTCCTTTCTTGGTGCATGAACATTTTTGGATCCATAAAAAAACTTTTAAAGTTGTTTTCACTGCTTGGAGGTTTAAACTATTTCTCCTGTAGACTTTTATATTATTTTAAACAAATTATCAAAATATAAAGAAAAAGTTTACTATTTGCCTGTCAAATCATTACATTTTAAAAATATATTAAAGTGGTGTATTTTTATTAAATGAAAAATCGTGTATATATAGTGATGGAAAAACTAGGACTGTAACCAGCGTTATTCATTTATGTTATTATCTTATATGTTTGTCCTATTATCATGTCCCCGTCACCTGTATATATATTTCATGTTCCCGTTACGTGTCTATATATTGTTCCCGTTATTACGATTGTAACGCCCTCTACATATTTTATGTCTTTCCCGCTGCGCCGGAAAAACTTCAGTCATGTAACTGCCTCTTACGGTGATGCGTGTATAAGGTTTCGTTCCTTCCCGAGATATTGTAATGTTAGGCATATGTGATTAAAAATGTTTATGTTCTATCCTTGAACAGTTATTTAGTCAATACGCCTTATAGGATGTCGTGGGGTAAATTGGCTAGTACATTTTTTTGACTGCGTTGTGTTATTTTTTTGTATCTTTATGAATAATGTCGTCTTGGAAAAAATACATACATACCAATAATTTACTTTTAAAACGGTGCTTTATTGACACATAAAATTAAATAGGAGAAAACTTATGGTTGGGGGGTTATGTGCAATAAGGTGTTACTGACTCACGTGTACCGGTTGGGGAGAGTTCCGTCTGAGGCGATTAGCTGGTTGTTTGGGGTGTAGATGACCGGCTACCAGGGGCGTTACCATAAAATGTGGATTCTGACGTCTGGTGTCATGGCATCAGGGACTTGTCGTTGTCCAGGGGCTCGTCTGGTTCCGAAGCTCAGTGGCGTTAGCATGAAGTGGCTCGTAGCATGGTATCAGGGACTTTTCCGGCTCGCAGTGGCGTCTCCAGCGGCTCTGCTTCTTAGCATGGCATCAGGGACTTTTCCCGTTCGCAGTGGCGTTGAACTCTAGCGGCTCTGCTTCTTAGCATGGCATCAGGGACTTTTCCCGTCTCCAGGGGCTCGTCTGGTTCCGAAGCTCAGTGGCGTTAGTATGAAGTGGGAGCGCTGCCGTCTGGTGTCATGGCTTTCGGGACTTTTTCCTTTCGGCGCATGAGGACGGTACTTGTTAGAGTAAAAATTGCTCGTCTTTCTTGGGCAATGGCAAAGTCGAAAAGTGATGTGGGAAACCTTGAATTTCCCACGGTGGTGTCTTGGGGTGGGGGTTGCAATCCCAGAAAAATTACAAAACCCACCACTTGGAATTCGCTCCGCCCTCCTGGGTCTCCCCTCCTGGCCAATCCTGGTTTGGTTGTAAAAAATGGCTCAGTGACGAAACTCTCCCACATTGTACCCCGTCATAAAACCGGCGACCGCCAGTCTAGCCATCTGACCAAATTGCACAAAGTACAAAATAGGTCAGATCCCTATATAAAAATTGCAACGTGACAACACACTGTCGCAGTACCCCCCTTCCACTAATTAAAAAAAATTAAAAACACATTAAAATACAATTTTTACATATAACAAATTTGGGTTGGTAATTTTTAACATTTATAAATTTTGGTCTTGAACCTTATTTACATTTCATAATCACAACTGACATACTTGGTAACCCTCAAATTATAAAATTTGGTCTTGAACCTTATTTTACATTTATTCATTATATAATTGTTCCAGAATGTTAATTTGTAGTGAAGGTCTTAAACCTTTTTGTACACAAGGCAAATTGCGTAGGAAAGTCTTTAACTTTTCCCGCGAAAACCTGAGTTCTCGCATTACCTGTTAATGGTACTTGTATGTAAAAATTGTCCTGTTAAAAGTTCTTTAAACATTTGTATGGACATCCTTCGGTTTTCTTTTTATCTTCTGGAAATCTCAATGGAAAGTTATAAAAAGTCAGTCATACCACTTAGTTAAAATCACACATATCCCCAAAAGTTTATATTTCTAAAAGTTCGTATTGTCTGTATAAAGTTCGATTTTCCTTATAAAAGTGTCATATTAGTTTCCAATTAATAGCACCAAAATTAAAATTACAGTACACAAAATTTAATACAGTTATACACTTTAAAACACAAAATATCTCCATGCGAAATGAGTCGCAAAATACTTTTACTAATGCTCCTATGATTAGCTAACTCGTCACATTTTGTACCAATAATTTTTTACAATTATTCTTCCTGTCACAATTAATTGCATTATTAGTTAAAATCATTTATATAATTATTCAATTATACAGAAAACCATGTTTGATAGTCTCTTCAATCACACATAATTCATTGATTCTTAACAGTTTTTTAATTAAATACGTTATACTGTAAACACGTCACACACATTTTTTCTCTCTTTTTTTTATCATAACAACACATATTTAGAAATAATCATTATCTAATTCTACACAATATCAATCAATAATAATCAAGATGCTTTTAATTGTCCATATATTTCAATTCACACAGAAATGAAACGTACCATCTCAATCATTCACGAAAAAGCCACATTCTATTAACTTAAAAAAAACGCGCAATCTTCCAGCGGCTTCAAACCGAAACCTTCGTCTGCAACTTTCTGCTACACTCTCAATACCAGTGCTTAGCAAAACCCCTCGCGAAAAAAAGATTTGTCCCATCAAGGTCGTTTCCCATTTAACCGACCCCTGGACTTTCGTCCTCTTAACAATTAAACAAAAAAAAACAAAAACGCAGCTTTCCCACTCGAACAGAAGTGAAGCGTGACTCGGTCCCTCGATTGTTTACGCGTTTCCCGAACCACCGACCAGGGACCATGTGACCACTCAAATCGACTGTCCGCTTTTCCAGTAAAAACCAAGAAAGGTTTTGTATCCACGCTCTTTTTATACATTTCACTGTAAAATTGACTGATTAGTCATAAATTAATATGAATTGTTTCCCCTAAACGTGCTTAGTTCGTTTAATTCTCACATGTGCTCGCACAAATTTTTGTCGCCAAATTGGCGCCACACGCCAATGTTGTAAATGGAAAATTTCTCTTTTCCTTTCCATAAACAATTATTTTATACCTGATATTAACTCTGAGAATATCTAACTCATTGTAATGCATAACCATTTTTACCTAACTATGAAATAGTTTATACTCATTTCAATCGCCGCCAAGAGATAAATTTTCAATTGTTGCCCGTAGAACCTCTACCCGGCAGAACAAATGTTCTACATTAATACATGTCTAATCCCTTTATTTCAGCAATCAACACCTATTTCTACCCATTGGAAAAATCCCATGTGCATTTAATAATTGACAACCATTTTCCTTATTTTTCCCATAATAATCGCCAATTTATTTTACATGCCAACTCAACGATGCCAAAGCGCGCCTCTTTCCTGCAACCCTAAAACGTCGACGGGTCAACGAAAAAAAAAGTGACCTTTCTCCTCTCCCCAACGGAGCGGCTGACCTCCAAAATAGGCATCGAAACTCGTCTTCCCCCCCCCCTCGGGGTTTAGTCAAAAGAAGAGAAGAAAAAAACGTTTGCTGACTTCGCTTTTTAGCCGATTTCCAAATGGGTGACATTTTTTTCTTTATTTATTTATTTCATTATTGAATACCAGATACTTTTTTTTATCCCAAAATAATTTTATGTCTTTATACACAAAATTACATTATTACACAAATTATTCTATGTATTTTCCACAAATTACCCTATGCATTTTTTTGTACACATATTATATGTCATCATACACAATATTTTATTCATTGATTTTGAACACAATTGTATGACTTTCCACACAACTTATTTCATTCATATTTTTGTTGAATACCTCAATTGCATACTGTTTATTTATTTATTTATGATGTATTACATAACACCATGCTACCTTTTTTTTTATTTATATTTTATGAAACAGTATACAAAACTCCCACACCTTCAAACTAATTCAAATGGATTTTACGCTTCTCCATTTTTTTTAATCTTGTGGTATAAACTCTATACTCTTCTAAAATTTTACCATTTTATAAAATTTGCATATTACCAGCTGTTGCACATTTATCTAAGAAACTGACTGACTTTTCAATCCGAGTCCTTTCACCGTTATTTACTCCCATTTCTGTTACCTTGCATAACGCTTTATTTACTTTCCGACTGGTTTGGGAATCCAATCTAGGTACGAATTCATTTTTACCTGACGTATGAGCAATGTGGAGCTCATATTTGTTTATATTATTACAAGAAATATCGCTTTGAAATTCATTACGTGTTCTCATCTCGCAAATTTTTATTCTTCGTCTAAGAATAATTGGTTTCCCCTCCAAATTTCTAATAGTGGCTGTTATTTGCCTATTATCCGATTTATCCATATTTGGTATAATTTCGATATTAGATTTCAAAAGTTTGGGGTGGAAAAATACTTCCATGTTTTCATCGATATCATGTTTCAGTTTTATTTCGACAATTTTACACTGCCCGCTTTGTAAAATTAGTTTTCGTTTTAGTGAACCAGGTATAAGAGTCATATTATTACAAACACCTTGAGCAACGCTTGCTTTCTTTTGTAAATGTATAATTTCACCCTCAAATTTTAAGTAGCTCTTACCAAAATTGATTTCCGTTTGATATCTCTTTAATAAATCCGTTCCAAAAATCGCTTGATACTCACCAATTTTGTCTCTTATGACAAAAAATGTATGCGTAATAAATTTATTTCCCATTTTAATCCGTACTTTTGCGGAACATTCATAGTTGACTAATTCTCCGGTCACAGTTTTAATTGAAATATTTTGGGGTATTATTGATACTTTTTGCGTTTTTTTTATTTCATTAAATACTTCTGCCTCTAAAAATGAACACGAGCTCCCAGAATCGATCAATGAAGAGAATTTAATTTCTCCCGCCTCTACAGTTATAATTGGTAAATCGCAAATATCTGAATTACTTGCCATATCATTCCCTTTAACTGTAGCAACCAAAGTATTCACTTGAGGTGACGCCACTAGATCTTGTTCATTAAACGACACATGTCTAGTTACCTCAGAATCGCCATTTGTTCCCTGATTTCTTTCCGAATTTATATTATTAGCGCGTATTTGATTCACATCAGTTTGTTGACCCCTATCATTTTGCCTATTAAAATTTCGTCCATTTCGACTTTCCGAAAATTGTCTGAAATCACCCCTACTAAAAGAATTGCGATTTTCGAATTTATTATACGGATAATGTGTTGTCCGTTCATCCCTACTATAGCGATTAAAACTTCTATAATCAGTTTCATGACCCCTATCATTTTGCCTATTAAAATTTCGTCCATTTCGACTTTCCGAAAATTGTCTGAAATCTCCCCTTCTCACAGAATTGCGCTTTTCGAATTGATTAGACGGATATTGTATTGTCCGTTCATCCCTACCATAGCGATTAAAATTTCCGTAATCAGTTTTGCGATAATTCTCACTAATGTTAGTGCGCTCAACTGCTAACTTAATATTTTTAAAAGTCTCGCACTCCGTAAAAGTGTGATTGATATCCCCACAGCCTATGCAGTATGTAAATGGCTTTTCTAATTCTGCCTTTCTGGCAAATCCTACACTTGTAGCCATTATTAGTATATAATTAGTATTACATAAATTTTCAAATACATGCACAACAATCAATACACAATATATTTAACCAGATAAATTGCATGGAGGTATTTCGTTACTTATTACCCTTTACCATATATAATTTCCAATACAACATCATTCATTTTTTTTTTTAAATTGCCAAACATTGCAATAATTTCCAAATAAGCTCAAATTTAATAAAATAAATCTAAGACTGGTCCGAGGCACCATCTGTCGTGGCGGTAAATTGGCTAGTACATTTTTTGGATTGCGTTGTGTTATTTTTTTGTATCTTTATGAATAATGTCGTCTTGGAAAAAATACATACATAACAAATAATTTACTTTTAAAACGGTGCTTTATTGACACATAAAATTAAATAGGAGAAAACTTATGGTTGGGGGGTTATGTGCAATAATGTGTTACTGACTCACGTGTACCGGTTGGGGAGAGTTCCGTCTGAGGCGATTAGCTGGTTGTTTGGGGTGTAGATGACCGGCTACCAGGGGCGTTACCATAAAATGTGGATTCTGACGTCTGGTGTCATGGCATCAGGGACTTGTCGTTGTCCAGGGGCTCGTCTGGTTCCGAAGCTCAGTGGCGTTAGCATGA
Organism: Troglohyphantes excavatus; assembly: GCA_963932185.1. Lineage (NCBI taxonomy): Eukaryota > Metazoa > Arthropoda > Arachnida > Araneae > Linyphiidae > Troglohyphantes > Troglohyphantes excavatus. The sequence continues at coordinate 2,730,453 of OZ010666.1, read as the reverse complement.
AGTGGCTCGTAGCATGGTATCAGGGACTTTTCCGGCTCGCAGTGGCGTCTCCAGCGGCTCTGCTTCTTAGCATGGCATCAAGGACTTTTCCCGTTCGCAGTGGCGTTGAACTCTAGCGGCTCTGCTTCTTAGCATGGCATCAGGGACTTTTCCCGTCTCCAGGGGCTCGTCTGGTTCCGAAGCTCAGTGGCGTTAGTATGAAGTGGGAGCGCTGCCGTCTGGTGTCATGGCTTTCGGGACTTTTTCCTTTCGGCGCATGAGGACGGTACTTGTTAGAGTAAAAATTGCTCGTCTTTCTTGGGCAATGGCAAAGTCGAAAAGTGATGTGGGAAACCTTGAATTTCCCACGGTGGTGTCTTGGGGTGGGGGTTGCAATCCCAGAAAAATTACAAAACCCACCACTTGGAATTCGCTCCGCCCTCCTGGGTCTCCCCTCCTGGCCAATCCTGGTTTGGTTGTAAAAAATGGCTCAGTGACGAAACTCTCCCACATTGTACCCCGTCATAAAACCGGCGACCGCCAGTCTAGCCATCTGACCAAATTGCACAAAGTACAAAATAGGTCAGATCCCTATATAAAAATTGCAACGTGACAGCACACTGTCACATAGGACGTGATATGACAGCCTTAGACGAGTTTAATATTAATGAATCCTAAAAGAAATTTTAGACTACTTGTATTTATATAAGAATTCAAACATTAAATAACATGCTCAGTTCCGAAACAAGAACTATAAATGACACTATTGTTTGACTCTGCTTTTATTAAAATTGATCCTATCGCTAAAATTGATAAGCAACATTTATGACAATTAAGGGAAATTCTAGTTGTCACCTAACGATAAGTGAGAAGTTGTGGTTATCTATACAAAATGTAATGAAACCCATTTTGATGCCGTTCCTTATTTGTGTAATAAAAAGTTAGGTATTATTACATATCGCTGGTTTAGAAGTAAAAACATGTATATTTAAGGGGGTCCAATACCCAAAATTCGCAAAAAATGTCATTTTTTTTTTATATTTAAAAAATAATATTCAAACTTATCTTAATAACTCACAAAAAACTGCTTCAAAAAATTCCTATTACTTTTTTAGTTATGAATGTTTTAAAGAGACACTATATTAATGATGTGTTCCTATAACATAGTTGTATCACTATATGTAAACTTTAAAAGCAAATATCTCTGTTCGTGGTTTTGAAATTTAATGAACACTAAAAATGCTAAGGCTTTTTTACTATTATACTTAAAATCATAATTTTTGTGTGTATAGCAAGATAAATATATTTTAAATAGATGTATGCATTCAGATTTCCTATTTTTACCATAATTTGTTTTTTAAAACCACTTAAAATGGAATTTTATTTTTTTTCGTCAATTTTTTTTCCAAAATTTCTAATATATTTTATTTTTTTAAAGTGATGTATCTGAATCAAAATTTGAATGCATACATCTATTTACATATTATTCAAGATCTTAAATAAAAAAATTGCTTCAAAATATTGAAAAACCAAAAAGGAGTAGGAATTTTAAAATTGTTAAAAAATTTACTAAAATTTTAATTTAAAAATAAATGTGCAATTTAAAAAAAAATTGAGCGTCTTAAAATGGTTTTTTATGCATATTTAGAAAGAGAAAAAAAATTGGATTGTACAAGTATAAAAATTAAAAAAAAATGTCGAAGGTATCGGACCCCCTTAAACCAAAGATTTAACAGCCGTTGTTGGTGATGAAATATAAAATCAATGTTTTTTCCTCTTTATAATCCAGAATCAAAGTCATTCATATTTCGAAATGTATCGCTTTTATTTCGTCCCCAATCGTTTAATAGGTAGTTTTACTTTTAAGCTGACGATATAAGATTTTTTAATTTATATAAGGAGCACGTTAAAATTTATCTTTATAAAGTTTAATATGGTTGTGCTTGTCAGAAATTTACACCTTTCAACGAAAGCAAACACTCTTATACTAATAAAATTAAATATGATTTTCAAAGATTTCTAAAATTATATATATCCCTTTTCCCCCACAAGGCGACTTTAGCAACGACTGAATACTAAACTGAAAATACGGAAATATATTGATATTTTCCCTTCTTTCCCTGCGTTATTTTTACATACTTTAATAGATATGCTCGAAAATCAAAGCAGAATGTGATCTCATTCATTCGCGCATTTTTCCACATAAACTTCCAAGAGCTCTCACCTCTCTCGAAGCTTCGAGTTGAGTTATTCCAGCGAGGTATTCGAATGTGCTTCGAACCGTCTTATTTTTTTTATGGAACGAAATTATTCAAACCGCCCCCACCCCCCTTTTCTCGTCCATGCGAAATTCTCTGCTTGCAGGAACGGAGTGGAATTAGAAATGCGAAAAGGGGTGGGACTGCATAAAAGAACAAAGGATTACAAAGTAAGGATTCGAAGAATAATTTTTATATCCTAGTATCTAATATGGAATATAAAGTAAGGGAAATATTGTGTTTGGGTCGAATTCAAAGTCGGGATTATGATGCCTGTGTATGTTTCAAAAATTTAGTAAGCAATTTGTAAACGTTTATCCTAGATGCAAAAGGAGCTATGTGCACTAAAAAATGTTTGGGGTAAATCGCGAAAAACTGTCAAAACTTAACTTAAAACTTGTTACTACAATATTATATTTTTTGTAAAAATTATTAATTTTTTTTCATCTAAATAGTGTACATTGTAAAAAAAATGTACTTAAAAATGAGTACCTGAACACACTCGTTTTTCTGTGAGTACATTTACATCGTAAATGAGCAATGACGTACTCAAATTTAAGTAATTGTACTTTCTCAAAAATGAGCAGTGTAATTTAATATTGTTAATCTCAGCTTCTGTTCCAGCCATCTCAATAAAGTGACCTGACAAACTTAAAATAGATTCTCAGAAGTTGTTTTTCCACATTTTTGATGTCGATTGCTTAAATGGAAACTGAGTTATTACAATTCAATTATTGTACTGCCCATTCTTTTGGTGCACCTTTTTAACATTTCTACTGTTATAACTTTTTAACTTTTCCCTGGTAGTACAACCGATAAGGCACTGGACTGCGGTGCCTGAGGAGTCTTGGTTGTAATTGTTAATATTTATTAAAAGTGATTTATAAAGACAGACTATGTAGGCAAGCAACAGCTCTTTTGATTCATTTTACTCAATATTGAGTACACATATTTTTTAAAAATGAAACTATGCAAAGTGGTCTTTTTATTCATTTTTAATCATTGTACTCATTTTGGAATACATATCTTTTTTCAAAATTGAAACTTATGTATTCGGAGATATGAAAAGCATCGAATATACTCAAAATGAGAATATATTTACTTATTTTGAGTACCTGTTTTTAACATTGTATGCTCTCAGATTATTGAATAAGTTTTAATTTGAATTTTAATTTTCACAAAATTTGTTTTGCAACTGGATAAAGTTTTATGACTGGTTCTGCAACGCTACGTATCTTCATATTGCTTTTGTCCAAAAAGGAAAAGCCCCCTTTTCCACTTTCCTGTCAATCAGATATAAACCCTTGCTGACGCGTATGTAAAAGCTCGCTGAATATAGCTACAGTTGCTTCTGCTGACTTCTTTTTTTGAGCTTTTATTAGTAAAAAACGTTTTCTGTTACTTTATTTTATTTTAAATTTCAAGCCAAAGGTATAAAGTACATATTAAAAACATTACTGCTTTTGCATTTGTGCTACTCAAATGCAGGTATCAGTTCTAATTGACGTGTCGTGGCGAGTATGTGCTTTATTTGAAGAAAACAACAAGTTCTGTAATTTTATTTATTTTTTTTTGACAATTAAACTATCTTTAAAAAAATTATGTGGAGTACAATAAAAGTTTGTGGAAGGTTTTACTATAAAGCAAATATAGTCCACTAATATTCATTTGCGCCAAAGAAAACTTAAACTGGTTAAAAGAGCAGTTCAAGAGGAACGAAATGATACAAAGTATAATATTATAACAAGTGCATAATGAGATTTAACTCTTTGATCTCCGAGAACACTTTGCGATTTGTGTTCTTTCTATGGAACAGTTATTCCTCTTTACGTCCTTTTCCACAGATTTTTTTTGATACTCATAAAGGGGAAAAAATCTCAATCTGTTTTGTATTTGCAAGAGAACAAGTTGAAAAAAATATTAATGTTCTAAACACAAGATCATGCTGTTCTCTTTTATTTTAAAGAACAGGGAAACGAAAGAACGGGTCGTTATGTAGGCGCCTGAGAGGCGACATCGGAGTGCAAAGGGTTAAAGCTTACCAAAAACGCAAGACGAAACACTCACGCATCTGAAATATTCACGAACCATTGTAAAGGAGAGATTGTGCCTACCCTATTTTTTGTCGATATGATATTAAAACTTGTATTTCTTATTTCATATATTTTCTTGAATGTTTAAAAATTATTACTAAGATCCTGAGCTTGAATAAATACTGATTTAATTCCCCTATAAGTTAACATCCTAATATTAAATTCAAAAACTAATCTAATTATTCATTCGAAACACTTTTTTATTTTGTGAAAAGATTTACGTTTACTAACTGGCCGTCATTCCTCTCTTTCCATAAAAAGTCTTTGTTATGACTCCTGAGACTGCGAATCACTGAAACCTCTAATGTGTCGTTGCATTTATTTTGATTACATTTCCCTCCTTCAATGCTAGCAACCAACAAATTTACTTTTTCTTTCTTTATTAAAATTTCAAGGGAGCTTAACACAGTCGTTAAGATACCCTTTTTTTTGTTATCGTAATTTTTTTTCTTCAAAAACTTTCAGTAATACTTTAATTTTCGAATTATTATGTTTACTCATTTTAAAAGAAAGTATGTATATACGTATTTTTAATACTTTTAATCTATGCATATTTAAATATACAAAGAATGATGTTGGAACTGTCCCCACTGTACTGTATATTTTAGTTCGTGAATACTTTAGACGCTCGCCGGATCCTTCTTGCGTTTTCAGTACGCTTTAGATCTTTCTGCACTTACAATAATTTTAGAGGTATTGGAATATTTTGTTTGATTCGAACTGATCTTTCTACCTGTTTAATTGTCCTATATAACAAATTGAACTTTATTGTGCAATTTTGGCTTAATAGTGAGAATTTCCTCAAATCATTTTTTTTTGTTTTCCACACAATTTTTTTAACAGTAGTTTAAATTGTCAATAAATTAGATAAACTATTATAGAACATATTCTTCTCTTCCCTTTAAACAAAGGATAACCACAATCTGTTGATTAAAATTAAAATTATAGAAGTTAAACAGCCCATATTTGAAAATAAATAAGACACATTTTCTCCCTTACTGGGTACAAAGGTCAAATATGGGAGTGGATTATTAACCAGCCTTGTTAACGCGGCATATTTTCATTTACACGATTGTAGGTTATTTATCCTCATAGGCTTATTCTCCTTGGAGTAGTAGGATTTTGAAATATTAACAATTTATGTCACTCAAGTTCATACCCGTACCGATTTTTAAGACATATTCACCTTAAAATTGTTTTTTCAAAGTAAATTACATGAAGTAGTTCAAAGGTAATAAATTCGATTTTATTCATATGTACGCTGCTTTTTTGTAAATTCAAAGATATATGTACTACATTAATTCTAACACATTATCATGTATTTGATAAACAACTGTTTTTTAATGTTTTAATGTTTAATTAATATAATAATTTATATATTTCAATATATATATATCAAGCAAATAGTCTGAAGTACATACTAATTGCCGAAATAATTGCCGCTAATTGCCGCTTTTTTGTAAATTCAAAGATATATGTACTACATTAATTCTAACACATTATCATGTATTTGATAAACAACTGTTTTTTAATGTTTTAATGTTTAATTAATATAATAATTTATATATTTCAATATATATATATCAAGCAAATAGTCTGAAGTACATACTAATTGCCGAAATATAATAATTTCATTTCCATTTCATTTAATGTGTAAATCTAATTATAAATTTAGCAACCCATTGTGAAACTTAATGTCTTTCTAACTCTTATTAAGTTCACAAAGTTTCCAGTGATCAGTTAAAAATAAACTTTTAATATTTCAAGTGTGTTTGAAAAACTTCTATTCCAACTTGACAGCTATTAAAAATTAGCGAGGTTTGGAAAAAGTTATACCTTAAATTGTTGCAACTGTCTTGTTCTTTTTGCAAGATTGTTCCAGTTTTTGAACTGTCAAAGGTTTGATGCGCAAACACGAAAGAATTTTTTTAGAAATAACAACGTTTTTCTTTTTATTCTTTGCTTTTTGTACCGATGGTAAAATGAAATCAAAAGCCCAACCACCGAAAGTGTCTCTTTTACTGAAGAAACTTTAAAAATAGAATTTTAGAATAGGAATTTGGAAAATCGTTTGCTAAGTTGAAAATCCGTATTTGTGCGTGTTGAATAAATTTACTCACCGTTTTGAAATGTAAATATGGTATGGAAAACTTAGCTTTGGCAAAACAAGTGGGTTCTATATAAAAGCTATATTTTCATGTATTACCAAAAGAGAAATATTTTGCTTTTGTTTATTTTACAACGAGATACTTTAAAGTACTATGTTTTAATATTATTGTAAGCAATGCAAATCATGGTAAATATAATAAATCTATTTTTTTATTTTAAAATTTTATTCGTTAAACGTTTTTAGATTATTTTAATACTAAAATAATTAATGAGAAATGGTGAAATCGAGAAGAATATTATCTACAATAACTAAAACAACACAGTAAAACTTCTACAAAAACCTCGACTTATCTACCATTTTTGAATAATAACCATTCCAAGTTTCATGACTAAACGCTTTTGTATCTGTTCTACAGGACTCCATAAGCTATCCTGCTCCCATCTGTATTAAATAGTATTAAAAATAAACTCGGTACTATTTTTCTACTCATGAATTCACGATGTACCTTCCTTTGTGTTTCTATTTTACAACCAAGTTATTAATGAAGATTAGAGATGTAAGGTGCGTTCAGGAAGTTTTTAGCTTTCGCTACTTATAACATTTATTGCATCGAATAAGTTATAATTTTTTTTTTAATATTGGAACCAGGTACTGAAATATGCAAAGTTGTTCCTACATGAACTACAACATGGTATCGTTAAAATATTTTCATTTATGTACTTGATTTGAATAAAATTTTCAAATATTAGAAGCAATCTATGTATTCTTGACTGGATATACATATAAATTTAAATCTATTAAACTTAATATATTTATTTGGTTTACGTAAATGTAATAAAAATAATAATAAATGTAAGTCACATATAAAAAAATCGTATGTGAAAAATATATATATTTGTGGGTACTTTACATTTATTTTAATTTTTGTAAAACTCCATTTTATTTAATTTCCTTTACGATTAAAAAATATAATATTTTTATTCACTAAATATATTAACAGAGTAATATAATATATGTAAAATATATTATATTACTCTCTTAATTTATTTAGTGAATAAAAATATTATATTTTTTAATCGTAAAGGAAATTAAATAAAATGGAGTTTTACAAAAATTAAAAAAAATGTAAATTACACACAAAAATATATATAAACTACAATATGAAATTCTTTAAAATTCAAAATTTTGCTAAAGGGAATGTAAAACTATTCATTGTATATTCTCATGAAATGACAAATTAACATATTGAGAATTTCTTAAACTTATGGGAACTCTAGTTTAAGAAAATTGCGTTAAAAGTTTCTTTGCTACATTTCAAATAAATAATAAAACTATTTAAAATTTATTTAAAAAATTAAATACTCTTTTAAAGAAAACTTTCGATCGGTTTCAGTAAAACGTCATTTCCGATTTACGAAATGGGTTGTTTTTGAAATCTCGTGTAGACAGTGACCTTCCTCTTCTTTTGAAGGTCAAGTGTCCAAAATTTCATTGAGCTCGAAATAAAACTGTAGATTTGTATACAAAACATACAAACTCACAGACATTATTCTTTATATATATGTTAATATAAATACTCTATAACTTTTTTCAAATAATACGTAAAAATAAAGATTGCTTGCATAAAACATTTTTACACCTATTTATCTCACATCATATTTCATCTCGAATTTTGATAAATCCACTCATAACTCTTTTTCGACTTTATTATTCTTTTATAGCAAGACAGTATCTCATTTCATCAAATATAAAACGCCAAAACTTCAATATTACCTCATTTATCCCGCAATTTATTTCATTTTCCGAAATGAGGGCAGCGAGAAAACTAATAAAACCGGAAGATATCAAAAACTGAAAACACATTCGGAGCGACTTTAAAAAGTAAAAACGACATATTTATCTTACTTAATATTGGATAGAATAAGGTTTAAAAACTCTCAGTCGCAAATACACTCTCTGATCCTTAAGCCGACAGCCGGAGAATTCATTACAATTTTCGCAGGCGGGTGGTGCCGGTAGTAATTGACTTTGCATGTTAGTCGCGTAATAAAATAGTCCCCCCGCTGTTCATCGATTCATACGCCACTAGTTCACGTAACGATAAAGAACGCTGAATGGAACAAGTTAAAAACATCATACATAGTAATAGACTCTTTTTCCATAAAGTGTTGATTGTTTTCCAAGAATGGATGAAAAGGTTTGGTTTTTATTTAACAATTAATAATAACCCTTACGTTATGTAAAAATATATTTCGTTTATGCAATAGGATTTATTATATATCTAATTACGTAATGTTGTATTTTTAACTAGTTGCTTCATCGTGGTTAACATGTTTGAGACTATTTCAATTAAAATATAAGGGATTATCTAAACAAAACTTTGTGGGCAATGTAAAATAAACTAGTATAACTATCTAGTTAGCAATATGACAGGTTTCCGACTTTTAAATCCTTCTGTTTAAATTGTGTTTATAGTTATTACTTCCGGTAGGATTATTAGATTAAATATACATTAGTCATCGTTTAACACGTTGCTTTGTTAAACAAAATAAAATTATTCATATGTTATATTTATTTAATATGAATTTAGCATGAATTTAAATAAATGTATTTTTAGTACCAGCGAAAGATAAATGAATGTAGTTCATTTAATTCAACTGGTATATTTAAAAACTATTTTAGCCTGTTTATAATAAATGGTAATGGTAGTTTGATTTACGTATTACTTTTTTCGCTTTTACAATTGCGTTTTGATTTACGTGTTACATTTTTCGTGTCGCAGTTTTAGTGCTTCTAAACACTTCCATAGCCTAACATATACGAAAAGGTGTTATTTTATCGTCGGTGTCTTTTTTGTCAATATGCGTTTATGAATATATTATCTCAAGAACAAGCTTAGAAATTCTCAAATCGTTTACTGGTTCGAAAAAACGAAAATAGTCCTATGTAAACTACCATTTCAGGAAATATTGAGAAATCCTTACATATACACAAGGTTAGAAATTTTGAGATAGAATTTAGACGTTATTGATAACTAAATATTTTTTAATTGCAAAATGTTCTGATTAGACATAATTTTAAACAAGCTTAGAAATTTTCGAATCGTTTACTAGTTCAAAAAAACGAAAATAGTCCTATGTAAACTACTTTTTCAGAAAATATTGAGAAATCCTTATATATACACAGGGTTAGAAATTATCAGATAGAATTTAGACGTTATTAGTAACTAAATCTTTTTTAATTGTCAAAATGTTCTGATTAGACATAATTTTAAAATAATTCAAATTGATTAACCAGATCTGTCAACTGTTCCGATATTTTCGTAATCTTTAAAACTTTTATTTGCAAAAATTTAGAAGTATTTTCCCATTTGAACTCTAAAAAATCACCTACTTATTGACAAAATTTGTGAAAAGTATGAGAACAGTTATTGAAAATCAATTTTTATTATTACAAACTTTTAGTAGCCTTTACTCAAGTATATGCATATATACAGAAATAATAAAGTCTTATAATGATAATATGCAACACAGAGGCATATTATAATTCACAGAAATTAATGAAATGCATTATTTTTTAAAGACGGCGGTATTTTTCGTCATTTTCTACATCGTTCGGATTGATGTAAAAATTGACGACAGTGTGTAAATATACGGTCGTCAAACTATCATTTTTATGAAGAGTTAGACGTTAAAAATGATGACTTGGTGTAAAATTGCGGTCGTCAAACACGAAATTGTTTGGTACAAAATACGACTAACGGCAACTAATATTGAACCCTGCATATATAGCATTAACGAAATTGCAAAAAATAATCTAAATCTGATATATTTGAGATAAATCAAAGCAGTAGTTTTCGATTTAACCATGCGCAATTAAAGTTAAAAGTTATTTCTCTTATATAATTAAAAAAAAACGGTTCTTCGCACTTACTTTTACACTGTTAAAAATAGATAATCAAAAATTAGGAAAATGTACTCATTATTGAGTACAATCGATACTGATCATAGCTCCGAATACATAAGTTTCATTTTTCAAAAAGACATGTACTCAAAAATGAGTACAATGAATAAAAAGAGCAGTTGTTTGCCTACGTAGGCTGCCTTCAGAAATGACTTTCAATAAATATCAACAATTACAACCAAGACTTACCGGGAATCGAACAAAGATTTTATGGCGCCGCAGTCCATTTCCTTATGCGTTGTACTAACAGAGCAACGGGAAGAAGTTATAAATAAAAGACTTGTTCAAAAGGTGTGACAAAATAATTGAAAATAAAATAATTGTGTTGCAGTAACTCGGTTTTTATTTAAGCAAACGACATCAGATAATGGAGAAAACCATCTTCTGACAACTATTTTAAATTTGTCAGGTCGCTTTATAAAGTTGTTTTGAACAGAAGCTGTGATTAGCAATATTAAATCACACTGCTCATTTTTGCTAAAGTACGGTTGCTTGAATGTGAGTTCGTCGTTACTCATTTACGATGCCATTATACTCAAAGAAAAACAAGTACGTTCAGATACTCATTTTTAAGTACCAATTTTTTACAATGTACTTTTTCAACTGTTTATGCAACCAGTGAACTTTGATCATTTAGATAAATATTGCACTAGATCTGCACATTAAGCTATTTACGAAGATTATGGATCTATCCCAAAAGAAAAACTCAAAAACATAGTATCTTATTTCTTTTAATTACGGAGAACACTTGAGCTGGAGTCCCACTCTTTAAACTTTCACACAAAGACTGATCTGGGCCACTATGAATTTAACGTGCGCAAAATCTCTTTACATCGGTGAGTTTTCGTTTATATTCCATAAACATTTAACTGTGTTGGATGAAATTTTAAAAAGAAGTAATTTATATCTGGAATATTTCACAAATTCAAATTTTAACTATTTTCAATGTCAATATAACTATAACAGAATTTAAACTATTTTCAACGTCACTATAACTATAACAGAATTTAAACTATCATGTATCTAGTGCTTTAAATGTATACTTTTTAATTACAGCAACCGAACTAATATGAAACTTGTATCTAAAATTTACGTTTTATAAACTACATCGATAAATCGTGCAAACTATGCCAATTCCATCCTAAAGTCAGAATTAGACGACGATTTAATTTCGACAATACCCTGATATTCAGGATTTAAACTCTGCAAATTGACTTCTCAATATGAGCGACCATCCCGCCTGTTTGTTAAATCGCATATTGAGTTTCAAATTATCATAGGTTTAAAGGCAATTCTGATTGAAGTTCAAATTATTTCAATCAATTCGTGAATATTGCTGAACATGATTTGTATTTGCGTCGTTATTTTTAAAGATGGTTTGAAGTAAAAAAAAACATACGGTACAAGCATACATGCAGAATTTTTTTAAGAACTTTAATTTTTAGCTTTTTTTAAGACATGCTTATATGTAAATCATTCACTCTGTTTCATAATGAAAGCTTTCAATTCTATTTTTTAAATTAAGTAAATAAACGAACAAACAAAAAATGAACATACACTGTAAAAAACAGGTGCTTAAAAATAAGTAAACTGTACTCATTTTTGAGTATATTCGATGCTTATCATAGCTCGGACACATAAGTTTCAATCTTGAGAAAGACATGTACTCAAAAATGAGTGCAATGAATAAAAATAGCAGTTGCTTGCCTATGTAGACTCTCTTCATAAATCACTGTAAATAAATATCGACAATTACAACCAAGACTTACGGGAATCGAACCCAGATCCTCAGACACCGCAGTACAGTGCCTTATCCGTTAAACTACCATGGCGATTTGAAGAAGTCATAAACAGAATTTTTTTAAAAGGTGTCGCAAAAGAATATGAAGTAAGATAATTGAGTTGTAATAAATCAGTTTCCACATAAGCAATCGACATCCAATAATATGGAAATCCATTTTCTAAACGCCTATTTTGAGTTTGTCAGGTTTTCTAACGATCGCTTCAACAGAAGCTGAGATTAGCAATATTAAATCACATTGCTCATTTTGAGAAAGTACGATTACTTAAATTTAAGTACGTCGTTCCTCATTAATGATTCAATTGTACTCAAAGAAAAACAAGTAGGTTCAGGTACTTATTTTTAAGTACACTTTTTTAGGTGTTTTAAAGTGCAAAAAAAAAAAAAAAAACGGTACAAGGGTACACGCAGAATTTTTTTTTAAACTCTAATTTCTAGCTTTTTTTTAAAACATGATTCTATAGAAATCAATCACTCTGTTTCATAATGAAAGCTTATAATTCTATTTTTTAAATTAAATAAATAAACGAACGAACGAAAAAATGAACATACGAATAAAAGATTAAACATTTCATTAATTATTTATTTAAATTATTATTATATTTTAAAATATTAATTATTTAAAAGAATAAATAATCAACAAACGAAGGGATTAAGATGAAAATAACCGAATATACAAACACACCTACACAGAATAACATAAACAATACCAACTCATTAGGTTTCTGTAAAAGTTGTTTCACTGCGATCAGACTTATCGTGGGGAAAAGCGACCGTTAAGGGGAAATAATTTCTTAGTATAGTATGGATTGCAACGGAAAATTTTGAATTAAATTACTTTGAGTTTTCAATAGAAAATAATTTTTTTAAATGTTTTATATAAAATATGTCGAAAAAATTTTTAATAGTTTTTTCTGTTAATTTTGCGCCACATTAATGAATTTACATGCTATTTTTGAAAATAGTTTACAAAAAAAAAAATTAATGTTAAATCGTGCCGAATCTGTCCATTTTTATTATATTCCAAACTAGTATATGTAACTATCACGATTACCTATAATATATGATGACTTAATGTTTAAAGATTGGTATAATTTATAGTAATTCCTTATAAAATAAATTATATTTCCTTAAAAAAAATTGTTTGGAAATGATAGCAAAGATATTACTAAAAATAATAAAATAACTTTCTAGTTCATTATAAACTTATACTCCAATTTTTTATTCGGAACATAAATACAATTTTATTATAGATATTCAATCTAAAATAACGTGCAGTCTAATCAAATGTCAAATATCCTTTTATTAGACACATATCATTTTAAATCTGTACCCTGCATTTGGTGGTTTAGGAAATCCGATTCAATCTGATTTGTGCTTCCAGTTCTTAAATGAGAATAATATTCAGAGAATCAGATTCTTTTTCATATTTTCAACTCGATGTGGTTTTAGTTTTCTCTCGAATATAAAAATACTTTAAGATTCCTTGAGGGGGTAAGGAAATACCGTTATTTATTGCTCAATTTAAGGTAACTGATGTCTTTACGGGGGCCGTATATAAATTTAGATATTATAGTAGTAGAGCTTATTCAATGTATTATTGGAACCAGCGTGACCTAAATGGTAGAGTGGCGGACTGATAACCAGAGGGTTGTGGCTCGAATCTCAACAAGTGAATCTAGCGAGTTTGTTATTGGAGGGTTGCCTGATTCGTTCCGGTCGTCCGCCAAACATAAACATTGGTTGAAATAACGGCTCATTAGAGCTGTACAGAGAGCTATTGGCGACTGTTCGGGGGTTTATCTCAGATGACGAGGACACGTGAATGCTGCATAGAAGGTACTGACGCGCGTTAAATCTGTCGTTGTTCCAAACGTCCTGGCAAAAAAAATATTGTAATAAATAATTTGTTAGAAATTATTACATGGTGCGTGTTGTTGCAAATACTAATGATCCCCAAATTAAAAAAAAAGTCAGTTCAATAATAAAGTTAAGTGCAATGGTTTGGTAAATAAATAATTTATATGTTTAAGAAAATTATTATGCTGTGATTTTTTTTTAAATAAAATAGCGAAGAGCGTATAAATTAGTATGGGATACATTTATACGCATTTAAAAAAATCTTAGATCAGTCAAGGAAATCTAGAAAAATATTACATTAAAACTTCAATAAATACACAATTTTATAATAATAAAAAAAACTAAAATACTTAAAAAAAATTATATTTAATTGAAATCATCAAAGTAATATAAGTAATTAGTTGAAATAATTACTTAATTATTTTCGTAGACAGGAAACGTTAACTTTAAATGTGTACCTCAATGTAAAAAAAATATTTACACATATTTTCTTAATGAATTTGATCCTCTCTCAGCCTAAACACAAGACATCTGAGATTTTCTAAATGCACATAATTTTATCCTATACTATTCTATACCTCACTATTTTTTTTTAAATAATAACAATGCTTTTGTAGAATTTTTTTTAAAAACATTTTTGTTAAAATAAAAATTCGAACTTTATACAGACGTATCGATTTCGTTAAATATTGTGTGAAGATGGTAAGAAGAGATATCTGAATGTGCATGATATTATATAAATAAAAATATATTTTGTAAGGAAAATCACACATAAACAAAAAAAAATTATAATTATCCTTATTTTCATATATCGAAATTTTTAGGTAAAATAAAATAATAACTCTAGCAGATTTATATTTTATTTCAAACAGCTCGGAAAAGTTTCGCCACAAAATTAAAAAAAACATATTCACTGATAAATATTTTTAAAACATTAAAAAATCTCTTACTGGCGGATGCAGTAAACAAACCATTTCCATTAAAAACATTACAAAATAAAAACAAACTCATAATAATAAAGAACACCGCCAAGCAACTAGTGCAGCATAAAAATCCTGTCCAATGACATTTACCAGGAAGTAATCAACATCGCTCTGCAATTTGGCGATAATGGCTGAAAATCTGAGACCAAAACGATCGACTGTTGAACACGTCAGGAAAGATTTATGACGCTAACGACTTCGGAAATTGTTTCTTATTTGATAAGTACTTTCGGACATTTTGTTTTCTGTTTCCGTTTTGTTGTTTTCATTTTTTAATCGAATCGTAAGTAAGCTTCTAATAGTTTGCGAAAAATAACGAAAATATATTGATATGGTTTTTTAGTTTTTTGTTCAAAGTATTAATTACTTTAAACATCTAGCCAGTTAAAGTTTTTATGATTAAATGAAAAAGAAATGTTCATTTATATTAAATAGGTTTTTTGTTTATCTTGATGCTGCCAAACTTCTTAGAGATTTGTGAATAATTTATTCATTGTTTATTTAATGTAATGGTTTCCTACTTTTATATCACAATGGACCACCGTACTCAAGTTAGTCAAAGCATGGAACCCCCCCCCCCCACACACACACACTCCATAATTTATATTATGTCTATGGTATAAATCCCGTTTACGCCTCTTATACATGCGGTGATAAAATGTTTCGTAGATTCGAGAATTTCCGAAAGCGATATAATAAAAGAAAAATAATTTTCCGAAGAATTAACAAATCGAACGATCATCTCATAAATATCAAAAGTTTTGTTTAAAATGCGTTTAAAAGAGTTAGTGCATACACAAACATTTAAAAAAATATATATTAAAATATTTCGAAGATCCAGCAAAGAACGTGTTGTTGTAGAATAGTAGTACGATAGCGCGCGGGACTTCGAAACAAAAGCGTCGCGAGTTTGAGTTCCAACGGGGACACTCCAATTTCTCGCCCTGGGGATCTTCCCGACAAAGAGAGGCGAAACAACTAGTCCCCCCTCATATTAATAACATTAAATATAATTCAGGTGTCAAATGTAATTTTGAGGCTAAGTATGATTCATTTATAAATATTGTATTTTTAGTGCTTTTTATTTCACCATATTCCAGATTTTGTATAACAATATTTCAAAAACCAATTTCGTAGATTTGTGAGTGGTCCCCAACACCCCCAAGGGACACTAACGATCCCCGGAATAAGACACTACACACGTATTTGGTAGGGAAATATTGATGTGCTCCCCGATCCCTTCCTCTATTCCCACTTCTCGTTTGACTATTGAAAACAGCAAATTTTTTATTTCTTGTGTCATAATTCTGTGTGAAGGTTTTTAACGTGGAAATATACGCTTTTTGATAGTGTCAATCTTTAAGGAGACATAGTACAATCTCGACTGTTTTTTTTAATATTTGAATCAAAATTTTAATGTATGTTATTTCAATTTATGTACCTGCAGTGATAAAATGTTTTTTGCTTTTAGCCATATTTTGTCATAAGAGAACCGTTTCTATTAAAATATTATTATTTTTTTATATATTTTTTCAGTTATATTTCAATTTATACTTCACATATCAGCCCATTGTAAAAAATAATTTTGTTTTTAATTAAATAAATCTTGTTGGAACCTTCCCTATTGTACCGTAAGATTTGCTCCATGAATACTGTTTGTAAGTATTCCCCTTCTTGCGTGCTTAATAAGCTCTTGAGCTTTACGCACTAGTCTATAAATTTAGACTTCTTTTTAAACTTATGTCTATTTTATATTTTATGCTTTCGAATTAACAGGAAAAAGTACGTTCCGATTAGTTTAATTGGTAAGTCACAACGCAACGGGTAATCTTATTATTTACATTCACTCCAGTTGTAATCTTAACAGCAATGTTAATAACAATCTTATTAATATGTAACTTTATATTAATACAACAATTTTCCCACATAGGATTTAAATTGTCAACTAATTAAATGTAATTATAGAATTCGGTGTTCTTTCAATTCAAGTATACAATCCACGATCCGTCGATTAGATTTTAAATTTCAGTGGTTAGACAAGCCAGAGTATGCCCTTATTGTGACTCACCCCCTCCCCCTTTCTCAATACAAAAGTAAGATGGAAAAGTGGGTTAGTTTAGTTTCCAACCTGGTCGACATGGCTTAACTTCCTCTACTCGATAGTAGGTCCTTTATCCATCTTTATCCATTTATCCCTTCGTGGCCCAGTGGATAAAGGCGTCAGCTGGGAATCAGAGGATTCCTGGTTCGATTCTGTGCGACGGATTTAACGCGGAAAAGTAGAAAAAGTAGTGATCTTGTGGTCGGAGAGTTGCCAACTTCGCTACAAAATACCAGAATGTCGTCCAGAACATCCACAAAAAATTAACGGCGTGTATACGGGACTGGTGCACAATAAATCTGATCGGGATCCAAAGTCCCGACGTCTAATGAAGGCGTTGGGTGCCAGATCTGGTGTTGTCTTCGTCATCTGACCATGGTTCCAAAATACGGGGCATCGTTCTCGGGTCTTTCCTTTGAGATATGCCTCGAACCGTCACCAATAGCCCGCTGCGCAGCTCTAGTGCGACGTTAATTAAGAAAACCAAACCAAACCAACCCTACAGGCTAAATCCTCATAGAGATATAGAACTTTGAAAATATGAACACGATTTACGTCGTCAAGTTACTGCATTGTTAAGGAAAAGGGAGATTGTTGGACGTAATATTACGTTCGTCGTTATTACTGACGATTTCTGCAAATGCTGTTTACGACTGACAAATGTATATGACATCCTATACCTTCAAACGCATCGAGTTTACCCAAGAGCCATTTAACATTTGAGATTTCAAAAACTAGTGTCACTTCAACAGATATCTCACGCTTGCGTCTCGTTATCGAAATCCCCCCCCTCCATCCTTCCAAGTGAACTTCAGATCCTTATCCCAAAACTAAAGCGATTAACGTGACGCGAGAGATCGGAGCAGGATTAACAGCTTTATTAGCGAACACCTCCACTTTTGAACGGGAAATTCTGAAGTAGATTTCAGAAAGTTTATCCTAAATGGAGAATTCAATCGGATTTTCATAAGCCTTTCCTCGTGTGTTTAGTTATTCAATGTAGATTCTCTTGTATGAGATGAAATAAAAAAATAGATTTTAAAGTAAACAATGGCTGAACAGTTGGCCAAGCACACTGTTAAAAATAGGTATTCAAAAATAATAAAAATCTACTCATTTTTGAATACATTCGATGCTAATCATGGCTCCGAATACGTAAGTTTCAATTTTGAAAAAGACATGTACTTAAAAATGAGTACACTGTGTAAAAATGTATAAAAAGAGCAGATGCTAGCCTAAATAGGCTACCTTCATAAATCACTTTAAATAAATATAGACAATTACAACCAAGATTTTACGGGAATCGAACCCAAACCTGCATGCGCCTCTGTCCAGAGTCTTATCTGTTAAGTCACCAGAGCGACGTAAAGTAGTTATAAACAGAAGTAATGTTAAAAAGGTGTGCCAAAATAATGTGATGTAAAATAATTGAATTGTAAATAACTCAGTTTCCATTTAAACAGTCGACATAAAATAATGTGGAAAACCATCTTCTGAACAAATATTTTAAGTTTGTCAAGTCGCTTTATTAATATGGCATGAACAAAATCTATATTAGAGAGCAATATTAAACCACATCGCTCATTTTTGAGAAAGTACGATTACTTAAATTTGAGTACTCCATCGCTCATTGACGATGCAATTGTACTCAAGGACAAGCGAAATGTTCACTCAATGCGTTCATGTACTCATTTTTAAGCACCTTTTTTACAGTGCATGTGTCAAAAAATTAGTAAACCGCAATATTAGGTGTATGAGAGACATCTACAATAATAAAAGAACGTATGAGATGAAATAAAATATCTGTGATATAATGTAAAGCACCGTAAGGACGTAATTTTATCACTATATAGGAGTTTGGCTAGGCCCCATCTGGAGTATGCAGTACAATTCTGGTCACCTTATCTTAAAAAGGATATTGATTTATTAGAACAACATAGAGCTCCAAAAATTATTCAGGGTACTTCAGGAATGAATTATGAAGAAAGGCTTAGAACTCTAAATATGTATACACTCGAGAAGAGAAGGATTCGAGGGGATCTTATTCAGTTATTCAAATTTATCAAAATTGGGTGATGTGGAGGGATTTTAATTTAATATTGCCGATGTGACTAGAGGTCATGGATTCAAATTATACAAGTCACAGCTTAATCGGGACGTTAGGAAGCATTATTCTTTTAATTGGGTTATTGACAAATGGAATGGTTTGTCTGAGTATGTTGTTAATTCTTCAGGGGTAGGTGGTTTTAAAAAAACAATTGGATCGGCATTGGCGAATCGGGAGGATGATGGATTGCCAGGACCAACCTTGCTGGTCCTAGAGCCTGTAGTTGGTCAACATTATTTGTATTTGTATTTAAAAGGTTGAATTTTTACATATATATATAAGTGCAATTTATCCTCAAGTTTTACACATAAGACTCAGACTTGTAAAATTATATTTAGCTTTTTAAATGATTTTAACAACTTTAGAAATATTGCATTATTAAACATCTTAAAAAAATATTTCCACGATTAAGAATGTGTCTTTTTAGTTTAGTTGGTGGCGCGCAATAAATTTCGTTATGGCATAACGAGTTTTCCAACAACGCGATACCAAGCAGTTATTAATAAATATGCCTTGGTGACAAAGTGGTTAGGTTAACGAACTAGTGATCGGAAATTTGTGAAATGGATTCCCGTAATTTCAACAAAAATTCACAACGCCGTAGTAAAAATCAAACGCTGCCAACGAAATATTATTTTTAAAGCAGCCCAAAATAAAACGACGTATTTTATTTTTTTAGATTTTTATACGCATTTAATTAAAGTCAGCTATCAAAACCGGTCCTGTAGAATTTAAAAGTTTTATATGGAAATACATTTCTTATTTTTAAACACATACATAAACAGTAAAACGTTCATTAAAACTGAAATTCTTTCCTTATATTTATTATTCAATTTCAATTTTCGTAATATACACTCTAAATATCTATAAAAATAAATGCACAGTTTAAAGCGGTATGGAAATTATTTTTAAATTTTTATTTGAGATAACAGTGTTTGTTTATTTACTTTAATAAAATATTGGGTTCACAGTCTGCTTTAATGTAAATCTTTGTATTTAAAAAAAAAAAACAGCGTTTGGATTTAGAAAAATACGCATTGTAATTAAATACATAATAGTTGTTGGGAACAAGTATTTATCTTTCTTGGTTGAGATTATATTCATCAATAAAAAATATATTATTACTTACTTAAATAAATATGTCTGAAAAGAGAATATTCACATTACCGTTTTTTATTTTTAAATATTTTAATTCAGATTTTCTAGATTTATTTAATTATTTAATTTTTATTATACAATAATTCAATCTTTTGTGTTTAAAATGGTATATTATTTGTTTTAATAGAACATTTTTAGTATTGTTTCATATACAACTTTTTTAAAAGAAATTATTCACATTAGCGCTTTTTCATTTAAAATATGTTTAATTCTATTTTAATTCATTAATATTAACATTATTGTGATGGAATGAAATTACAATAACTCCAAAATTGTATTGCTATGACTTCCTACATTTGTTAGATATTTTTATACGATTTTCCATACAAAATGAATGCGTTATTTTTTTATCTAAAAAAATACATATTTCAATATTTTTTATTTAAAAAGGATAAACCTAAGAGGCAAGGTCAATAAAAAACCCCAATTTTTTTTAAAAAACAAAATATAAAAATAAATTTAATCTACCCAGTCCCAAAAAGTAAACCTCCGTCAATATTATGAGCGAATTTATAAGATTGGAAATTTAAATCTCTAAGAACTTAGCAAAACAGAGGAGGTGCCAGAGATCTCCCACTGTAGACATTTTCGCTTGCATGTTGCTATTTTTCCTAAAGCAATCTGCATTGATCTATCCCGTGGAAGCTTTGGAAATCCTTCTGCTTGATATTTTAGCTCGCGTTTCTTTAAGAAAAGAGTTTCCATCTTTGACTGTTTTACGATGTGTAAAATAACGTCTTGTTCTTTGTTACCTGTTCTTTAAAGTAACGCGAAAAACTTGTTCTTAACCACGACTAAACTTGTTATTTTGCCAATTTGTTCTTCTCTTATTCAAAGCTATTTATTTATTATTTTTTAAATAATCCTTATAACCAACAAACCCAAATTGTTTCATTCCTCTTTTGCATGAATACTCGAATTAATGCAGTATTAAAATAAATATATCAATTTAAAAGAAAAAGTTAAATTGTTTTTTTAAACCTTTATTTTATCTATATTAATTAAATTAATTATAACAAAACCCAAATTAATATTTAAAATAATCTATGTTCTAAATTTTTACTATTGGTGTCCAAATGCAATTAAACGACACAGTAACCATAACTCATTTAAAAAAGAACATTTAATTAAAAAAATTGATTAAATTAGTTAAATACAAGACAATTCGAGGAATTGAACGTTGTAAGTAAATAATTATATTAATTTTTGTAAGTATCTTATTAATATAATAATTTTGATGACTTAGTATTTAGCCCTGGAATATATTAATTATTATAACTAAAAATATTTTAATACAAAATAATAACGAAGTAATAAAGATAAATGAAAAATATTTTAATAAAAAGTAATAATAAGTTAATTACATCAAATAAATGAAAAATATTTTAATCATGCAATTATAATAATACAAAAGTATATTTTCTTTGGTATATAAAAGAGACTCTACTGGCTCCCCACTAATTGAAATCTTGTTATTATTTTTTTTCGGATCTTGTAAGAAAAACGAGCTAACCAGACGAAATCAAAATATTTGTTAATCTTCGAACACCTGAAAAAAATAGCGAGCTAAGAAATAACTTCTTTTAAAGAACGAAGAAAGATTTTCTTCTAAAGAACTTGCCCTAAAGAACTAAGAAAGAACTTGTCTCGAATGATGAATTGGCGATTAAATAGGATTATTTAGAAAGAGATGATTCGACGTGACACATACCAATATTTACCAATTATCAAGCCATATCACCACCTAAAAAAAAGCACAGTTCGAAAAAAAAGTTTTAAAAAAAACTGGTACTTAAGGGGTGTGGGATACAAAATCATAAAAAATATTTTATTTAAAAAAAAAAAAATTATTTTACTTTTAATCTAACGACACGCAAAGTTCTATTTCTCTGTTAAATGCAACTAATTGTTTTTTGCGAATGAATATTAAACTTTGGTACAAGATTGCCTGAATATGTAACTATGAACTCATTTTTTTTAGTGAAAATATTTTTCATGTTTGATTAAGTTTAAATTGAAATACGTTCAGATCTATTAGAAGAAGCTGCTCCAAAGTGGTTATATAGTATTCTCAAACATATTGCTTTAATTTATCTTTAGGGGTTAGTAGTAGTATATAATTTAAATTATTTTAGCATTTTTTTTAAATAGTGTGATTTGTGAAATTATTGATTTTTTTTAAAAACATTCTTTTGCAAATCCCAATCAACTGTAAAGACAGTTTGTTAAATATATTCTTTTATTTATAAATACACATAATTATAGTTTTTCAGAAAATATTTTTTGATATCAAAATTAATAAATCCTTTCTTTTATTTTAACTGATTTATACTTTTCCATTTTGGAAATTCTTTTGTGACAGTGCAGAGAAAATCTGTAATTTTGTTTAAAAATATTCAAAATGGCGTCGGAAAGCTTTTTTGTTGAAGCAAAACCAGATCATTGCACATAACTTATCGCGCAATCATTTGACGTCATTTTCTTAGATCATGAGTTCAAATCTTGCCTTGACCAGATTTTTTGATTTTCAAGAAATTCATTATTAATTAGAATTAATTAGTAATTAACAATGTTGTGACTAATTATTGTATTGTCACCGAGATTACGTATGTATGCCAAGTTTCAAGTCGCTATGACAATTGGAAGTGGGTTTAAATTGAGTTACAAGATTTGAGTAAAAATCACACCAGACAGTGTGAGTTAAATAAAAGCATGTAAGAAAGGGCACTTTTTGTATTATTTTTTAAATAAATAAAAAAAATTATTATATGTTTAACCATGTAATTATGTAAATATGCTTTGCACGCATACGTGAAAAAAAATTATTACATCTGAAAAATTTATTTAAAAAAAAGGTTAAATGTGTTCTATGCCCCCTTAAAAAATAAAACAGTAACTGTTCTCCAAAAAGAACGCAAACCTCACTACCTCCACTGCGTAAGTTGATTGAGGCTCCGATACCATGAATCCCCAAAAAAAGTTTCACGTGTAACTTTTAAGTTCAACAATGTGTTAGATCCAGAGATAAAGCGAAATGTTTCTGTTAACTGACACTTCAAAGACGACCTGGTTCGTCACGTTTTATCGAACATTTCGACGAATGTTTTTGAATGTATGCGCCTCTTTATGTTCGACTAGGGTAGCGTGAATTTTCAGAAATGTTTTCCGCGGATATTTTTAAATTTTGAAAAGCGAAATGTGTTTCTTATTTAAAAAACGGTGCATTCTAAAAATATCGATTCCGTATTTATTTTACCCTTTCACAAAGGGTAGAAATATTAAAGCTCGTAGGTATGTAAAAAGAAATATATATTTGGGAATAAAAGTGTTTGAAATATGTATTGAACAGTAAATTTGTATTTAACTTTTTTCGGTTGTAGTGTTTTTAGTTAAAAGTACGGATAAAGATGCTGAATTTGGGGCGGATTTTGGGCCCACCCACAACTAAAACTAACAGAAATCCTAAAATCAAACCCGGGATACTCCCCGTATACATTCAAACCTGTTTTTGTGCGGTCTTTTTTTTTGTGCGATTTTTTTTGTGCGGTATATGAAAATTTTAATGAAATTGGAACATAATTGGTTATCTGGCTACCGACATATATACAAGTATCTAGTGAAACAACAGCCGTCGCAAAAACTGATCACTGACTACATGGCAACTGAAAAAAAGTCAACTCTAAACGAGTGCGAGGTAGTAGTGACGAAAGCGAGTTTGAACCAAGTTCACGTATTGTCAGACTACGAAGGATAATGGTTATACGTTTTAAAAAGTTTTGTATGTGTAAAATAAGTACATATGTAAATAAAATATTTAAAAATGTTCGCATGTGTATTTTCTAAATCAGATTCCAAAAGGTTTGGCGAGATTCCAAGTATCTGTCAAGCCTCGTATCTTGATTTCGTTTAAAAAAGCAATTACAACTTATTTCGTAAGGTTTTGAGTTGTTTTCTATGTGAGGCTTTTTTTATGCGGTCCCTGTCCACCGCATAAAAAAAATATTTTTTAATTGTGTAGTGAAAACTATTTTGTATAGCTAATTTTGTGCCAATTCTTTTATGCGATCCCTATCTACCGCACAAAAACCGGTTTGAGTGTATTTCCTTTCTTGCCAATCATGGTCACACGTTTTATAAAATTATTATAAGTCACATCAAAGTCGGTTAATCATTTTCTGATATATAAATAAATAAACACATTCTCCCTATAATTCTCTTAGTATAAATTGTGTTTCAGATAACATAGAAATCCTCATATGTTAATATTTAGCGGAAAACGACGTTAGAAATGTTAACGACGTTCGACATTCCACAGTAAATACCTTTGAATTCCGAATGTTTATGCCATGGTTTCATATCAGCCATGATGTTCCTATAAATTGCACATCCTCATTCCGAAATTGAATTCCCGATACTTTCTCCACGTTTCTGAAAACCACGTTAATTAACGTTATCCCCTAGATTTGACAGAATACCACAACAAAAAAAGTGTTGCCGAAACCGCTAACTAAATTATGAGATTACGAGATGAAGAATCCGAGGGAATGAATTCCTTCTGAAGATTTATAATCTTCTAAAATTAGATGGAAGATTATTTTAAATAGAACCATTAAGACTTATTTCTTGACGAATTTATTGAAGAGAAGTGGAAATATTATATTGTAACGTAACACGAAATTTGAACGGATGTGTAATATTGATAAAAATTTGTTGATTTTAATCCACTTTACATAAATATTAACCCTTTGCACTCCAAGAACTCTTTGCTTTTTCCGTTCTTTCTACGAAACAGCTATTCATCCTTATGTACTTTAACCTAGAATTTGTTATGCTTATAGAAAAATGAAACATAATCTGTTTTGGATCTGCAAAAAAACAAGTTGAAAAAAAATATCGATGTTTTTTAAACACAAGACCATGCTGTTCTCGTTCATTTTAAAGAACAGGGAACCAAAAGAACGAGTCGTTATGTTGTCGTCTAAGCGGTGCCAACGGAATGCAAAGGGTTAAGTGCATAAAAAGGAATTGTTTTAGTTGGGGAATGTTTTTGTGTGTTTGAGGTCTCCTATCTCCGAAAAATTAGCTAGGCAGTGAGCGAGATGGCCGAAGACGTGTAACGTCATACACAAGTGAGTTGAACCCTTTTTGGACTCCGGACAAACCGCTGAACGCTTGCTACGTTGTGTCTCGTTTATAGAAAACTGTTTTTTTAGAGTGCCAGACGAGCATAAAATACATGCACTGCTGCGCTGTTTCGAAACTCGTATTTTTGTTACGTACGTTTCGTTAGGGTTCATTTCTGCCCGGGATCTATTTTAACCACTTGACGGGTACAAACGTGTATATTCGTTTGAGTATTTCCAGTTTTTCCAGCAGTACAAATAATATAAAAATTGATAAAAAATCTCTTTTTTGAAAGAATTTTCAAATTTAAAGCATTAGGAGGACATTTGAAAATCTTCCCTACTAAAATAATTTTAAAATAATATTTTTTAAAAACAGGAATGTGTTGGAAATATAAATTGAACTCTTCTGCAGTGAAAACAAACCTACATGTTCGAAATTTTGCTTATTCGTTAGGGGAGCTGTTACACATCAAGCAAACTCTGTCCGTGTAAAAGATATATCAAGAACGTATCTTTGGCCTATAACAAGAGGGATCTATGTTAAGACAATGAAACATGGGTCCCTCTTGTTCCAAGCCATACGCTTAATATTACGACAAAAAATTACGGAAGGACTACCAAATACAGATTTTTGATAAGATGTTTGTGAGATAGATCCCCGAAATCCCAACAAAATTTAATTTTTGAACAGATATTTAATGTTTAGTCGGTTCGCTGGTACAACATTCAGCAAGCAATCACAGGATTGTGAGTTCGAATCGGCACGAGACCGCGACAAAATATTAGATGTAGTGAAAAATTGAAGGATTTGCTGCAAAAAGGATGTTGCTCCAGCCTAGGGGTATTTGGAGTTACGTGTACTACCTGGTAGTAAAAAAACTTATTCGTTTGGTACCAGAAAGTTGTAGCTCCAATCATTAGTTTTAGCGTTACTCAAAAAATGGAGCTAACTGGCTCATTAGTTTATTGCAATATAGAGGTAGCTCCTGTAGCTACCGCCATTTTCCCCCAAACGACTGATGTGTATGCTTACAGGAAGGTTATACAACATTTATAAACAGTAGAGTTTTTGGTTCTTTTACGTTTTGTGGTTCTACGATGGACTACAACCAGACAACGCAGCAGGTGAGCCGGACGTTACATAGGGAGAGTGTGATGATTAAAAATGTAATTTTCTGTTTTCAAAGCCAAGTTATATGCTATATTTCAATTAAAGTTTTCCTTAAATAAAATAATATTATAGTAAATTGTATTTTTTTTTGTGAAATATTTTTCATGGAGATAGACAGAGCACCTATTTGGTTGCAAGAAATAGATTGCCCCAACAATCCAACATGTGCCATGTCATCTGGAAGATATATTTTTGAGTGAAAATACTGTCATAATATGTAGGGACAATTAAAAAGATTGATCAAAAAGAATATCTTCACACAACTTGGAATTTTGAATTTTCAAACGTTTTTCACGGTTTTCTGCAAACTTGAATAATTGGAGCTACCTCCTTTTTACAGAAAACGCCTCAATTGGTAAAAATATGCAATTTCGCTTTCAAAAAATTGCGTAAGTCATATGTGTGTGGAAATCTAAAATATCATCTTAGATATTAATCTACTGGCTTTGAGATAAACATGACATCAACAGTCATCCGTTTGGTACCATATTTTACGAAATTTAAGATTGCTACAAAATTCAAGGTAAAACAATTGAAAATAAATTATTTCCCGTCATTTCTCTAGAAAAAAAACCGAGAACTCTTGATTCAAGTTGCAACGCTTCAACACCAGAAAATGATGGATGCTGTTCATGTAGTTGTTCCAACAACTCAACTCAACAATCAACGAAGAAGAAGAAATATTGTTCGACATTCTTCAGAAGAAAGTTCCTTCTACCTACTTTCATTTGTTTCGCATCAGAAGAAAATTAAAATAAATTGCGGCGTTTTTCTCGAAAGCGTCTCCGGCCGGGATTTCTTGTATTTTTTCTCGTGGTTACTCGAGAAATTACAAAGTGAGTTTCACTGTAGAGATGAAAGATTACAGAATGAGATAGAAGAATAAACAACGTCAGTTTTGAATGAAATCACAATTCGGTACTGATTGCAATAGTGTCGGAGGATTGCATCTGCGCTCAACATGGTTCTGGGTTTACGTCAGAAAAAGTAATAACAATAACATTTTTAAAACAAAAAAATAATACCTTTAACAACTACATAAATGCTAACACCAAAAGTAATAATAATTATAATGAATATGGTATAAAGTAAACGTTATATTACTAACAAAACAATAACCTTGAAAAATAGCAATAATATTAATTAAAATAATATTATTGATAACAATATTGTTTAATAGTAACTTTTCTAGTACTAACAACAACAAAGTAATAATAATAAAATTATAACTAGTAATATTTATAGTACAAAAAAACAATGATAAAAATAACAATATATATTAAAGAAATAATAATAACAAATATGCTTAATAGTAGTTTTTTCTATTACTAAAAACAACAACAATGTAAATAGAATCAATAATAATATGAACAATGTTAAATATATATTTATAGTGCTAACAAACAAAAATGTTGAAAATAATAAAAATTAAAACGATAATATTAATAACAACAATAACCATAAAAATTAATAATAATGTCAGTAGCGCCGATAACAGACATAAAATTAAAATTATTGTTGTTGACATTAATAACGCAAACTATATTATTATTATTATTAATAATAATTATATTAATAATACATATAATATTATGATTTATACAAATAATACTATTATTTATACAAGTAATACTATTATTTATAAAAGTAATGCTATTACTTATACAAATATTATTATTAATAATAATAATAATATTAATAATAATAACATTAATTATATGAAATACAATAACAACAAAGACAATAAAAATATAGTAATAATATA